>NC_069402.1:86531585-86626585 GCF_026875155.1 Cherax quadricarinatus | reverse complement strand
GGCGGTGAAGGCACCACACTCAGGAGATTTCCTTCTAGCTGTTTCCAGTTCCTCCCTGGGCACTCGACTCGACCCACAGGCCATTCGGATTGGTGTTGCTCTTCGCCTAGCCGCCTCCATCCTCACCGAACATTAGTGTATTTGCAGCAGGGCGACGGCTTATCAATTCAGACTTCATAGTCTCGTGTGTCACACATCAGAAGGGAAGTATGCCAGAAATGAGGTCAACGACATCATAAAGAGAAGCCTCGCCACAGCCCGTTACCCAGCCCAACGGGAACCCCAAGTGTAGAGGCCTGACGTAAGTCAAAAGCTTCCTGATGGAGCCACTATACTACCCTGAAAGGATGGAAAGCAGACTTTCTGGAACTACACCTGTGCCGCCACATTAGCAGACACCTACTTGCCATACTCCGTAGCTGAAGGGGGTGGAGCTGCCAGCCACAGGGAGACCCAGAAGACCCGCAAATATGAAGGTCTTTCCTCTTGCTATAACTTCATCCCAATAAGGTCGGAGACCCTTGAAGCATGGAGCAAGTGTGCTCTAAAGTTCCTGAAAGAGCTGGGTGAAAAAACTCATCATAGAATCCAAGGACCACAGGGTCGCCAGCTTCCTTTTTCAGAGACTCAGTGTTGCGATCCAGAGGGAAAATAGCTGCAGCATTCTGGGCATGCGGCCCACCGCCAGGGAGCTGGACGAAGTATTCGAGATGTAGCTCTGAGTTGTTATCTGTGTTGTTTTACTCTTTATTGTATTTTTGTCAATGTATTTTGTCTTTAAATAAAATTTATATTAATTAAATATAGGGGGTGGTAGGAGAAAATTTTCAAACAGCTTCAGGGAGAACCTTGAGTTTTCCCTGAAGCGAGTTTATTCTTTTCTCTGAGGATGAGGGTCCCTAAGACAGTTCCAGAGGTGGTACCTCCCTTGATTTTTTGTAATAATAATATATATATTATATATATATATATATATATATATATATATATATATATTATATATATATATATATATATATATATATGTGAAAGAATAGGGAAATTCCAAGCGCTTTAGTGACTTCTCACCTTATCAAGAAACTATTAAAACAATACATCAAAGGAAGGCGTATAAAGGGTCGAGACTTCACCTCACTATCAAATCCCACAACAAAGAAACACCTGACGCGTGACGACACCCAACTCATAAGAAAGGAGGAACACTGCAGCAGGCCTGTTGGCCCATACTAGGCAGGTCCTTCGCAATCCATCTAACTAACAAAATATTTGCCCAGCCCTAATACTCTACCCAAGAATTAAGATTTATTATTTGTTTAATGTATTATTAAATTATTCCCAAAGAAGAATTTAATTATATATATATATATATATATATATATATATATATATATATATATATTATATATTATTTATATATATATATATATATATATATATATATATATATATATATATATATATATATATTTATATTTATTTTATATATATATATATATATATATATATATATATATATATATATATATATATATATATTTATATATATATTAGTGCACTCTAGAAATGCTTGCTGAGTTTAAAGATTTCTCTCTCTCTCTCTCTCTCTCTCTCTCTGTACTAGTGGTGAGCTGGGTACACAATATCCCTTCTCCCATCCCAGCCTTTTAGACAAACGACAGCCGGCAGACGTTTAATCCTGCTCGCCTCTGTCTTGCAAGCACATAAAGCAAGGGGCTAGTCAGCGAGCCGTCAGCATTGTTTATGTTGCAGCAGAATACCACCACCAAGCTGAGTGTTCGTACTCCTTGTGACGTCATGCGCACCCAACGTCACAAATAATGAAGGTGGAGAGGAAACTTTAGTAGACGATGTTTCGGTCTTTCCCGGACCATTATCAGGACACAGCTGAGAAAATGGTGAGAAAACCAGGAGACAGGTTGTTAGGCAGGAGAAGAGAATTTTTTTATTTTTTTTATTAACACATTTTTATTAACACCAAGGCAGGGTGGCCCGAAAAAGAAAAACTTTCACCATCATTCACTCCATCATTGTCTTGCCAGAAGGGTGCTTTACACTACAGTTATAAAACTGTAACATTAACACCCTTCTTTCAGAGTGCAGACATTGTACTTCCCATCTCCAGGACTCAAGTCCGGCCTGCCGGTTTCCCTGAATCCCTTCATAAATGTTACTTTGCTCACACTCCAACAGCACGTCAAGTCCTAAAAACCATTTGTCTCCATTCACTCCTATCAAATACGCTCACGCACGCTTGCTGGAAGTCCAAGCCCCTCGCACACAAAACCTCCTTTACCCCCTCCCTCCAACCCTTCTTAGGCCGACCCTTACCCCGCCTTCCCTCCGCTACAGATTTATACACTCTCGAAGTCATTCTGTTTTGTTCTATTCTCTCTAAATGTCCGAACCATCTCAACAACTGTTATGAACATAGTCAGTTGGTCCCTGGGTTATAGTGCTTTTCGTAACAAAATAACAAACTTAATACGTCTAGGGGGTCTTCACTCAGAGAGGAAAAGGAATTTTCTTAATTTCTATTTAATTTATTAATAATTGTAATAATCACTTAAATCCACCTCATATTTTGCACTATGAGTAGAATACTTTTACCTTTTCTCATTAAAACATCACAGTACTAGGTCAAATATTTACAAATGGCTCTGAGTGAGTCACGAAATATTAGTATATGTTGTGTAAGAATGGTATATAATACCGACAAGATGAAATTAAGACACATGTGCAACATCTGGGTATCTTTATTGTAGACGTTTCGCCAACCAGTGGCTTTATCAATACAAATTCTAGGACATAACTTGAAGACAGTAGGACTATATACAGAAGATGAGGTAATCAGTCCCTCAACCTAGGAGTAGGTGCGAAGAGCACCGCAGTCGTGGAGATGTACATAACCTTCTCGGCTACGACAACTACTACTACAACTAACCCATCTCTTTGGGAAGGACCTACTTCCAATGGGGAATCCCGCCTACCAGTGACTATGCCCTCGTCTGCTGCACCTGACGTTACTATATAAGCGCCAGGCTCCTTGCTTCTGCTTCAGAATCTCCACGACTATGGTGCTGTTCGCACCTACTCCAAGGTTGAGGGACTGATTACCTCATCTTCTGTACATAGTTCTACTGTCTTCAAGTTATGTCCTAGAATTTGTATTGATAAAGCCACTGGTTGGCGAAACGTCTACAATAAAGATACCCAGATGTTGCACATGTGTCTTAATTTCATCTTGTCGGTATTATATACCATTCTTACACAACTTGTCAGACACTGCAACATCATGGAATCTTGATTCTGAGGACATGTACATAACCTTCTTGGCTACGACAACTACTACTACAACTAACCCATCTCTTTGGGTTAGTTGCCTATTCTCTCACTAGCTCATTTATCCTCCAATAGTTGTTTATATCTTACCGTACCTCCTCTTTTAGTTTATACACCTTCACCTCTTACCTGCTGTTTCAGTTTTCCTTGTATCCTATCGACCTTTTACTCTCTTTGTAGCTACAACTGAAAAGTGAGCTGATGTATCTGTGGCCCCTCTATAACATGTACATCCTGAAGTCTATGCAACAGTCTTTTATCTACCAATACATAGTCCAACAAACTATTGTCATTACGCCCTGCATCATATCTTGTAGTATACTTATTTATCCTCTTTTTCTTAAAATACGTATTACCTATAACTAAACGCCTTTCTATACAAAGTTCAATCAAAGGGTTCCCATTATCATTTACACCTGGCACCCCAAATTTACCTACCACACCATCTCTAAATGTTTCTCCTACTTTAGCATTTAGGTCTCCTTCCACAATTACTCTTTCACTTGGTTCAAAGGTTCCTATACATTCGCTTAACATCTCCCAAAATCTCTCTTTCTCCGCTACACTTCTCTCTTCTCCAGGTGCAAACACGCTTAATATGACCCACTTTTCACATCCGACCCTTATTTTACTCCACATAATCTTTGAATTTACATAATTATATTCCCTCTTCTCCTTCTATAAATGATCCTTCAACATTATTGCTACTCCTTCATTAGCTCTAACTTTCTCAGATACTCCTAACTTAATCCCATTTATTTCTCCCCATTGAAACTCGCCTACCCCTTTCAGCTTTGTTTCGCTTAGGGCCAGGACATCCAGCTTCTTTTCATTCATAACATCAGCAATCATCTCTTTATCATCCGCACTACATCCACGCACATTCAAGCATCCCAGTTTTATAAAGAGAGAGAATAAGGATCACAAATACGCAAAGCAAGATGCCTTGGAACGTCTGGCAACTCCGTGGCAGAGGGGTAACCAGGTAACATTGAGATTTAGACGATAATATGCCTGCGGTCCTCTTCTACAACTCCCCCACCCTCCTCCCCTTTTTCATTCCTCACATATCCTCAATTCACACCTCACCCATTACATCCAGTTCCCCCCCCCCTTCGCCTTTTCCCTCTTCCTCCTCCATCTCCCCTCTCGTCTTACTGAGGATCACAGCAATTGGCGTCTTAAGGGATTTTTCCTCCTGATCCTTCTTTTATCCCCACAAACCAATTCCTCAGTGTGGGAAAAAATCTGTCCCTTTTTTCCCAACCCTTTTTTATTTACCGGCAACTGGTTTTGTTACCGATCAGTGTTGCCAGCACTCACTGACCTCTGTGCTACACTGGCACCAGTGTTGCCAGCACTCACTGACCTCTGTCCTACACTGGCACCAGTGTTGCCAGCACTCACTGACCGCTTTAGAACACTGGCACCAGTGTTGCCAGCACTCACTGTCCTCTGTCCTACACTGGCACCAGTGTTGCCAGCACTCACTGTCCTCTGTCCTACACTGGCACCAGTGTTGCCAGCACTCACTGACCTATGGCCTACACTGGCACCAGTGTTGCCAGCAATCATTAACCTCTGTCCTACACTGGCACCAATGTTGCCAGCACTCACTGTCCTCTGCTCTACACTAGCACCAGTGTTGCCAGCACTCACTGACCTCTGTCCTACACTGGCACCAGTGTTGCCAGCACTCACTGTCCTCTGTCCTACACTGGCACTAGTGTTGCCAGCACTCACTGTCCTCCGTACTACACTGGCACCAATGTTGCCAGCACCCGCTGACCTCTGTCCTACACTGGCACCAGTGTTGCCAGCACTCACTGTCCTCTGTAATTCACTGGCACCAGTGTTGCCAGCACTCACTGTCCTCTGTCCTACACTGGCACCAGTGTTGCCAGCACTCACTGTCCTCTGTCCTACACTGGCACCAGTGTTCCCAGCACTCACTAACCTCTGTCCTACACTGGCACCAGTGTTGCCAGCACTCACTGACCTCTGTCCTACACTGGCACCAGTGTTGCCAGCAATCACTGACCTCTGTCCTACACTGGCACCAGTGTTGCCAGCACTCACTGACCGCTTTCCTGCACTGGCACCAGTGTTGCCAGCACTCACTGTCCTCTGTCCTACACTGGCACCAGTGTTTTCCAGCATCACTGTCCCCTGTCCTACACTGGCACCAGTGTTGCCAGCACTCACTGACCTATGGCCTACACTGGCACCAGTGTTGCCATCAATCATTAACCTCTGTCCTACACTGGCACCAATGTTGCCAGCACTCACTGTCCTCTGCCCTACACTAGCACCAGTGTTGCCAGCACTCACTGACCTCTGTCCTACACTGGCACCAGTGTTGCCAGCACTCACTGTCCTCTGTCCTACACTGGCACCAGTGTTGCCAGCACTCACTGATCTCTGTCCTACACTGGCACCAGTGTTGCCAGCACTCACTGACCTCTGTCCTACACTGGCACCAGTGTTGCCAGCACTCACTGACCTCTTCCCCACTGGCACCAGTGTTGCCAGCACTCACTGATCTCTGTCCTACACTGGCACCAGTGTTGCCAGCACTCACTGATCCTCTGTTTACACTGGCACCAGTGTTGCCAGCACTCACTGATCTCTGTCCTACACTGGCACCAGTGTTGCCAGCACTCACTGATCTCTGTCCTACACTGGCACCAGTGTTGCCAGCACTCACTGTCCTCTGTCCTACACTGGCACAAGTGTTGCCAGCACTCACTGATCTCTGTCCTACACTGGCACCAGTGTTGCCAGCACTCACTGTCTCTGTCCACACTGGCACCAGTGTTGCCAGCACTCACTGTCCTCTGTCCTACACTGGCACAAGTGTTGCCAACACTCACTGTCCTCTGTCCTACACTGGCACCAGTGTTGCCAGCACTCACTGTCCTCTGTCCTGCACGGGCACCAGTGTTGCCAGCACTCACTGACCTCTGTCCTATATTGGCACCAGTGTTGCCAGCACTCACTGTCCTCTGTCCTACACTGGCACCAGTGTTGCCAGCACTCACTGACCTCTGTCCTATACTGGCACCAGTGTTGCCAGCACTCACTGTCCTCTGTCCTACACTGGCACCAGTGTTGCCAGCACTCACTGACTTCTGTACTACACTGGCACCAGTGTTGCCAGCACTCACTGTCCTCTGTCCTACACTGGCACCAGTGTTGCCAGCACTAACTGACCTGTGTCCTATACTGGCACCAGTGTTGCCAGTACTCACTGTCCTCTGTCCTACACTGGCACCAGTGTTGCCAGCACTCACTCTCCTCTGTCCCACACTGGCACCAGTGTTGCCAGCACTCACTGTCCTCAGTCCTACACTGGCACCAGTGTTGCCAGCACTCACTGTCCTCTGTCCCACACTGGCACCAGTGTTGCCAGCACTCACTGTCCTCAGTCCTACACTGGCACCAGTGTTGCCAGCACTCACTGTCTTCTGTCCCACACTGGCACCAGTGTTCCCAGCACTCACTGACCTATGTCTTATACCTGCACCAGTGTTGCCAGCACTCACTGACCTATGTCTTATACTGGCACCAGTGTTGCCAGCACTCATGTCTGTCTACACTGGCACCAGTTGCCAGCATCACTACCCTGTCCTACACTGGCACCCAGTTTGTTTCCTACAGCACTCACTGACCTCATGTCTTTACACTGGCACCAGTGTTGCCAGCACTCACTGACCTCTGTCCTACACTGGCACCAGTGTTGCCAGCACTCACTGACCTCTGTCCTACACTGGCACCAGTGTTGCCAGCACTCACTGACCTATGTCTTATACTGGCACCAGTGTTGCCAGCACTCACTGACCTATGTCTTATACTGGCACCAGTGTTGCCAGCACTCACTGACCTCTGTCCTACACTGGCACCAGTGTTGCCAGCACTCACTGACCTCTGTCCTACACTGGCACCAGTGTTGCCAGCACTCACTGACTTCTGTACTACACTGGCACCAGTGTTGCCAGCACTCACTATCCTCTGTCCTACACTGGCACCAGTGTTGCCAGCCCTCCCCTGCCTCTGTCCTACACTGGCACCAATTTTGCCAGCACTCACTCCAGCCTATACTGCACAGTGTTGCCAAACACTCACTTCCTTGTCCTAACTGGACAGTGTTGCCAGCCTCACTGTTCTCTATCTACACTGGCACCAGTGTTGCCAGCACTCACTGACTTTTTGTACTACACTGGCATCAGTGTTGCCAGCACTCACTGTCCTCTGCCCTACACTGGCACCAGTGTTGCCAGCACTCACTGACCTATGTCTTATACTGGCACCAGTGTTGCCAGCACTCACTGTTCTCTATCTTACACTGGCACCAGTGTTGCCAGCACTCACTGACTTCTGTTCTACACTGGCACCAGTGTTGCCAGCACTCACTTCTGTGCTACACTGGCACCAGTGTTGCCAGCACTCACTGACTTCTGTTCTACACTGGCACCAGTGTTGCCAGCACTTTACTTCTGTGCTACACTGGCACCATGTTGCCACACCTCACTGACTTCTGTTCTACACTGCACCAGTGTTGCCAGCACTCACTTCCTTTGTCCTACACTGCGCCATGCTTGCCAGCACTCACTGACTGACTGACCAAACTTACACACTTCTTACAAGCTGAGGTGGATCGCATCTATATACTTCTCCCCATTTTTGTTTTCTGCATATTAAGTAAATTTTCTTCACTAAGGCCATGAGCAGACTCACTGCTCTGCAGTAAAATTCCAACTGTTTTGCCATGTGTCTTACTCCTGATTGTGGTTGAGGGTTGATTCATAGCCCTCCAACCGCCTCTCATTGTTCACTACTAAGACTCTCTCTCACTGTCATGACTTTATATATTTCGTCTGTGTGTTGTGTTGTGTGCAGTGTTGTCGTGTGTTTGATGCCGTAGAGGGTGTGCAGGAAGGTTAAGACACTTAAACTGAGCCAAAATCATTATCTGTGGGGCTCGCGAATCGAATTACACACTCTGTCTTCGCCAGTTTTTGTCAGCAGAAAGCAAGCGTTTCCAGATGACGCATGAACCAGGCAAAAATGGCAGGAGGTTTGGAGAGAGAGGATGGGGAGGGGTAGAGGGAGTGATCAGCCTGATGATAAGGATCCGGATGGAAGGATTACCTGCGTGATTGCAGGGAGGTAAGGAGATGTTTGGAACCTCGTTTTCGGGCGAGGGAGCGTGTTGGCCGGGGTGCCAGCCTCGTCCATCCTCTTTAAATGCTCTCCTCCCGCTTGTTCCCCTTTGGTTGAACGACTCCTGTGATTGACCGGTGTCTGTCTCCTTCCTGCTGTGATTGATGGTCTGTGTGTATGTGTGTGTGTGTGTGTGTGTGTGTGTGTGTGTGCGTGTGTGTGTGTGTGTGTGTGTGTGTGTGTGTGTGTGTGTGTGTGTGTGTGTGTGTGTGTGTGTGTGTGTGTGTGTGTACTCACCTATTTGTGGTTGCAGGGGTCGATTCATAGCTCCTGGCCCCGCCTCTTCACTGATTGCTACTAGGTCCTCTCTCTCCCTGCTCCATGAGCTTTATCATACCTCGCCTTAAAACTATGTATGGTTCCCGCCTCCACTACTTCATTTTCTAGGCTATTCCACGGCTTGACTACTCTATGACTGAAGAAATACTTCCTAACATCCCTTTGATTCATCTGAGTCTTCAACTTCCAATTGTGACCTCTTGTGTCTCTGTCCCATCTCTGGAACATCCAGTCTTTGTCCATCTCGTCTATTCCGCGCAGTATTTTATATGTCGTTATCATGTCTCCCCTGACCCTCCTGGCCTCCAGTGTCGTCAGGCCGATTTCCCTCAACCTTTCTTCGTAGGACAATCCCCGTAGCTCTGGGACTAGTCTTGTTGCAAACCTTTGCACTTTCTCTAATTTCTTGACGTGCTTGACTAGGTGTGGATTCCAAACTGGTGCTGCATACTCCAGTATGGGCCTGACGTAAATGGTATACAGAGTCCTGAACGACTCCTTACTGAGGTATCGGAACGCTATCCGTAGGTTTGCCAAGCGCCCGTATGCTGCAGCAGTTATCTGATTGATATGCGCCTCAGGAGATATGCTCGGTGTTATACTCACCCCCAGATCTTTTTCCTTGAGTGAGGTTTGCAGACTTAGGCCATCTAAACTATATTGTGTCTGCGGTCTTCTTTGCCCTTCCCCAATCTTCATGACTTTGCATTTGGCGGGGTTAAACTCAAGGAGCCAGTTGCTGGACCAGGCTTGTAGCCTGTCCAAGTCTCTTTGTAGTCCTGTCTGATCCTCATCCGATTTGATTCTTCTCATTAACTTCACATCGTCCGCAAACAAGGACACTTCTGAGTCTATCCCTTCCGTTATGTCATTCACATATACCAAGAACAGCACAGGTCCTAGGACTGACCCCTGTGGAACCCCGCTTGTCACAGGCACCCACTCTGACACCTCGTCACGTACCATGACTCGTTGTTGCCTCCCTGTCAGATATTCTCTGATCCATTGCAGTGCCTTTCCTGTTATGTGTGCCTGATCCTCTAGCTTTTGCAGTAACCTCTTGTGAGGAACTGTGTCGAAGGCCTTCTTGCAGTCCAAAAAAATGCAGTCGATCCACCCCTCTCTCTCTTGTCTTACTTCTGTCACCTTGTCACCTTGTGTGTGTGTGTGTGTGTGTGTGTGTGTGTGTGTGTGTGTGTGTGTGTGTGTGTGTGTGTGTGTGTGTGTGTGTGTGTGTGTGTGTGTCTGCCGCTACAGCGATCAAGTGTTGATAGTAATGTAATTGTTCCTCTTTTTTGCTCAAGTAGTTACGTCTGTCTTTAAATTAGTTAGGTAATGTGCTGACTGCATCCTTCCAACTGTCATATAGTGTTGACTGCATCCTTCCAACTGTCATATAGTGTTGACTGCATCCTTCCAACTGTCATATAGTGTTGACTGCATCCTTCCAACTGTCATATAGTGTTGACTGCATCCTTCCACGTGTCATATAGTGTTGACTGCACCCTTTCCCAACTGTCATATAGTGTTGACTGCATCCTTCCAACTGTCATATAGTGTTGACTGCATCCTTCCAACTGTCATAAGTGTTGACTGCATCCTTCCAACTGTCATATAGTGTTGACTGCATCCTTACACCTGTCATATAGTGTTGACTGCATCCTTCCACCTGTCATATAGTGTTGACTGTATCCTTCCACATGTCATATAGTGTTGACTGCATCCTTCCAACTGTCATATAGTGTTGACTGCATCCTTCCAACTGTCATATAGTGTTGACTGCATCCTTCCACCTGTCATATAGTGTTGACTGCATCCTTCCAACTGTCATATAGTGTTGACTGCATCCTTCCAACTGTCATATAGTGTTGACTGCATCCTTCCACCTGTCATATAGTGTTGACTGCATCCTTCCAACTGTCATATAGTGTTGACTGCATCCTCCAACTGTCATATAGTGTTGACTGCATCCTTCCAACTGTCATATAGTGTTGACTGCATCCTTCCAACTGTCATATAGTGTTGACTGCATCCTTCCAACTGTCATATAGTGTTGACTGCATCCTTCCACCTGTCATATAGTGTTGACTGCATCCTTCCAACTGTCATATAGTGTTGACTGCATCCTTCCACCTGTCATATAGTGTTGACTGCATCCTTCCAACTGTCATATAGTGTTGACTGCATCCTTCCAACTGTCATATAGTGTTGACTGCATCCTTCCAACTGTCATAAAGTGTTGACTGCATCCTTCCAACTGTCATATAGTGTTGAATGCATCCTTCCAACTGTCATATAGTGTTGACTGTATCCTTCCAACTGTCATATAGTGTTGACTGCATCCTTCCAACTGTCATATAGTGTTGACTGCATCCTTCCAACTGTCATATAGTGTTGACTGCATCCTTCCAACTGTCATATAGTGTTGAATGCATCCTTCCAACTGTCATATAGTGTTGACTGTATCCTTCCAACTGTCATATAGTGTTGACTGCATCCTTCCAACTGTCATATAGTGTTGACTGCATCCTTCCAACTGTCATATAGTGTTGACTGCATCCTTCCACCTGTCATATAGTGTTGACTGCATCCTTCCAACTGTCATATAGTTTTGACTGCATCCTTCCAACTGTCATATAGGTTTGACTGCATCCTTCCAACTGTCATATAGTGTTGACTGCATCCTTCCAACTGTCATATAGTGTTGACTGCATCCTTCCACCTGTCATATAGTGTTGACTGCATCCTTCCACCTGTCATATAGTGTTGACTGCATCCTTCCAACTGTCATATAGTGTTGACTGCAGCCTTCCAACTGTCATATAGTGTTGACTGCATCCTTCCAACTGTCATAGAGTGTTGACTGCATCCTTCCACCTTTCATATAGTATTGACTGCATCCTTCCAACTGTCATATAGTGTTGACTGCATCCTTCCACCTGTCATATAGTGTTGACTGTATCCTTCCACATGTCATATAGTGTTGACTGCATCCTTCCACCTGTCGTATAGTGTTGACTGTATCCTTCCACATGTCGTATAGTGTTGACTGAATCCTTCCACCTGTCGTATAGTGTTGACTGCATCCTTCCACCTGTCATATAGTGTTGACTGTATCCTTCCACATGTCATATAGTGTTGACTGCATCCTTCCACCTGTCGTATAGTGTTGACTGCATCCTTCCACCTGTCACATAGTGTTGACTGCATCCTTCCAACTGTTATATAGTGTTCACTACATCCTTCCAACTGTCATATAGTGTTGACTGCATCCTTCCACCTGTCATATAGTGTTGACTGCATCCTTCCACCTGTCATATAGTGTTGACTGCATCCTACCAACTGTCATATAGTGTTGACTGCATCCTTCCACCTGTCATATAGTGTTGACTGCATCCTTCCAACTGTCATATAGTGTTGACTGCATCCTTCCAACTGTCATATAGTGTTGACTGCATCCTTCCAACTGTCATATAGTGTTGACTGCATCCTTCCAACTGTCATATAGTGTTGACTGCATCCTTCCAACTGTCATATAGTGTTGACTGCATCCTTCCAACTGTCATATAGTGTTGACTGCATCCTTCCAACTGTCATATAGTGTTGACTGCATCCTTCCAACTGTCTATAGTGTTGACTGCATCCTTCCACCTGTCCATATAGTGTTTGACTGCATCCTTCCAACTGTCAATATAGTGTTGACTGCATCCTTCCAACTGTCATATAGTGTTGACTGCATCCTTCCAACTGTCATATAGTGTTGACTGCATCCTTCCAAACTGTCATAATAGTGTTGACTGCATCCTTCCAACTGTCATATAGTGTTGACTGCATCCTTCCAACTGTCATATAGTGTTGACTGCATCCTTCCAACTGTCAATATAGTGTTGACTGCATCCTTCCAACTGTCATATAGTGTTGACTGCATCCTTCCAACTGTCATATAGTGTTGACTGCATCCTTCCACCTGTCATATAGTGTTGACTGCATCCTTCCAACTGTCATATAGTGTTGACTGCATCCTTCCAACTGTCATATAGTGTTGACTGCATCCTTCCAACTGTCATATAGTGTTGACTGCATCCTTCCAACTGTCATATAGTGTTGACTGCATCCTTCCAACTGTCATATAGTGTTGACTGCATCCTTCCACCTGTCATATAGTGTTGACTGCATCCTTCCACCTGTCATATAGTGTTGACTGCATCCTTCCAACTGTCATATAGTGTTGAGTGCAGCCTTCCAACTGTCATATAGTGTTGACTGCATCCTTCCAACTGTCATAGAGTGTTGACTGCATCCTTCCACCTTTCATATAGTATTGACTGCATCCTTCCAACTGTCATATAGTGTTGACTGCATCCTTCCACCTGTCATATAGTGTTGACTGTATCCTTCCACATGTCATATAGTGTTGACTGCATCCTTCCACCTGTCGTATAGTGTTGACTGTATCCTTCCACATGTCGTATAGTGTTGACTGCATCCTTCCACCTGTCGTATAGTGTTGACTGCATCCTTCCACCTGTCATATAGTGTTGACTGTATCCTTCCACATGTCATATAGTGTTGACTGCATCCTTCCACCTGTCGTATAGTGTTGACTGCATCCTTCCACCTGTCACATAGTGTTGACTGCATCCTTCCAACTGTTATATAGTGTTCACTACATCCTTCCAACTGTCATATAGTGTTGACTGCATCCTTCCACCTGTCATATAGTGTTGACTGCATCCTTCCACCTGTCATATAGTGTTGACTGCATCCTTCCAACTGTCATATAGTGTTGACTGCATCCTTCCACCTGTCATATAGTGTTGACTGCATCCTTCCAACTGTCATATAGTGTTGACTGCATCCTTCCACTTCATATAGTGTTGACTGCATCCTTCCAACTGTCATATAGTGTTGACTGCATCCTTCCACCTGTCATATAGTGTTGACTGCATCCTTCCACCTGTCATATAGTGTTGACTGCATCCTTCCAACTGTCATATAGTGTTGACTGCAGCCTTCCAACTGTCATATAGTGTTGACTGCATCCTTCCAACTGTCATATAGTGTTGACTGCATCCTTCCACCTTTCATATAGTATTGACTGCATCCTTCCACCTGTCATATAGTGTTGACTGCATCCTTCCACCTGTCATATAGTGTTGACTGTATCCTTCCACATATCATATAGTGTTGACTGCATCCTTCCACCTGTCGTATAGTGTTGACTGCATCCTTCCAACTGTCATATAGTGTTGACTGCATCCTTCCACCTGTCACATAGTGTTGACTGCATCCTTCCAACTGTTATATAGTGTTGACTGCATCCTTCCACCTGTCATATAGTGTTGACTGCATCCTTCCAACTGTCATATAGTGTTGACTGCATCCTTCCACCTGTCATATAGTGTTGACTGCATCCTTCCACCTGTCATATAGTGTTGACTGCATCCTACCAACTGTCATATAGTGTTGACTGCATCCTTCCACCTGTCATATAGTGTTGACTGCATCCTTCCAACTGTCATATAGTGTTGACTGCATCCTTCCACCTGTCATATAGTGTTGACTGCATCCTTCCACCTGTCATATAGTGTTGACTGCATCCTTCCAACTGTCATATAGTGTTGACTGATCCTTCACCTGTCATATAGTGTTGACTGCATCCTTCCACCTGTCATATAGTGTTGACTGCATCCTTCCAATGTCATATAGTGTTGACTGCAGCCTTCCAACTGTCATATAGTGTTGACTGCATCCTTCCAACTGTCATATAGTGTTGACTGCATCCTTCCACCTTTCATATAGTATTGACTGCATCCTTCCACCTGTCATATAGTGTTGACTGCATCCTTCCACCTGTCATATAGTGTTGACATGTATCCTTCCACATACATATAGTGTTGACTGCATCCTTCCACCTGTCGTATAGTGTTGACTGCATCCTTCCAACTGTCATATAGTGTTGACTGCATCCTTCCACCTGTCACATAGTGTTGACTGCATCCTTCCAACTGTTATATAGTGTTGACTGCATCCTTCCACCTGTCATATAGTGTTGACTGCATCCTTCCAACTGTCATATAGTGTTGACTGCATCCTTCCACCTGTCATATAGTGTTGACTGCATCCTTCCACCTGTCATATAGTGTTGACTGCATCCTACCAACTGTCATATAGTGTTGACTGCATCCTTCCACCTGTCATATAGTGTTGACTGCATCCTTCCAACTGTCATATAGTGTTGACTGCATCCTTCCACCTGTCATATAGTGTTGACTGCTGCCTTCCACTTCTCATATAGTGTTGACTGCATCCTTCCACCTGTCATATAGTGTTGACTGCATCCTTACACCTGTCATATAGTGTTGACTGCATCCTTCCACCTGTCATATAGTATTGACTGCATCCTTCCACCTGTCATATAGTGTTGACTGCATCCTTCCAACTGTCATATAGTGTTGACTGCATCCTTACACCTGTCATATAGTGTTGACTGCATCCTTCCACCTGTCATATAGTGTTGACTGCATCCTTCCTCCTGTCATATAGTGTTGACTGCATCCTTCCACCTGTCATATAGTGTTGACTGCATCCTTCCACCTGTCATATAGTATTGACTGCATCCTTCCACCTGTCATATAGTGTTGACTGCATCCTTCCAACTGTCATATAGTGTTGACTGCATCCTTACACCTGTCATATAGTGTTGACTGCATCCTTCCACCTGTCATATAGTGTTGACTGCATCCTTCCTCCTGTCTATATGTGTTGACTGCATCCTTCCACCTGTCATATAGTGTTGACTGCATCCTTCCAACTGTCATATAGTGTTGACTGCATCCTTACACCTGTCATATAGTGTTGACTGCATCCTTCCACCTGTCATATAGTGTTGACTGCATCCTTCCTCCTGTCATATAGTGTTGACTGCATCCTTCCACCTGTCATATAGTGTTGACTGCATCCTTCCACCTGTCATATAGTGTTGACTGCATCTTTCCACTCTTGTACACAATTTTGAATGCATTCTTCCGGTCTTGAGTGTGTAATTTTTGCGATTCACTCGACCATCCGTGATTAAAAAATATAATGTCGTTATTTCTGTTTATTAAGCGTGATAGACTTGTGTTGCCCCTCCTAAAGTGATGGAGTGGTGTTGCCCCTCCTCCAGTGATGGAGATGTGTTGCCCCTCATCCAGTGATTGAGTTGTGTTGCCCCTCCTCCAATGATGGAGTGGTGTTGCCCCTCCTCCAGATATGAAGTGGTGTTGCCCCTCCTCCAGTGATGAAGTGGTGTTGCCCCTCCTCCAGTGATGGAGTTGTGTTGCCCCTCCAGTGATGGAGTGGTGTTGCCCCTCCTCTTGTGATGGAGTGGTGTTGCCCCTAATCCAGTGATGGAGTTGTGTTGCCCCTCCTCCTGTGATGAAGTGGTGTTGCCCCTCCTCCAGTGATGGAGTGGTGTTGCCCCTCCTCTAGTGATGGAGTGGTGTTGCCCCTTCTCCAGTGATGGAGTGGTGTTGCCCCTCCTCTAGTGATGGAGTGGTGTTGCCCCTCCTCCATTGATGCAGTGGTGTTACCTCTCCTCCAGTGATGGAGTTGTCTTGCCCCTCCTACAGTGATGCAGTTGTGTTACCTCTCCTCCAGCGATGGAGTGGTGTTGCCCTTCCTCCAGTGATTGAGTTGTGTTGCCCCTCCTCCAGTGATGGAGTAGTGTTGCCCCTCCTCCAGTGATGGAGTGGTGTTGCCCCTCCTCCAGTGATGGAGTTGTGTTGCCCCTCCCGTGATGGAGTGGTGTTGCCCCTCCTCCAGTGATGGAGTGGTGTTGCCTCTCCTCCAGTGATGGAGTGGTATTGCCTCTCCTCCAGTGATGGAGTAGTGTTGCCTCTCCTCCAGGGATAGAATGGTGTTACCTCTCCTCCAGTGATGGAGTGGTATTGCCACTCCTACAGTGATGGAGTGGTGTTGCCTCTACTCCAGTGATAGAGTGGTGTTACCTCTCCTCCAGTGATGGAGTGGTGTTGCCTCTCCTCCAGTGGAGTGGTATTGCCTTTCCTCCAGTGATAGATTGGTGTTGCCCCTTCTCCTGTGATGGAGTGGTGTTGCCTCTTCTCCAGTGATAGAGTGGTGTTGCCTCTACTCCAGTGATAGAGTGGTGTTGCCTCTACTCCAGTGATAGAGTGGTGTCACCTCTCCTGCAGTGGAGTGGTGTTGCCTCTACTCCAGTGATGGAGTGGTGTTGCCTCTCCTCCAGTGATGGAGTGGTGTTGCCTCTTCTCCAGCGATAGAGTGGTGTTGCCTCTACTCCAGTGATAGAGTGGTGTTGCCTCTACTCCAGTGATAGAGTGGTGTCACCTCTCCTGCAGTGGAGTGGTGTTGCCTCTACTCCAGTGATGGAGTGGTGTTGCCTCTCCTCCAGTGATGGAGTATACATATATGTTTCGCCTTTTTCCTGAAAAATCTGTTCCTTCCGATTTATGCTTGTCGAATTTTGCGTATCCTTGTCCCCAGGACTTGACTTCCTGACAACTTTGATCGGTAAGTTTTTGAAGGTTCCGATCTCTTGGGTCATATCGTTTATACTCTCAAAGTTGTGTGTGTTAGGCCTGACTTGCTTGTATCAGTAGTCTCAAGCTAGTCAGCCAGCCTGACATGTGTTGCTTATGTTGGCCACCCTGACATGTGTTGCTTATGTTGGCCAGCCTCACATGTGTTGCTTATGTTGGCCAGCCTGACATGTGTTGCTTATGTTGGCCACCCTGACATGTGTTGCTTATGTTGGCCAGCCTGACATGTGTTGCTTATGTTGGCCAGCCTGACATGTGTTGCTTATGTTGGCCAGCCTGACATGTGTTGCTTATGTTGGCCAGCCTGACATGTGTTGCTTATGTTGGCCAGCCTGACATGTGTTGCTTATGTTGGCCAGCTGACATGTGTTGCTTATGTTGGCCAGCCTGACATGTGTTGCTTATGTTGGCCAGCCTGACATGTGTTGCTTATGTTGGCCAGCCTGGCATGTGTTGCTTATGTTGGCCAGCCTGACATGTGTTGCTTATGTTGGCCAGCCTGATATGTGTTACTTATGTTGGCCAGCCTGACATGTGTTGCTTATGTTGGCCAGCCTGACATGTGTTACTTACGTTGAGCAGCCTGACATGTGTTACTTATGATGAGCAGCCTGACATGTGTTACTTATGTTGGCCGGCCTGACATGTGTTGCTTATGTTGGCCGGCCTGACATGTGTTACTTATGTTGAGCAGCCTGACATGTGTTGCTTATGTTGAGCAGCCTGACATGTGTTACTTATGTTGGCCAGCCTGACATGTGTTACTTATGTTGAGCAGCCTGACATGTGTTGCTTATGTTGGCCAGCCTGATATGTGTTACTTATGTTGGCCAGCCTGACATGTGTTGCTTATGTTGGCCAGCCTGACATGTGTTACTTATGTTGAGCAGCCTGACATGTGTTACTTACGTTGAGCAGCCTGATATGTGTTACTTATGATGAGCAGCCTGACATGTGTTACTTATGTTGGCCGGCCTGACATGTGTTGCTTATGTTGGCCGGCCTGACATGTGTTACTTATGTTGAGCAGCCTGACATGTGTTGCTTATGTTGAGCAGCCTGACATGTGTTACTTATGTTGGCCAGCCTGACATGTGTTACTTATGTTGAGCAGCCTGACATGTGTTGCTTATGTTGAGCAGCCTGACATGTGTTACTTATGTTGAGCAGCCTGACATGTGTTACTTATGTTGAGCAGCCTGACATGTGTTACTTATGTTGAGAAGCCTGACATGTGTTACTTATGTTGAGCAGCCTGACATGTGTTGCTTATGTTGAGGAGCCTGACATGTGTGACTTATGTTGACCAGCCTCACATGTTACTTATGTTGGCCAGCCTGACATGTGTAACTTATGTTGAGCAGCCTGACATGTGTTGCTTATGTTGAGCAGCCTGACATATGTTACTTATGTTGAGCAGCCTGACATGTGTTACTTATGTTGACCAGCCTGACATGTTACTTATGTTGGCCAGCCTGACATATGTTACTTATGTTGAGCAGCCTGACATGTGTTACTTGTGTTGAGCAGCCTGACATGTGTTACTTATGTTGAGCAGCCTGACATGTGTTACTCATGTTGAGCAGCCTGACATGTGTTACTTATGTTGGCCAGCCTGACATGTGTTGCTTATGTTGAGCAGCCTGACATGTGTTACTTATGTTGAGCATCCTGACATGTGTTACTTATGTTGAGCAGCCTGACATGTGTTACTTATGTTGACTAGCCTGACATGTGTTGCTTATGTTGCCCAGCCTGACATGTGTTACTCATGTTGACCAGCCTGACATGTGTTACTTATGTTGAGCAGCCTGACATGTGTTACTTATGTTGAGCAGCCTGACATGTGTTACTTATGTTGAGCAGCCTGACATGTGTTGCTTATGTTGAGCAGCCTGACATGTGTTACTTATGTTGGCCAGCCTGACATGTGTTACTTATGTTGAGCAGCCTGACATGTGTTGCTTATGTTGAGCAGCCTGACATGTGTCACTTATGTTGAGCAGCCTGACATGTGTTACTTATGTTGAGCAGTCTGACATGAGTTACTTATGTTGAGCAGCCTGACATGTGTTACTTATGTTGAGCAGCCTGACATGTGTTACTTATGTTGAGCAGCCTAACATGTGTTACTTATGTTGAGCAGCATGACATGTGTTACTTATGTTGAGCAGCCTGACATGTGTTACTTATGTTGACCAGCCTCTCATGTTACTTATGTTGGCCAGCCTGACATGTGTTACTTATGTTGGCCAGCCTGACATGTGTTACTTATGTTGAGCAGCCTGACATGTGTTGCTTATGTTGAGCAGCCTGACATGTGTTACTTATGTTGGCCAGCTTGACATGTGTTACTTATGTTGAGCAGCCTGACATGTGTTGCTTATGTTGAGCAGCCTGACATGTGTTACTTATGTTGAGCAGCCTGACATGTGTTACTTATGTTGACCAGCCTGACATGTGTTACTTATGTTGAGCAGCCTGACATGTGTTACTTATGTTGGCCAGCCTGACATGTGTTACTTATGTAGAGCAGCCTGACATGTGTTACATATGTTGAGCAGCCTGACATGTGTTACTTATGTTGAGCAGCCTGACATGTGTTACTTATGTTGAGCAGCCTGACATGTGTTACTTATGTTGAGCAGCCTGACATGTGTTACTTATGTTGGCCAGCCTGACATGTTACTTATGTTTGCCAACCTGACATGTGATACTTATGTTGAGCAGCCTGACATGTGTTACTTATGTTGAGCAGCCTGACATGTGTTACTTATGTTGAGCAGCCTGACATGTGTTACGTATGTTGACCAGCCTGACATGTTACTTATGTTGGCCAGCCTGACATGTGTTACTTATGTTGGCCAGCCTGACATGTGTTGCTTATGTTGAGCAGCCTGACATGTGTTACTTATGTTGAGCAGCCTGACATGTGTTACTTATGTTGAGCAGCCTGACATGTTTACTTATGTTGACGAGCCTGACATGTGTTGCTTATGTTGGCCAGCCTGACATGTGTTACTTATGTTGACCAGCCTGACATGTGTTGCTTATGTTGAGCAGCCGGACATGTGTTAATTATGTTGAGCAGCCTGACATGTGTTACTTATGTTGAGAAGCCTGACATGTGTTACTTATGTTGAGCAGCCTGACATGTTACTTATGTTGAGCAGCCTGACATGTGTTACTTATGTTGAGCAGGCTGACATGTGTTACTTATGTTGAGCAGCCTGACATGTGTTAATTATGTTGAGCAGCCTGACATGTGTTACTTATGTTGAGAAGCCTGACATGTGTTACTTATGTTGGCTAGCCTGACATGTTACTTATGTTGAGCAGCCTGACATGTGTTACTTATGTTGAGCAGGCTGACATGTGTTACTTATGTTGAGCAGCCTGACATGTGTTACTTATGTTGAGTAGCCTGACATGTGTTACGTATGTTGAGCAGCCTGACATGTGTTACTTATGTTGAGCAGCCTGACATGTGTTACTTATGTTGAGCAGCCTGATATGTGTTACTTATGTTGGCCAGCCTGACATGTGTTACTTATGTTGAGCAGCCTGACATGTGTTACTTATGTTGAGCAGCCTGACATGTGTTACTTATGTTGAGCAGCCTGACATGTGTTACTTATGTTGAGCAGCCTGATATGTGTTACTTATGTTGGCCAGCCTGACATGTGTTACTTATGTTGAGCAGCCTGACATGTGTTACTTATGTTGAGCAGCCTGACATGTGTTACTTATGTTGAGCAGCCTGACATGTGTTACTTATGTTGGCCAGCCTGACATGTGTTACTTATGTTGAGCAGCCTGACATGTGTTACTTATGTTGAGCAGCCTGACATGTGTTACTTATGTTGACCAGCCTGACATGTTACTTAAGTTGACCAGCCTGACATGTATTGCTCACGTTATGTCTCGCGGACTTTTGTCAACAAATTTCTGAATATACGTTATTTAGGTTGAATTAAGTTGGATAGGATAGACTTTCGCCAGTTAACAATTAAAGAAATTTTAACGTAAGATAACACATGCTTACATATACATACACAAATAGAAGGCGACGATCCCCCGAGTGAGCTGTAAAACATGGCATGCATGGTAATACTTATATTTTAGTGTCAACGTCGCTTTACCGACGATCTTCAGCCAAAATAAAATATCGAGATTGCTTGGCAGGATGGGTTTGTACTCTCCTTAACTGGTGCTCAGTTTCGGTTCTTTGCCTTTGATACGAGGATCTCGTCATGTCTTAAATGTAAAGGTTAAATTATTGTAGTCAGGTCCTCTTGTACCCTTCTGTTCTATCTTAGTCAGGTCCTCTTGTACCCTTCTGTTCTACCTTAGTCAGGTCCTCTTGTACCCTTCTGTTCTACCTTAGTCAGGTCCTCTTGTGCCCTTCTGTTCCCTCTTAGTCAGGTCCTTTTGTGCCCTTTTGTTCTTAGTCAGGTCCTCTTGTACCCTTCTGTTCTATCTTAGTCAGGTCCTCTTGTACCCTTCTGTTCTACCTTTTTCGCACATCAGTTTTACAGGCTACCCAAGATTAACACAATCGGCTGGTCAGTAATATATAGTAGGAACAGTAAGTGGCTCAGTATTGATCATTGGGGATCCCTCTAGTTTCACCTTGACTGACATACCGTCTCCCTCAACCCTCGTTAGCACACTGTCTGCCTCCAGTTAGTTAGGGTACTACTTCTTACACTTCCGGTACAGTGATTTTTTCCCCTGCTGGCACTGCCGGTCTTGTTTTCTGTCGGCTGCGATCTCATTCTCCTCTCTCCTGCCCCCTTTGCTGGTACTTAGGTCATTAGATTTCTGAGACCATTCTCTCCCTAGCCGTGCTGTTTTTCCCTGGGGGATTTCCCTCTTTTCTTTGGGCCAATGTCTTTCTTTTTTAATATTTTCTTTTCTTGGCTGGTAATTTTAGGGACATGAATCTGTAATTATCACTTGGTTCTTCTCTGTGGGGAAACAATGATCTCGCCCCAGTTTGGAGATGTCTGCTGGTAAGTGGATGGGAAATAAGGTGTTTCTTGATTTGGGAAATGGTGCAGTACTCAGGGTTACTTGGAGTTTTGGGAAAAGTGGTGTTGGAACTGGTGTAAGGGTTACTGGTTCTGCTGTTTAGGTGCTGGTACTGCGATGCTGGTACATGGATATTCTGCTACTGGCTCCTGTACGGTCCCTGTGGTATTGTGTAATTTCTGCGGGCAGGCTTCTGGTTAGGGGATAATTCTGTGATGCTGGTCTAGGTAATTTCGGGGTGCTGGTAATGTGGATAATTCTGGTGCCTGTTTGGTTACGTGATAATCGGCAGGAGCGCTGTACGGGTGTGCTTGCGGGTAAGGTTGCTGGTACTGCGCTGCTCGGGTTGGTCGACTGGCAGTGCTGGTAATGGTGCTGTCTGCGTGCTCCTGGAAATGGGCTGGTACTGCGGGTAATGGTAATGGTGCTGGTACTGGTGCTGAAACTGGCTGCGGGGTTTGACTGGTGAACTGCTGCGTTAAGGCTGGTAATGGGTTTGTCGGTGCTGGTCCCTAAGTTGGTAATGCAGCTGCTGGTACTGGACTGCTGGTTAATGGTGCTGGGGTACTGTGCTGCTGGTAATGGGTGTTTGCTGGTAAGGGTGCTGGTACTGGTGATGCTGGTAATGGTGGTACTGGTACAGTATGTGTCTGGAATGGTGCTGGTACTGTGCTGCTGGCAAGGGTGCTGGAACTGGTGCTGCTGGTCTGGCTGCGGGTAATGGTGGTAATGGGTACTGGTGGTGATATGTTACTGGTACTGCAGCTGTGGTACTGGTGCTGTTTGGTAATGGTGCGGGTATTTGAGCTGCTGTACTGTGCGCTGGAAATGGTGCGGTACTGGTGCCGGGTGTAATGGACTGAATTTGGTACTGGTAATGTGCTGCGGTGCTGAAGGTTTAATGGTGCTGTACTGGTGCTCTGGTATGGGGGTGCTGGTAATGGTGCTGGAAATGGTGCTGTACTGGCTGCCGTATGGTGCGGGTCCTGGGCCTGCTGTACTGGTCTGCTGGTAATGGTCAGGACTGGGGATGCTGGTATGGTGCACTGGTAATGAGTGCTGGTACTGAGGTGCTCGGTATGATGCTGGGTAATGGTGTGGTACTGGTGCTACGATGGGCGGGTTTACTGGTGCGGGTTTAATGGTGCTGGTACGGGTGATCGGTAATTGGTGCCTGTATGGGCTACTGGTTGTGCTGGAAATGGTGTGGTAAGGTGTGTGGTACTGGGAGCCGGTATATGTGCTGGGGTAACTGGGCTGCGGGTTTAAATGTGCTGGTATGGTGGCTACGGTAAATGGTGCGGTACGGGTTTCTGGTAATGGTGCTGATAGTAATGGTGCTGGTATGGGCTGCTGTATGGTGCGGGTACGCGGGTGTAAGGTGCTGGTACTGGACCTGCCGGTACTGGTGCTGTTATGGTGCTGGTACTGGTGTTGCGGGTAATGTGCGGTACTGGTGCTCTGGTAATGGTGCTGGTACTGGTGCTGGTACTGGGGCTGATGGTAATGGTGCGGGTACTGGGCTGCTGGAAATGGACCTGGTATTGGGGATGCACTCTGTAGTCTGGGTAATGGTGTGGTACTGGTGAAGGTTAAGGGTGCTGGTACTGGTGCTACGGTAATGGTGCTGGTGCTGGTGTTTGGTTGGTAATGGTGCTGGATGGTCTGAACTGGTGCTGAAATGGGCTGCTGGTATGGGGCTGATGGTAATGGTGGTACTGGTGCTACTGTAATGGTGTGGTACTGGTGCTGTAAATTTGGGCTGATGGTAATGGTGCTGGTACTGGTGCTCTGGAATGGTGTGGTGCATGGGTACTGGTGTGCTGGAAAATGGTGCTGGTACTGGTATGCTGTCTATGGTGAGGTACGGCTGCTAGTAATGGTGCTGGTACTTGCGTTGGGAAGGGTGCTAATGGGTTATGGTGCTGGTACGGGGTTGTCTGGTAATGGTGCTGGTACTGGTGCTGGTACGAGGCTGTTGGTAATGGTGCTGAGGGAACTGTAATGGTGTTTACTGGTTTAGTGGTGCTGGTAATCGGTGTTGGTGGTAATGGTGTTTGGTACTGGTGTCTGGACTAGGCGTGTTAATGGTGCGATATGGTGCTACTGGAAATGGTGCTGGTACTGGTGCAATGGTAAGGGGTGCTGGTACGGTGCTGTGAATGGGCGGTACTGGTGCTACTGGAGTGGGGGCGAACTGGTGCGGTGGTAATGGTGCGGTACTGGTGCTGCCTTGGTACTGGTGCTCTGGAAATTGGGCTGTATGGCTGGTAATGGTGCTGGTACTGGGCTGTAATGTGGTAAGGGTGGCTTGGTATGGTGCTGGGTAATGGGTGCTGAGGGGGTCTGGTGTGCTGCTGGTTGGTGCTGGTAGGTGTCTGGTAATGGTGTAGTAAGGGTGCTGGTAATTGGTGCTGGACTGGTTGCATGGTAATGGGTGGGTCGGGTGCTGGAATGGTGTTTGTGGTACATGGTGCTGGTAATGGCTGCTGGAAGCTGCTGGTAATGGTGTTATTGGTGCTGCGAAAGGTGCTGGTACTGGTGCTGGGTATGGTGCTGTACTTGGCTGCTAACTGGTGCTGTACTGGTGTGGAAATGGTGCTGTGGTACGGGTACGGGTGCTGGGGTATGGTGGTGGTACTGGTGCTGCTGGTAATGGTGCTGGTACTGGTGCTGCTGGTAATGGTGCTGGTACTGGTGCTGGTACTGGTGCTGGTACTGGTGCTGGTAATGGTGCTGGTACTGGTGCTGGTAATGGTGCTGGTACTGATGCTGCTGGTAATGGTGCTGGTACTGGTGCTGCTGGTAATGGTGCTGGTACTGGTGCTGCTGGTACTGGTGCTGGTACTGGTGCTGCTGGTAATGGTGCTGGTAATGGTGCTGGTACTGGTGCTGCTGGTACTGGTACTGGTGCTGCTGGTACTGGTGCTGGTACTGGTGCTGCTGGTAATGGTGCTGGTAATGGTGCTGGTACTGGTGCTGCTGGTACTGGTGCTGGTACTGGTGCTGGTACTGGTGCTGGTACTGGTGCTGGTAATGGTGCTGGTACTGGTGCTGGTAATGGTGCTGGTACTGGTGCTGCTGGTAATGGTGCTGGTACTGGTGCTGCTGGTACTGGTGCTGGTACTGGTGCTGCTGGTACTGGTGCTGGTACTGGTGCTGCTGGTAATGGTGCTGGTAATGGTGCTGGTACTGGTGCTGCTGGTACTGGTACTGGTGCTGCTGGTACTGGTGCTGGTACTGGTGCTGCTGGTAATGGTGCTGGTAATGGTGCTGGTACTGGTGCTGCTGGTACTGGTACTGGTGCTGCTGGTAATGGTGCTGGTACTGGTGCTGCTGGTAATGGTGCTGGTACTGGTGCTGCTGGTAATGGTACTGGTGCTGCTGGTAATGGTGCTGGTACTGGTGCTGCTGGTAATGGTGCTGGTACTGGTGCTGGTACTGGTGCTGGTACTGGTGCTGGTACTGGTGCTGGTACTGGTGCTGCTGGTAACTGGTGCTGGTACTGGTGCTGGTACTGGTGCTGGTACTACTAGTGTTGTCTGGTCTGTCACTTAACATTTTCCTCTTCACATTTTTCACTCCATAATTTTATTTTGAGTTTCATGATAATTTTTTTGGTATTATATTCTGCATTCTTGTTTTTTTTTTCTCTTTACTTTTTCTCTTTAAAAAACAACGAATATATTTAAATCTGGAAAAGGACACTTGTGCAGAGTTGAGGACATTTATTAAAGGAGACGTTTCGCCGCAAGTGGCGAAACGTGTCCTAATACAGAGATAATTGAGAAACGTGTATATATAGTGGACTGAAGAAGGTACTACTACTTTCTAGAACTGTACGAGTCTTTTTCCACATCTTGTCACTAACACCAGACAATTTTTCTTATTATCTAAAGAAAACTTTTTTTATATGAGACGCACTTGGAGGCTCCTGATTGGTTAATTGTTGGGTAAAATATTTCTGTGAAAATTTGGTAGAAAGCCGTGTGAAGGTGATGACGTAGTAGCGTGTGAAGGTGATGACGTAGTAGCGTGTGAAGGTGATGACGTAGTAGCGTGTGAAGGTGATGACGTAGTTCGTTTTGAAGGGGGGATGAGTAGGTAGTGTGTGAAGGTGATGACGTAGTAGCGTGTGAAGGTGATGACGTAGTAGCGTGTGAAGGTGATGACGTAGTAGCGTGTGAAGGTGATGACGTAGTAGCGTGTGAAGGTGATTTTCGTAGAGCGTGTGAAGTGTGATGACGTAGTAGCGGTGTGAAGGGGATGACGTAGTAGGTGTGAAGGTGATGACGTAAGTACCTGGGGAAGGTGTGACGTAGTAGCGTGTGAAGGTGATGACGTAGTTGCGTGTGAAGGTGATGACGTAGTGCGTGTGAAGGTGATGACGTAGTAGCGTGTGAAGGTGATGAAGTAGTGCGTGTGAAGGTGATACGTAGTAAACGTGTGAAGGTGATGACGTAGTGCGTGTGAAGGTGATGACGTAGTTGCGTGTGAAGGTGATGAGTAGTAGCGTGTGAAGGTGTGACGTAGTAGCGTGTGAAGGGTTTGGGGTGACGTAGTAGCGTGTGAAAGGGGTGAAAGTAGTTGCGTGTGAAGGTGGACGTAGTAGCGTGTAAGGTGATGCGTAGTAGCGTGGAAGGTGATGCGTAGGAGGTGTGAAGTGATGACGTAGTAGCGTGTGAAGGGGATGACGGTAAACGTGTGAAGGTGATGACGTAGTAGCGTGTGAAGGTGATGACGTAGTAGCGTGTGAAGGGGGATGGTAGTAGCGTGTGAAGGTGATGGACGTAGTTGCGTGTAGGTGATGACGTAGTAGCGTGTGAAGGTGATGGACGTAGTAGCGTGTGAAGGTGGAAAGAGTAGTTTGCGTGTGAAGGTGATGACGTAGTTTGGTGTGACGGTGTGGAGGGATGCGTAAATAGCGTGTGAAGGTGATGACGTAGTAGCGTGTGAAGGTGATGACGTAGTAGCGTGTGAAGGTGAAAAGGGCGTAGTAGCGTGTGAAGGTGATGACGTAGTGCGTGTGAAGGTATGACGTAGTAGCGTGTGAAGGTGATGCGTAGTGCGTGTGAAGGTGATGACGTTTGTAGCGGTGGAAGGTGATGACGTAGTTAGCGTTGGGGAAGGTGATGACGTAGTAGCGTGTGAAGGTGATGACGTAGTGCGTGTGAAGGTGATGACGTAGTGGGGTGAAGGTGATGAACGTATAGCGTGTGAAGGTGATGACGTAGTAGCGTGTGAAGGTGATGACGTAGTAGCGTGTGAAGGTGATGACGTAGTAGCGTGTGAAGGTGATGACGTAGTAGCGTGTGAAGGTGATGACGTAGTAGCGTGTGAAGGTGATGACGTAGTAGCGTGTGAGGTGGATGACGTAGTAGCGTGTGAAGGTGATGACCGGGGAAGTTGCGTGTGTGAAGGTGATGACGTAGTAGCGTGTGAAGGTGATGACGTAGTAGCGTGTGAAGGTGATGACGTAGTAGCGTGTGAAGGTGATGACGTAGTAGCGTGTGAAGGTGATGACGTAGTAGCGTGTGAAGGTGATGACGTAGTAGCGTGTGAAGGTGATGACGTAGTAGCGTGTGAAGGTGATGACGTAGTAGCGTGTGAAGGTGATGACGTAGTAGCGTGTGAAGGTGATGACGTAGTAGCGTGTGAAGGTGATGACGTAGTAGCGTGTGAAGGTGATGACGTAGTAGCGTGTGAAGGTGATGACGTAGTAGCGTATGAAGGTGAGAAGTAGTAGCGGGGTGAAGGTGATGACGTAGTAGCGTGTGAAGGGGATGACGTAGTACGTGGAAGGTGATGACGTAGTAGCGGTGAAGGTGATGACGTAGAGCGTGTGAAGGTGATGACGAGTAGGGTTGAAGGTGATGAGTTAGTAGGTGTGAAAGGGGATGACGTAGTAGCGTGTGAAGGTGATGACGTAGTAAGGGGTGAAGGTGATGAGTAGAGCGTGTGAAGGTGATGACGTAGTTGCGGGGTGAAGGTAATGACGTAGTTGCGTGTGAAGGTGATGACGTAGTAGGAGTGAAGGTGAGACGTAGTAGCGTGTGAAGGTGATGACGGGAGTTTGGGGTGAAGGTGATGAGTAGTACCCTGTGAAGGTGATGACGTAGTAGTGTGGAAGGTGAGGACGTAGTTTAAATTTGGTTTTGAAGTTGGGGGATGACGCGTAGTAGTGTGTGAAGGTGATGACGTAGTAGCGTGTGAAGGTGATGACGTAGTGGGGTGAAGGGGATGACGTAGTAGCGTGTGAAGGGGATTTACGTAGTACGAGTGAAGGTGATGACGTAGTAGCGAGTGAAGGTGATGACGTAGTAAGGGGTGTTGGAAGGTGATGACGTAGTACGTGTGAAGGTGATGACGTAGTAGCGTGGAAGGTGAAGACGTAGTAGCGTGTGAAGGGTGACGTAGTAGGTGTAAGGTGATGACGTAGTGGTGTGAAAGGGGATGACGTAGTAGCGTGTGAAAAGGGGATGACGTAGTAGCGTGTGAAGGTGATGACGTAGTAGCGTGTGAAGGTGATGACGTAGTAGCGTGTGAAGGTGATGACGTAGTTGCGTGTGAAGGTGATGACGTAGTAGCGTGAAGGTGATGACGTAGTAGCGTGTGAAGGTGATGACGTAGTAGCGTGTGAAGGTGATGACGTAGTATGTGTGAAGGTGAAAGAAAGTAGTTAGCGTGTGAGGTGATGGGCGTAGTAGCGTGTGAAGGTGATGACGTAGTAGTGTGTGAAGGTGATGACGTAGTAGCGTGTGAAGGTGATGACGTAGTAGCGTGTGAAGGTGATGACGTAGTAGCGTGTGAAGGTGATGACGTAGTAGCGTGTGAAGGTGATGAGAACGTAAATAGTGGGGTGAAGGTGATGAGTAGAGCGTGTGGAAAGGTGATGACGTAGTAGCGTGTAAGGTGAGAGGTGGAATGTAGTAGTAGCGTGTGAAGGTGATGACTAGTAGCGTGTGAAGGTGATGACGTAGTTGGTGTGAAGGTGATGACGTAGTAGCGTGTGAAGGTGATGACGTAGTAGGGTGTGAAGGTGATGACGTAGTAGCGTGTGAAGGTGATGACGTAGTAGCGTGTGAAGGTGATGACGTAGTAGCGGTGAGGGGATGACGTGTACGTGTGAAGGTGATGACGTAGGTGTGAAGGTGATGACGTAAGTAGCGTGTGAAGGTGAAGACGTAGTAGTGGGGTGAAGGTGATGACGTAGACGAGTGAAGGTGATGACGTAGTAGCGTGTGAAGGTGATGACGTAGTAGCGTGTGAAGGTGATGACGTAGTAGCGTGTGTAGGTGATGACGTAGTAGCGTGTGAAGGTGATGACGTAGTACGTGTGAAGGTGATGACGTAGTACTGTGAAGGTGATGCGTAGTAGCGTGTGAAAGGGGATGAAAGTAGTAGCGTGTGAAGGTGATGACGTAGTAGCGTGTGAAGGTGATGACGTAGTAGCGTGTGAAGGTGATGACGTAGTAGCGTGAAGGTGATGACGTAGTAGCGTGTGAAGGTGATGACGTAGTAAGGGGTAAGGTGATGCTGTAGGAGTGTGAAGGTGATGGGGTAGTAGCGTGTGAAGGTGATGACGTAGTAGCGAGTGAAGGTGATGACGTAGTAGCGTGTGAAGGTGACGTAGTAGCGTGTGAAGGTTTGACGTTAGCGGTGAAGGTGATGACGTAGTAGCGTGTGAAGGTGATGAGTTAGCGGTGAAGGTGATGACGTAGTAGCGTGTGAAGGTGATGTTGTAGCGAGTGAAGGTGATGACGTAAGTAGCGTGTGAGGTGGATGACATAGCGTGTGAAGGTGATGACGTAGTAGCGTGTGAAGGTGATGACGTAGTAGCGTGTGAAGGTGATGACGTAGTAGCGTGTGAAGGTGATGTGCGTAAGGGAGCGTGTAAAGGGGTAAGGTGGATAGCGTGTGAAGGTGATGACGTAGTAGCGTGTGAGGGGGGGGGGGTGATGACGTAGTAGCGTGTGAAGGTGATGACTAGTTGCGTGTGAAGGTGAATGTAGTAGCGAGTGAAGTTTGATGAAAGTGAGAGCGTGTGAAGGTTTATGACGTAGTAGCGTGTGAAGGTGATGACGTAGTAGGTGTTGAGGTGATGGGCGTAGTAGCGTGTGAAGTGATGACGTAGTAGGTGTGAGGTGGAAAACGTAGTAGGCGTTGTGGAAAGGGTTTATGACGTAGTAGGTGTGAAAGGGGATGACGTAGTAGCGTGTGAAGGTGATGACGTAGTAGCGTGTGAAGGTGATGACGTAGTAGCGTGTGAAGGTGATGACGTAGTAGCGTGTGAAGGTGATGACGTAGTAGCGTGTGAAGGTGATGACGAAGTAGCTTGAAATGTCTGTAGCGAGTGAAGGTGAGACGTAGTAGCGGTGAAGGTGATGACGTAGTAGCGTGTGAAGGTGAGACGAGTAGGTGTGAAGGTGAGCGTAGTAGGTTTTGAAGGTGATGACGAGTAGGTGTGAAGGTGAGACGTAGTAGGTGTGAAAGGTGATGACGTAGTAAAGGGTGGGAAATGATGACTAGTAGTTGTGAAGGTGATGACGTAAGTAGCGGGAAGGTGATGACGTATAGGTGTGAAAAATGATGACGTAGTACGGTTTAAGTGATGACCGTAGAGCGTGTGAAGGTGAACGTAGTAGCGTGTGAAGGTGATGACGTAGTAGCGGTGAAGGTGATGACTAGAGCGTGTGAAGGTGAAGACTAGTAGCGGTGAAGGTGATGACGTAGTTAGCGTGTGAAGGTGAGACGTAGTAGCGTGTGAGGAGACGTAGTTTGCGTGTGAAGGTGATGACGTGTTTGCGTGTGAAGGTGAGACGAGTAGCTGTGAAGGTATGACGTATTGCGGGGTGAAGGGGAGGAGTAGTAGCGTGTGGGAAAGGTGAAGAAGAGTAGCGTGTGAAGGTGAGACGTAGAGGTGTTTAAGGTGTGAAGTATGATAACGTGTGAAGGTGATGACGTAGTAGCGTTAAGTGAGGTAGGAGACTGGGGGGTTTACGTAAATTAAGAAGAGAGCTTAAATTATTTTTGCTGTGAAGATGGAGAATCGGGGGGAATTTAACCTGATCTTGATTATTACTTTTTATAGTAGGGGAGTACTTCCGGGCTTTTTTTAATAACGTGATATGTGCGGAAAGGATAGGTTACTTTAGTTTAAATAACTGATATATACGGCGGAAGGCATGGGTCCGGGACCTTTATTTAATAACGTGGAATAAGACGCGGAAAGAGACATAGTCAGGGACCTTTGTTTATTATACGTAAGGGGGAACGGAGCCCAGAAACTAGACCGGGACCCCAGTTTATAAGTGATACAGACGGCGGAAGGATGATCCCGGGACCTTGTTTAATAACGTGCGTTAAGACGGCAGGGGAAAGTTAGGTTCCCCGGGGACTTTAAGGGGTTTTGAATACGGGGATATAAAGGAGGAAGGAAGGATCCGGACCTTTAGTTTTAAGGGGATATAGACGGCAGGAAGGAGCATAGTCCCGGGGAACTTATGTTTAATGAAAGTGATACCCGACCCAGGAAGGAAAGAGAGTTTTCCGGGACCTTTAGTTTAATAACGTGATAAGACGGCAGGAAGCTTAGGGATCCGGGAACTTAAGTATTAATTTACGTGATAAAAGGGAAGGATGATCCCGGGACCATTAATAACGGTATAGCGGAGGGGGAAAGGGGTTTTGGGAGGGGACCAAATTATTTATAACGTGATATATGACGGAGGATTGAGCTTTGGATCCGGGACTTTGGTTTAAAACGTGTTAATTGGGCGGGTAAAAGCTTAGTCAGGACCTGTTAGTTTAATTAAAAGTGATATAGAGGCGGAAAGAGAGGATCCGGGACTTTAGTTTTATACGTGTAAGTAGACGGCTGGAAGGATGATCCGGGCTTGAGTATACTATACGGTAATAAAAGGAGAAAGGCTGGAATCCTGACCTTTGTTTTAAAAACGTGATATAGACGGGGAAGAGCATGACCGTGACCAATTTAGTTAATAACGTGAAAAAGGGAGCGGAAGGGATGGACCGGATACTTGAGGGTTTTTAACGTGTAAGGACGGAGGGAAGACTAGATCCGGGACCTTTAGTTAATAAGTGATAAGACGGCGGAAGTGATGGATCGGGAAGTTTTATTTATAATATCTAGACGGCAGGAAGAGCATAGACCGTGGAATTTAGTTATAAGTGAATATGACGGAGGAAAGTTGGGCGGGACTTAGTTAATAGTAATTTTAGAGGCAGGAAGGAGCATGGATCCCGGCCTTTAGTTTAATTAAGTTTATATAGAGCGGAAGGGGCATTGGATCCCGGGACTTTTGTTTAATAACGTGTATAGCGGAGGAAGAGATGGAACCCGGGCTTAGTTTAATAACGTGATATAGACGGCGGAAAGAATGATCAGAGGACCTTTGTTTATAACGTGTATAGACGGGCAGGGAGAGCATGGGATCCGGGACCTTAGTAATAAGTGATATAGAGGCGGAAGAGATGGATCCGGGAACTTTAGTTTAATAACGTGATTAGACGGCGAAGGACTGGATCCGGGACCTTAGTTTAATAACGTGATATAGACGGAAAGGGATGAGATGGAATACGGGACTTAGGTTTATTACGTGAAATTTGACGAGGAAGTGAATGGATCCCGGGTTTTGTTTAATAAGGTGATATAGTCGGGGAAGGATGACGGGACTTTAGGGTTTATTACGTATTAGACGCGGAAGGGAGAGTAAACCGGGAACCTTAGTTAATAGGGGATTAGACGGGGAAGAGATAGGGGCCGGGTATTTAGGTTTAAAAAGGGGATATTTGACTGGAGGGAAGACATGGTTTCCCCGGGACATTTAGTTATAAGTGATATAGACGGAAGAGACAGACGGAAGGGACCTTTTGTTAATTAACGTGATATAGACGGCGGAAAGGGATCCCGGTTTGTTAATACGGTATAGGGGAAAGGAAGAGGGGAAAAGGGAAGGGACCAAATAGTGGGGTGTATGACGAGAGGAAGGGAGCTAGTTCCGGGAATTATTTAGGTTTAAAAAAAACGTGATAAAAGAGGACGGAGAGCATGGATCCGGGACCTTAGTTAATAAGTGATAATAACGGCAGGAGGAGAGCTGGATCCAGGATCCTTTAGTTAATAACGTGATTAGACGGAGAAGAGCTGTCCGGGAACTTTAGGTTTTATATAACGTGTATATGACGCGGAGAGCTGGATGTGACCTTTAGTTAATAACGTGATTTTGACGGGGAGAAGCATGGATGAGGGCCTTTAGTTTAATAAAGTGATTAAGACGGCAGGAAGAAGATCCGGACTTTTTTTAATTAAAGTGATAGCGGAGGAAGAGCAGGATCGGACCTTTATTTAATAATGTAAAGAACAGGAATGAGCTGGTCCGGGCCCTTTTGTTAATAAGTGTTAGCGGCAGGAAGAGCATGGGTCCCGGACTTTAGTTTAATAACGTGATTGACGGGAGGAAGAGCATAGATCCGGGAACCTTTTGTTTAATAACGTGTATAGACGCAGGAAAGAGCTTGTCCCGGACTTTAGTTTAATTATCGTAAAAAGCGCAGGAAGAGCAAAGATCCGGAACCCTTTTTTTAATAACGTGATATAGACGGCAGGAAGAGCATGGATCCCGGGACCTTTAGTTTAATAACGTGATATAGACGGCAGGAAGAGCATAGATCCCGGGACCTTTAGTTTAATAACGTGATATAGACGGCAGGAAGAGCATGGATCCCGGGACCTTTAGTTTAATAACGTGATATAGACGGCAGGAAGAGCATAGACCGGGGACTTTAGTTAATAAGGAAATACGGCAGGAAGGCATGATCCCGGACTTAGTTAATAACGTGATATCGGCAGGAGAAGCAAGATCCCGGGACCTTTAGTTTAAAAAAACGTGATATAGCGGCAAGGAAGAGCATGATCCCGGGAATTTAGTTTAATAATGTATAGACGGTGGAGGTGGAACCGGGGGCCTTTTGTTTAATAACGTGATATAGACGGAGGAAAGAGCATGGATCCGGGGACCTTGTTTAATAACGTGTTTTAGAAAGGCAGGAAGAGCATGGATCCCGGACCCTTAGTAATAAAAGTGATATTACGCAGGAAGAGCCCTGGATGGGGGCCTTTATTTAATAAAAGGTATAGACGGCAGGGGGAGCTGGGTCCCGGGGGCCTTTTTTTAATAATTTATATAGACGGGGGAAAGCATGGATCCCGGGGGCCTTTTGTTTAAAAAGTGTATGACGGGGGAAGAGCATGGGTCCCGGGGTTTTTTTAAAACGTGAATGACGGCAGGAAGAGATGGATCCGGGACCTTTAGTTTTAAAAACGTGATATAGCGGCAGGAAGAGCATATCCCGGGAACTTTTGTTAATAACTGAATAGACGGCGGAAAACATGGGTCCCGGGACCTTGTTTTTATCGTGTATAACGGCAGGAAAAGCTGATCCGGGGCTTTGTTTTTAGTGATAAGACGGAGGGAAAGCTAGACCGGGGCTTAAATTTTTAACGTGAAAAAGACGGCGGAAGAGCAAGATCCCGGGACCTTTTTTAAAAAACGTGATAAGACGGGGAAAAGGCTAAAACCCGGACCTTTTTAATAACTGATATAGGGCCGGGACATAATCCGGCTTTAGTTTTTTAACGGATATAGACGGCAGGAAAGGGATGATCCCGGGGGCCTTTAGTTTAATAAGGATATAACGGAGGAAGAGCATTCCCGGGGGCTTTAGTTTATAACGTGATATGACGGCAGGGGGCATGATCCCGGGGGCTTTAGTTTTAAAAACGGATATGACGGCGGAAGAGCAAAGAACCGGGACCTTTGTTTAAAAAGTGATATAAACGGCAGGAAGACAAGATCCCGGATTTGTTTTAAAAACGTGTTTTAAAACGGCGGGAAGAGCATGGATCCCGGGACCTTTAGTTTAATAAGTGTATAGACGGAGAAGACATATTTCCCGGACCCTTTTGTTTTAAAAAACGGATATAGACGGCAGGAAGACTGATCCCGGCCCTTTTGTTTTTAACGTGATATAGCGGGAGGGAAGACATGGGTCCCGGGGCCTTTAGTTTTAAAAACGGATTTAAAACGGCAGGAAAGCATGGATCCCGGGACCTTTAGTTTAATAACGTTTATAAAGGCAGGAAAAGGGATGGGTCCCCGGGCCTTTTGTTTAATAAGGGGATTAAAGGAGCGGAAGAGCAAGATCCCGGGACCTTTGTTTAATAACGTGATATAGACGGCAGGAAGAGCAAGATCCCCCGGGTTTTTATTTAATAAGTGAAAAGAGGAGGAGAGGGTCCGGATTTAGTTTAAAAGTAAAAAGGAGGGAAACATAATGGGGGGTTTGTTTATAAGTGTTAACGGAGGGAGCATATCCCCCGGGTTTTTTGTTTAATAACTGTAAAAGGGGGGAAGAGGGATCCCGGAATTTAGTTTAATTTGAAAGACGCAGAAGAGATGGGTCCGGGGCCTTTATTTAATAAATGGGGGGGGAAAAAAGGGAGAGAGAGAGAAGGGTTGCCAGGCAGCTTTTACGGACCAGCGCTCATTAAGAACAGTAAAAAGGCTGAGAAAACCATCTAAGTAATTGTTGGGTAGTTTCGTGGCTATTACTGTATGTGTGTGCGCACGCGAGCGCGTGGCATCCATACGTGTTACGATGTATATAACTTGTCTCAATATTGATGGTAAGAAACTGCTGGAATGTTATGTTAAACTGCTTGAACAGACAGCAAGAATGCTCCAAGAATTGACTGCTCGATTTCAGTCGCAGTTATTGCTACATAATGAAGGTGGGTGCCGGGGAGAGGAGAATAATAAGGAAGTATTACCTGGGCTTGAAGCATCTTCAGTCATCTTATAAGAAAGGAATCTGGTGGTGGACATCACACCTCCCCTCTCATATATTGACCACATAAATAGAATGACAACAGCGACGTAGGTAAGACTTGTATATTAAAAAGCCTATACATGGAGTAATTCTAGACGCTGTACGCTAGTTATGTTTTGACATATTCTTGGGTATGCAGCACCAGTGTGGAGAACGCAACTGTTTCAATGAATAAAGAAGAAAGATAGGCTTTCCCGCCCGACTGTTTCTGAAGCTGAGACGCGTGAGCTGTGATGTTCGGAAAAATTAGGTGAACCTCACATCACTGGAAGTACAATTGATTAAGCAAGACATTATCGTGACATAGGAGATACTCAAGGTCACTGTCCGGATAGTAGAATACACGGGGATTATAAATGGAAGTCGAAGACTCAGATGAGGCTTTAAGTAGCAACCTCCCTGTGTGAAGTTGTGAAGACGAGGAATGAAGCCGGTGAGAAGGAAGGGAAAGTATACTTCGTATGTGGAATTAAGAATTAGATGAGATGGATTCCAAGAGACGAAGAATCAGTTATATCAGTGGAATGAATTACAAGAGGCGGGGCCAGGAGCCTGAGCTCTGCCATACCCCTCTCCCTTCCCTACATATACACAAAGGAACGTCAAGAAATTCTTTATAAGTCTCAGGAACGAACTAGACAGAGTTGAGACACACTATACATATTTCCAGGAATACGTATGATCACATATTAGAGGCGAGAAATCATTACCACTGTGAAGAGGCGGGGCCAGGAGCTATGAATCGACCCTTGCAAACACTGAGGAATATTGTCTCCCCCTTGTGTGGTGAAGCAGTGAAGAATAATAACCTCGCTGGGGTGGAAGACCGTCCGATGAATAATGCATCAACATAAACACTCAAATGTGGGTAATGAAGGGGGTCCTAAACCCTTCATGGAAAGGCGGGATGGAAGATGAGGGTGGTCGCTTTGTACTGCTGCTGCTGAGACTGCTGCTGCTGAGACTGCTGCTGCTTCTGAGACTGCTGTTGCTGCTCCTGGTGCTGCTGCTCAGACTGCTGCTGCTGCTGGCTCCTGCGGCTGGCTCTGCGTGCTCGCTATGCTGCTCAGCGCTGTGCTGCTGGCTGTCTGCTGCTGCTCAGACTGCTCTGCTGCTGCTCCTGCTGCTGCTCCTGCGGCTGCTCTGCTGCTATTGCTGCTCAGACTTGCTGCTGCTGCAGTGTGCTGCTGCTGCTGCTCAGACTGCTGCTGCTGCTCAGACTGCTGCTGCTGCTGCTTGCGTGCTCCTGCTGCTGCTGCTCAGACCTTGCTGTGCTGCTGCTGCTGCTGCTAGATGCTGCTGCTCAGACTGCTGCTGCTGCTGTCCAGTGCTGCAGACTTGCTAGATGCTTGTGCTCAGATGCTGCTGCTGCTGCTCTCAGACTGCTGCTGCCTGCTGCTTCACGATGCTGCTGCTAGTGTTCAGATGTGCTGCTTAATGTTCGCTTGCTCAGACTGTGCTGCCAGACTGCTGCTCACTCCTCTCAGACTGCTGCTTGCTTCAGTTCTGCTCTCATGACTTCTGCTTGTCAGCTGCTCCCCAAGAAGCATTACTAGAAGGTGGAATGTTTCAGCATTGTAGTAGATGTAGAAGCAAGAACTTGCTTGCTCTCTCACATCTCAGCCCCACAGCCTTACTGTTCTCTGTTTCTTTTATTGGTTTTTGCTCTCATTGTTTCACGTTCCTTCTTTCGTTTCACTTTCCCTCTGTTTCACTTTTCCTCTCATTGTTTCTCTTTCTCTCTCATTGTTTCCCTTTCCCTCTCATTGTTTCACGTTCCCTCTCGTTATTTCACGTTCCCTCCATTATTTTACTTTCCTTCTCATTGTTTCACGATCCTTCTCATTGTTTCACTTTCTCTTTCATTGTTCCAGGCTCCCTCATTATTCCAGGCTCTCACATTGTTCCAGGCTCTCACATTGTTCCAGGCTCTTACAGTGTTCCAGGCTCTTACATTGTTCCAGGCTCCCACAGTGTTTCACGCTCCCTCTCATTGTTCCAGACTCCCACATTGTTTCAGGCTCCCTCTCATGTTCCAGGCTCGTACATTGTTCCAGGCTCCCACAATGTTTCAGGCTCCCTCTCAATGTTCCAGGCTTCCACATTGTTTCAAGCTTCCTCTCACTGTTCCAGGCTCCCTCATTGTTCCAGGTTCCCTCGTTGTTCCAGGCTTCCACATTGTTTCAGCCTTCGTCTCATTGTACCAGTCTTATTTCATCACTGCAAAATCCCCACTGATTGTTCTACGTTCCCAGTCATTTTAGACTTGCCTCATACCTCCAGACTCCTCTCTTCTTGCTCTCCTTGTTACGGATTCCCTCTCATCTCTTAAAGATCTCTTTCCGTCCCTCCAATCTCTGCAGATACTCTCTTGCCTTCCCTCCAGATACTCTCTTACCGTCCCTCCAGTCTCTCCAGATACTCTCATACCGTCCTCCAGCCTCTCCAGATACTCTCTTATCGTCTCTCCAATCTCTCCAGATAGTCTCTTACCGCCCCTCCAATCTCCTCAGATACTCTCTTACCATCCCTCAATCTTTCCAGATACTCTCTTACCGCCCTCCAGTCTCTCCCAGTACTCTCTTACCGCTCCTCCAATCTCTCCAGATATCTCTTACCGCCCCTCCAATCTCTCAGATAGTCTCTTACCTTGCCCATTCAGATCTTACGATTGGCTCTCTTCGCCTCGTCTTCTCATCATTCAACAACCTCAATTGTTTCAGATTAATTCATTAGTTTATGTACATTATAGCCTCGTTGCCTCCGATGTCGCATTCCAGACATTCATTCCACAATGCTTCCTCTTGTTCCTGATGCTGGTCCCTGAAATCATGGTGAGATTTGGGCGATTTGGGTCCAGGGAACTCCGGAGTCTTGTTTCCGGCAAAGCTCTGCTTCACACGGAATGTCCGGGTTCCATTTCCGCAACGGTGGAAACATTGAGCGTTTTTCTCCCCTGTTGTCCTGGTTCACCATCAGAAAATGGTTGGGTGTTGAGTCGACTGGTTGGGGTGCATCCTGGGACAAAACTATCCTAATTTGCCGAAATGCTCGCATAACAGCAGCTTCTATATAGTAGTATGGTTATTGATGTCACTAGGACCTGTGAAGTACTTGAGAAATAAAGATTTTTATTATAATTGTATTTTATTATTCATATTATATTATTATTTTACTGTTATTATTATGCATGCGTGGTCGTCAGAGGCGACTAAACACCTAGATGAGGTGACCCTGTATGAATTCAAATTAAAACGTCACCCAGTCGGTTCGTGGAAAAATATGTTATTATTCTACTAGTATTGTACAATGGCTTTTAAGACCAAAAGCTGACATCAGTGATTATTATTAAAATTCCTTTATATTACCGACATTTCGGTTAATTATATTAAGTTTGTCCAGGTGACATGGACTCGGGGACTTAAGGAAACCCCCAATGTTTCACCGTACGGGGATAAGCCACGACCTCATGTGTGAAGCTGATGCCTAGCATGAAACGGCACCTAGTTGGTTGGGTCTGAGTTAAAAGCTGTGATGACATCATTAGCGCACCGTATTATAGTAAAGGTGTAAATGCACCGATAACTGCACAGGATGAATGATCATGTATCAGAAAGTCCCTTGGATACGAGCATTTCGGGTAAATAAGGTTAAGTTTGTCCCCAGGTGAACATGGACATCGGGTGTCTTAAGGAAATACGCCCTAATATTTTCACCCGTACCGGGGATCAAGCCACGGACCTCAGTGTGTGAGCTGAGTGCGCTAGCACTGAGCCACGGGGCACCGTAGTTGGTTGGGTCATTGAGTTAAAAGCCTGTCGACTGCACCAGGGTCATTAAGGCCGCACCGTATTATAGAATGGATGTAAATGCACTGGAAAACGTGCACAGGATGTCAAAGTTGATCCCATGTATCAGAAATCTTCCCTATGAGGATAGACTGAGGGCCCTGAATCTGCACTCTCTGGAAAGACCTAGAATTAGGGGGGATATGATCGAGGTGTATAAATGGAAAACAGGAATAAATAAAGGGGATGTAAATAACGTGCTAAAAAATATCTAGCACAGACAGAACTCGCAGCAATGGTTTTAAGTCGAAAAATTCAGGTTCAGGAAGGATATAGGAAAGCACTGGTTTGGTAATAGAGTTGTGGATGAGTCGAACAAACTCCCGAGTACAGTTATAGAAGTGAAAACGTTGTGTAGTTTTAAAAATAGGTTAGATAAATACTTGAGTGGGTGTGAGTTGGACCTGACTAGCTTGTGCTACTAGGTCTGATGCCGTGCTACTTCCTTAAGTGGAAGTGACCTGACTAAGTGGGTCATTGGTCTAAGCCGTGAGGTGGCATGGGCCTGCTTCACATGGGTCAGTAGGCCTGTTGCAGTGTTCCTTCTGTCTTATGTTCATATGTTAATTTATTTACTCGCACGGGTTTAGGGCTTCTCCATGAATGTGGATACGGTTTGACTTGTTTGGTTTCTGATGTTTTCTGTTGGTTTGTGTCTGTTTTGTAATGGTTTTGTTGGTTTCTGTTGTGTGTTAGATTCTGTTTTCCATTTTGTTTATCCTTTCTGTTGGTTTCTGGATTTTTTGTTTGTATTTTTCTGTTGGTTTTTGTTTTATAACAGTTCTGTTGGTTTCTGTTTTCTTGTATTAGTTTCCAGATGTTTTCTGTTTTCTTATTCATTTTTTGTTGGTTTCTTATATTTCTGTTTTGTAATGGCTCATTTGGTTTCTGTCTTTTTTATGGGTTTCTGTTGTCTGTTAGATTCTGTTGGTGTCTATTTTCTGTTTCTATTTTTTGACGCTTCCTGTATTTTCTATTTCTGCATTTTTTCTCTTGGTTTCTGTATTTTTTTCTTGGTTTCCGTTTTTTTCTTGATTTCTGTATTTTCTTTCTTGGTTTGTGTATTTTTTCTTGGTTTCTGTTTAATTTTTCTGTATTTTTCCGTTTTTATTTTACCTTTGGTTCTTGTATTTTTCCGTTGGTTTCTGTTTATTTTTCCGTTACTGTTTATTTTTACTTTCGTTTCTTTTATGTTGGTTTCTGTTGTTCGTCCATTCGGTTTCTATGTTTTGGGGGTTTCTGCTTTGTTTATTTTTTCTGTTGGTTTCTGTTTATTTTTTCTGTTGGTTTCTGTTTATTTTTTCTGTTGGTTTCTGTTGATATTTTCTGTTGGTTTCTGTTTATTTTTTCTGTTGGTTTCTGTTGTTTGAGATATTTTTTCCCCCCTCCGACACACTGACGTATTAATAATTCACCGCTTGACGCAACGTATCACATCTCTTATCAAAATTATCAGCGTCTGCAGGTGTCCAGAGCCAAGTTGATTTCTCACCGGAGAGAGCGAGTCTGTTCCTGTAATTAAGTGTCAGAATCACTTTTTCAGAGTCATTTCGGTATATATTTTGTGTGCAATTTTGCGAGGGGAGGGACGGAGAATTTTTATTTTACCCATAATTGGTCAATAAAATTAAAGTTTGTGAATGCATATTTCGTTTTGTTTTTCGATAAAGACAAAAATATAATGTTTATTTTTTAAATGTTTTGGCGCATTTTGTCAGAATCGCGCTAAAAAAAATTTAGTCGCCTGGAGGTGAATGTTGTAATTTTGCTGTGATGAATGTGATTTTAGTGAATAATGAAAAACTAATTTTGAGCTATGCATCGTGGTTCCTCCATTCTTCCTCTCTCTCTCTCTCTCTCTCTCTCTCTCTCTCTCTCTCTCTCTCTCTCTCTCTCTCTCTCTCTCTCTCTCTCTCTCTCTCTCTTTTACACAGGGTTTGACAAGGTTAAGGATCCCTAGCTTTATTGACAAGCTATTTACGTTAAGATTCCTACTTATTGACAAGCTAAGAGCTGTTACCTACATCACCTCATTTGAAAGCATTTTTATTGTTATGAGACATACAAGTAGGGAACAGGATGAAGTTGGAGCCATCTGTGGGCCAGCATTTTCATTTGATCAACTGATTTATCTCGTTGACATCATTATCCTGTACGAATGTGTTCCATACTCGAGTCATCCTGGGTATATATGATCTCAGATGGAGTGATGTTCTGGAGAAGGGTACAGCCAGAGTGAAGTTGCTGCTTCTCTGCCCGTCTTGTGGCACAAAAGCTTGTTTCACGCTGTCCTCGAAGTGGATCCAAGTGTGGTACTTTGACAATATTGGCCTTGTACATAACAGTAAATCCACCCACATCCTCCTGTGTTGAAGGCTCTGCCTTCTCTCTCTCTCTCTCCTCTCTCCTCTCTCTCTTCTTCTCTCTCTCTCTCTCTCTCTCTCTCTCTCTCTCTCTCTCTCTCTCTCTCTCTCTCTCTCTCTCTCTCTCTACGCAAGGGTTACAGGATTAGGTTAAGATTTCTACTTTATATTACTAGTAGAGGCTAGTAATTTCGGCTCATTTGAAAGCATTTTTTATGTTTGAACATATTGAACCAGGGAACATTGAAGTTGGTAGCTATCCTTGCATGTTTCATTTTGGCTCACTGACTTCATTTCATTATATGTATTATACTGACTAACATGTTCAGATCGAGTTCGTCTCTCTCTCTCTCTATCTGCTCTCATCTCTCTCTCTACTCTCTTTCTCTACATCTCTCTCTCTCATTCCTTCTCTCTCTTTCTCTCTCTCTCTTTTATATGAAAGAAGAGTAAATATTTATAGATATGTTTAGTGCTTTCTGAGAGGCTTGAATTCTTGCTTTTGGAGTTTCTAGAATCTTGACTTTGGATTCAGGAAATTCTGACAGTTAGGTATCATCAACGTTGCTGATTTTTCATATTTTTTTTATTATTGGACATTCTGAGATTTACTGAATATCAAGGTATTTCTGAGCATTTATTGAAATATCAAGGTATTTCTGAGCATTTATTGAAATATCAAGGTATTTCTGAGCATTTATTGAGATATCAAGGTATTTCTGAGCATTTATTGAGATATCAAGGTATTTCTGAGCATTTATTGAGATATCAAGGTATTTCTGAGCATTTTGAAATATCAGTATTTCTGAGCATTTATTGAGATATCAAGTATTTCTGAGCATTTATTGAGATATCAGTATTTGAGTTTTTGAGATATCAAGGTATTTCTGAACATTTATTGAAATATCAAGGTATTTCTGAGCATTTATTAAGATATCAAGGTATTTCTGAGCATTTATTGAGATATCAAGGTATTTCTGAGCATTTATTGAGATAAGGTATTTCTGAGCATTTATTGAGCTCCATGGCATTTTTTTGTACTTTTATGGAAGAGAATTTCCGATTATTTCTCAGATTGATTTTTTTTTTATTTCTAGAAATTATTCGATTGTTTAGCATTTCTATTTTTTTTTTTTTTTGATATTGTTAATTCTCAGTATTTTTAATATCTTTTTTTTTTTAATTTTCTGAATATTCTTAAGTTTTGTGGACACTTGGGAATTCTAACTCTCCCTAGATTTTTAAAACATTCCTGGAATTTCTGTTCATAATTGGACTTTCTCAACATTCCTGGAATTTCCCAACATTCCTGGAATTTTCCAACATTCCTGGACTTTCTCAACATTTCTGGACCTTCTCAACATTTCTTGACTTTCTCAACATTTCTGAAATTTCCGAACATTCCTGGAATTTCCCAACATTCCTGGAATTTTCCAACATTCCTGGACTTTCTCAACATTTCTGGACTTTCTCAACATTTCTGAAATTTCCCAACATTCCTGGAATTTCCAAACATAACTGGAATCTCTCAACATTCCTGGAATTTCCCAACATTCCTGGAAATTTTCAACGTTCCCAACATTTCTCGATATTCCTTAAATTTCTCAACATTCCTTAAATTTACGCGGAATGTAATTTATATTAACCTCGTGACCGATTTTTATAACATAAATCTGCGTATATCAAAGCAAGATTTTCTTTCATTTAGACACCAGTTTAAAATTGTACATTCACCCCTTACAGGTATGTGTGTATATTGGCGTTACCTTGCCGTTGGGTTACGTAAGTTAGAGGGCGTAGTGCGGTAATGAGACACTCTGATGCACCTTGATACTCAAGGCCCAGGTAAGTGTTGATCACTGTGTAAATTTGAATTTATATATTTTATGACTATTGTTGATATATTGTCTGTCTCTTGATATAATTCGTTGATTTCACTGTTTTGTGTGTCAAGTGTTTCTCTCTTCACTACTGTTAGAAAGGTTATTGATAAATTAAGTAAATGAATTTTATGTTAATCAGTTATTTATGTGGAATGTGTGTTAAAAGTGTCGTTTATTTATGGTAGGTGTTAGTTAAATACACAGCAAGACAATGACACAAAGGTTCAATACCGTGAGTAGAACAATATACAGATAACCCGCACATAGAGAGGAGTTCACGGCGAAGTTTCGGTCCGATTTGGACCATGTACAAAGTCACACTAACAGAAGAGAGTGAAGGGAGCCAGTATATGTGTGTGAGAGTACAGTATAACGTGACGATACTGACTACACTGCTTGTCACGCTCCTCTTAACTCTGTATTACTCTCAGTTTATGTCTCGTTCGTCTTACTTCTTTTAAACTCGTGTTTTACTCTTTATCAGTGACTCACTGGCTTTATCACTGCCTCTGGCAGCTCTCTCACTGGTCTCTCACTATCACATCTTAATGTGGAGAATAACACAGCAGGTAAGAGAACTTCTGTGTTATGCTCTGAAGCTTTTCCCTCAGATCTTACACACTTGTAATGTTCTGCAGCTTCTCCTCAGATCTTACACACTTGTAATGTCCTGCAGCTTCTCCTCAGATCTTACACACTTGTAATGTCCTGCAGCTTCTCAGATCTTACACACTTGTAATGTCCTGCAGCTTCTCAGATCTTACACACTTGTAATGTCCTGCAGCTTCTCCTCAGATCTTACACATTGTACTGTTCTGCAGCTTCTCAGATCTTACACACTTACAATGGTCAAAAGTGTGTATATTAAAGGTTGTGACTCAGAACGTACTAAAGTGAAGGTGACGGAAGTACTGAAGAGCGCCTAGTGAGCTGTTAAACATGCATTGCAACGCAGGTGGCAACTGCTTCAATTATAATTCCACCAAGTTCTTGTTTGAGAATGTTATCAGTGAATTGGTGGTGTGGTGAGGGAGGGAGTACTGGAGGGAACCAGAAGGAGTACTGCTGGTGTACTGGGGATGTACTGGTGCTGTACAAGTACTGTACTGTTAGGTTCTGTAAGGACGCTGGGTTTATAAAATATTAAGAAGCTTTCCTGCAGTCTTTCACTGTTTACATTAGATGATTAGGCATTTGGACACGCTGTTATTCTGACGTAACACATTGCTATGCACCTTCACAATCATCTTGCAACTAGTAGTCCAGGACCAACTTAAAAACCCTCTTGTTTCCACTTGCAATTTGCAAATTGTTGCAACTACAGTACTGAGACTTATACAGCTTGGCTGCTTGTTGATGAGTATTGACACTGCTGCTGGGCACACATAGTAATTATCATAGTTATCGGGATGCGCTAAATTCTTAGGGAATGGGGTAATCGGGTTTGATCCCAGAAAGGACAGGGTAGCTGCAGTGTTGGGTCCAGAGACGTTGTTCAGCATAAATCTTACAGCTCAGGATGACACATTTCAACACTATGTATGCGACGCGTCTTATATGATGGGAATAAGTTCTCTTTAACTATCGTATAGTATACAGTAGCAGCACACTGCTGATATACCCAGTTTTGCTATATAAATGAACTCAAGGCACACAGATTACCCTTGAAGGAGGGACACTTGTAAGAACATACGAGGAGCACTGCAGTAGGCCTACTGGCCCATACTAGACAGTTCTTTCTCAAATTCAACGCCTCTCTCACCACCAGAAAACTGGTGGTGAGAGAGGGTTTTTTATGGCGTCAGCTGACGTTTATTATATAACGAAATGATTTATGGAACCACCTGTAGGGGGCGACGACGCTGGCAACACCGTAACACCACTATTTTCTTCCCACACAAAAGAAAAACAACACTGAGTCACTTCCCTGGTGGGCGTGGCAGGAGAGGTAAGTTATGTTCAGGGCGTTGATGAAGGTCCTCTACCGTTACGTTAAGCAAATGTTGACGATGGACGTGTGATGAACAACCATCATGGCTAATGGCGTGTTGCCTCTTGTACGAACTTCTGTTAGTTTCTTGCGTTCTCTTGCCTCTCGTACGAACTTCTCTTAGTTTCTTGCGTTCTGTTGGCTCTTGTAGTTCTGTTGATGCACGATGTAGTTATGCTAATCTTCGGTGCAGTTTTCTTAGTTTTTTGGGGGGTTTATATTATAGTTTGTTGGTTGATGTAAGTTGTAGTTTTGATAGTTTATGTAGTTCTCTTGGTTTATGGTGCAGTTGTGTTAGTTTATGGTGGAGTTGTGTTTTGTTTATGGTGGAGTTGTGTTAGTTTATGGTGGAGTTGTTAGTTTATGGTGCAGGTGTGTAGTTTATGGTGCAGTTGTGTTAGTTTATGGTGCAGTTGTGTTAGTTTATTTGGGGCAGTTTTGTTAGTTTATGGTGCAGGTGTGTTAGTTTATGGTGCAGTTGTGTTAGTTTATGGTGCAGTTGTGTTAGTTTATGGTGGAGTTGTGTTAGTTTATGGTGCAGGTGTGCTAATTTATGGTGCAGTTGTGTTAGTTTATGGTGGAGTTGTTAGTTTATGGTGCAGGTGTGTTAATTTATGGTGCAGTTGTGTTAGTTTATGGTGCAGTTGTGTTAATTTATGGTGGAGTTGTGTTAGTTTATGGTGGAGTTGTGTTAGTTTATGGTGCAGGTGTGTTAAATTTTTGGTGCAGTTGTGTTAGTTTATGGTGGAGTTGTGTTAGGTTTATGGTGGAGTTGTGTTAGTTTATGGTGGAGTTGTGTTAGTTTATGGTGCAGGTTGTGTTAGGTTATGGTGCAGTTGTGTTTGTTTATGGTGCAGTTGTGTTAGTTTATGGTGCAGTTGTGTTAGTTTTTGGTGCAGGTGTGTTAGTTTATGGTTTCAGTTTGTGTTAGTTTATGTGCAGTTGTGTTAGTTTATGGTGCAGTTTGTGTTAGTTAGTTTATGGTGCAGTGTGTGTTAGTTTATGGTGCAGTTGTGTTAGTTTATGGTGCGTTGTGTTTTGTTTATGGTGGAGTTGTGTTAGTTTATGGTGCAGTTGTGTTAGTTTATGGTGGAGTTGTGTTAGTTTATGGTGGAGTTGTGTTAGTTTATGGTGAGTTGTGTTAGTTTATGGTGCAGGTGTGTTAGTTTATGGTGCAGTTGTGTTAGTTTATGGTGCAGTTGTGTTAGTTTATGGCGTTTATCAGTTGTGTTAGTTTATGGTGCAGGTGTGTTAGTTTATGGTGCAGTTTGTGTTAGTTTATGGTGCAGTTGTGTTTTTTAAATTTATGGTGGAGTTGTGTTAGTTTTTTGGTGCAGTGTGTTTAATTTATGGTGCAGTTGTGTTTTTGGGTTTATGGTGGAGTTTTTTGTTAGTTTAATGGTGCAGGTGTGTTAATTTATGGTGCAGTTGTGTTAGTTTATGGTGCAGTTGTGTTAATTTATGGTGCAGTTGTGTTAGTTTATGGTGCAGTTGTGTTAGTTTATGGTGGAGTTGTGTTAGTTTATGGTGCAGGTGTGTTAATTTATGGTGCAGTTGTGTTAGTTTATGGTGGAGTTGTGTTAGTTTATGGTGCAGGTGTGTTAATTTATGGTGCAGTTGTGTTAGTTTATGGTGCAGTTGTGTTAATTTATGGTGCAGTTGTGTTATTTATGGTGAGTTGTGTTAGTTTATGGTGCAGGTGTGTTAATTTATGGTGCAGTTGTGTTAGTTTATGGTGCAGTTGTGTTATTTATGGTGCAGGTTGTGTTAATTTTGGTGGAGTGTGTGTTAATTTATGGTGCAGTTGTGTTAGTTTATGGCGCAGTTGTGTTAGTTTATGGTGGGAATTTTGTTAGTTTATGGTGCAGGTGTGTTAATTTATGGTGCAGTTGTGTTAGTTTATGGTGCAGTTGTGTTAGTTTATGGTGCAGTTGTGTTAGTTTATGGTGGAGTTGTGTTAATTTATGGTGCAGTTGTGTTAGTTTATGGGCGCAGTTGTGTTAGTTTATGGTGCAGGTGTGTTAATTTATGGTGCAGTTGTAGTTTTTAATTTTATGGTGCAGTTGTTGTTAGTTATATGGTGCAGGTTTTGTTAATTTATGGTGCAGTTGTGTTAGTTTATGGTGGCAGGTTTTGTTAATTTATGGTGCAGTTGTGTTAGTTTATGGTGCAGGTGTGTTAATTTATGGTGCAGTTGTGTTAGTTTATGGTGCAGGTGTGTTAGTTTATGGTGCAGTTGTGTTAGTTTATGGTGCAGTTGTGTTAGTTTATGGTGGAGTTGTGTTAGTTTATGGTGCAGGTTGTTAATTTATGGTGCAGTTGTGTTAGGTTTATGGTGGCAGGTGTGTTAGTTTATGGTGCAGTTTTGTTAATTTATGGTGCAGTTGTTAGTTTATGGTGCAGTTTTTGTTAATTTATGGGGAGTTGTGTTAGTTTATGGTGGAGTTGTGTTAGTTTATGGTGAGTTGTGTTAGTTTATGGTGCAGGTGTGTTAATTTATGGTGCAGTTGTGTTAGTTTATGGTGGAGTTGTGTTAGTTTATGGTGGAGTTGTGTTAGTTTATGGTGGAGTTGTTTTTAGTTTATGGTGCAGGTGTGTTAGTTTATGGTGCAGTTGCTTAGTTTATGGTGCAGTTGTGTTAGTTTATGGTGCAGTTGTGTTAGTTTATGGTGCAGGTGTGTTAGTTTATGGTGCAGTTGTGTTAGTTTATGGTGCAGTTGTGTTAGTTTATGGTGCAGTTGTGTTAGTTTATGGTGCAGGTGTGTTAGTTTATGGTGCAGTTGTGTTAGTTTATGGTGGAGTTGTGTTAGTTTATGGTGGAGTTGTGTTAGTTTATGGTGCAGTTGTGTTAGTTTATGGTGGAGTTGTGTTAGTTTATGGTGGAGTTGTGTTAGTTTATGGTGGAGTTGTGTTAGTTTATGGTGCAGGTGTGTTAGTTTATGGTGCAGTTGTGTTAGTTTATGGTGCAGTTGTGTTAGTTTATGGTGCAGTTGTGTTAGTTTATGGTGCAGGTGTGTTAGTTTATGGTGCAGTTGTGTTAGTTTTTTGGTGCAGTTGTGTTAGTTTATGGTGAGTTGTGTTAGTTTATGGTGCAGGTGTGTTAATTTATGGTGCAGTTGTGTTAGTTTATGGTGCAGTTGTGTTAGTTTATGGTGCAAGGTGTGTTAATTTAATGGTGGAGTTGTGTTAGTTTATGGTGCAGTTGTGTTAAGTTATGTGGAGTTGTGTTAGTTTATGGTGCAGTTGTGTTAGTTTATGGTGGAGTTGTGTTAGTTTATGGTTGCAGGTGTGTTAATTTATGGTGCAGTTGTGTTTGTTTATGGTGGAGTTGTGTTTTATGGTGCAGGTTTTGTTAATTTATGGTGCAGTTGTGTTAGTTTATGGTGCAGTTGTGTTAATTTATGGTGCAGTGGTGTAGTTTATGGTGGAGTTGTGTTAGTTTTATGGTGCAGGTGTGTTAATTTATGGTGCAGTTGTGTTAGTTTTTTGGTGCAGTTGTTAGTTTTATGGTGCAGTGTGTTAATTTATGGGGCGTGTGTTAGTTGTGGTTTTAATTTATGGTGCAGTTGTGTTAGTTATGGCGCAGTTGTGTTAGTTTATGGTGGTAATTGTGTTTAGTTTATGGTGCAGGTGTGTTATTTATGGTGCAGTTGTGTTAGTTTATGGGCAGTTGTGTTAGTTTATGGTGCAGTTGTGTTAGTTTATGGTGGAGTTGTGTTAATTTATGGTGCAGTTGTGTTAGTTTATGGCGCAGTTGTGTTAGTTTATGGTGCAGGTGTGTTAATTTATTGGTGCAGTTGTGTTAATTTATGGTGCAGTTGTGTTAAATTTTATGGTGCAGGTGTGTTAATTTATGGTGCAGTTGTGTTAATTTATGGTGCAGGTGTGTTAATTTATGGTGCAGTTGTGTTAGTTTTATGGCGCAGGTGTTTAATTTATGGTTTCAGTTGTGTTAGTTTATGGTGCAGGTGTGTTAATTTATGGTGCAGTTGTGTTAGTTTATGGCGCAGTTGTGTTAGTTTATGGCGCAGTTGTGTTAGTTTATGGTGCAGGTGTGTTAATTTATGGTGCAGTTGTGTTAGTTTATGGTGCAGTTGTGTTAGTTTATGGCGCAGTTGTGTTAGTTTATGGTGCAGTGTGTGTTAATTTATGGTGCAGTTGTGTTAGTTTATGGTGGAGTTGTGTTAGTTTATGGTGCAGTTGTGTTAATTTATGGTGGAGTTGTGTTAGTTTATGGTGCAGGTGTGTTAATTTATGGTGCAGTTGTGTTAATTTATGGTGCAGTTGTGTTAGTTTATGGTGCAGTTGTGTTAGTTTATGGTGCAGTTGTGTTAGTTTATGGTGCAGGTGTGTTAATTTATGGTGCAGTTGTGTTAGTTTATGGCGCAGTTGTGTTAGTTTATGGCGCAGTTTGGTTGTTTATGGTGCAGGTGTGTTAGTTTATGGTGCAGGGGTGTTAGTTTATGGTGCAGTTGTGTTAGTTTATGGTGCAGTTGTGTTAGTTTATGGTGCAGTTGTGTTAGTTTATGGCGCTGTTGTTAGTTTATGGTGCAGTTGTGTTAGTTTATGGTGCAGTTGTGTTAGTTTATGGTGCATTTTGTGTTAAATTTAAGGTGCAGTTGTGTTAGTTTATGGTGAGTTTGGGGTTAGTTTATGGTGCAAGTTGTGTTAGTTTATGGTGCAGTTGTGTTAGTTTATGGTGCAGTTTTGTTAATTTATGGTGCAGTTGTGTTAGTTTTATGGTGCAGTCTGTGTTAGTCTTATGGTGCTCAGTTGTGTTAATCTATGGTGCAGTTGTGTTAGTTTTATGGTGCAGTTTCTTAGTTTTGAATGGTGCAAGTTGTGTTAATTTATCGTGCCAGTAGTGTTAGTTTATGGGTGCGAGTTGTGTGTAGTTTATGGGCGCATTGTGTTAGTTTAATGGAGGTGTGTTTAGTGCAGTTGTGTTAGTATGGTTGCAGTGTTGTTAGTTTAGGTGCCAGTTGTGCTTTATTGCAGTTGTTGTAGTTTTTGGGGCATTTTTTTAGTTTATGGTGCGTGTGTTATTATGTGCGTGTGTTAGTTTAGGTCCATTTTTATAAGTGTGCTGTTGTGTTAAGTTTATAGTGACAGTCTGGTTCTCAGTTGTTGCAGCATGTTGTCTGCTGCTAGTTAGTTTAGCTGAAGGGTGGGAATTTTCGTCCTTTGGGGCTTTTTAGTTTTGGTGCTGTGATGTAAACCTAATGTGTAAAGTTAGGTTGGAATTTTCTGTTTACTGTCGATGCTCTGTGGACTCCACGGCAGTGTTTGTGAAAGTTATCATTCCTGAACGAATAAAGCTTCCTCTCCATTGTGAAAAAATTGTTTATGAACATCAAAAACGGAAATCAATCCGATGAAACAAACACAAATCCTCCCCAGAAAAAATTTTTGCGACGTTTGGTCATCTGTTTCCTAAATTTCTTTTTGCTTTGTGCGGTTTTGTATGTTACAAAAAGATTGCCCTACCACTATTCGGCCCTACAGGTGTTAATATATTAGTTGCCCATGAAGGTTGAACTTTCACTGAGGGAGTATAGTGGTTGTAGACGTGTGTGTGTGTGTGTGTGTGTGTGTGTGTGTGTGTGTGTGTGTGTGTGTGTGTGTGTGTGTGATAGTATTAGCCATCTAGTGACATGAGCAAGAGTGTCCTCGCTGTGGGTTAAGTCTGTTAAAAAACAGAGGAACAGGTGAGACTTATTCTTAATATATTTCATTTAGTTTCTTTGTTGTAGTCTTCAGAATGAAGTCTTTGTATGGAACGTTTAAGTAACGTTCGAGTGCCGAGTTGTTCAAGCTCTTTTATGGGTTGGACAATCAACCTTAATGTTAAAAGTTGCCAGGTTAGGAGAGTAATCCCAGTGTGGACTCTCCCAGATGCGTCTGTGGCCCGGTGGCCTGGTGGCTAAAGCTCCCGCTTCACACACGGAGGGCCCGGGTTCGATTCCCGGCGGGTGGAAACATTTCGACACGTTTCCTTACACCTATTGTCCTGTTCACCTAGCAGCAAATAGGTACCTGGGTGTTAGTCGACTGGTGTGGGTCGCATCCTGGGGGACAAGATTAAGGACCCCAATGGAAATAAGTTAGACAGTCCTCGATGACGCACTGACTTTCTTGGGTTATCCTGGGTGGCTAACCCTCCGGGGTTAAAAATCCGAACGAAATCTTATCTTATCTTATCTTATCTTGTCTGCTGCCGATTTTCGTTGCCGGGATAACGATTTTGATACGAGGCGCAGAGGCAGACACTCAGGCATAGAACGAATGAACTAAACCACACTACCCGGCTGCTGTTGTCGGTACCAGCTGTAGCATTGTTAGGTACACCTCATACAGTATACAAGACAATCTCTTTCTACTTCCTGTTTAAGTCTTTGTTATCCACCCACTGTATGTTTGTATGTATGACTTAGGGGTCTCTCAAGGCAGTGAAGCTGCAGCTCATGCCGCAAGGGCCTTCATCAGGGACCTACCAGAAGACAAGGCCATAGTCAAACTTGATTTTAGAAATGTCTTTAATATGGTGAAGAGAGATGCTGTCTTGCCAGCTGTTCGGGATCGGTTCCTCAGTCTTTTTCCCTCATTTCAGCCGGCTACAGCAAACCCTCAATTCTTTTGTTTGGAGAACATGAAATTCAATCATCAGAGGGTGTTCAGCAGGGTGACCCACTCGCTCCACTTCTCTTCTGCTTACGCAGTGAGCTCAATATCTGGTACCTGGATGATGGCACTCTGGCAGGTACTGAAGAGTCCCTGGTGGGGGACCTACAACTGGTGAAAACACACAGAGAAGACTTGGGACTCATCCTCAATCCCTCCAAGTGTGAAATCATCACAGCGAATCAGGAAATAATCAGTGTTGTGAGAAGAATCCTCCCGGAAGTCTCTACTACCACTCCATCCAACAGTACACTCTTGGGAGCACCGCTGGGTCACCAGGCCATCGACACTGTCCTCAGCGACAAATTGAATGACCTGATGAGAATGGAGAAGAGAATAAGCGATCTTGATGCCCATGATGTTCTGTATCTCCTCACAAGGTGTCTTACTATGCCAAGACTCACTTCCTGAGGTGTGCACCCTCTTTTGACAACCCAACACTCGATGAATATGACACACACCTGAGATCAACTTTTAAGAAGGCACTGAACCTGTCACTAGAGGATCAGCAATGGGATCAGGCAACCCTCCCAGTGCGACTGGGAGGTATAGGGGTGCGCAAAGCAATGCATGTTGCTTTACCTGCTTTTCTGTCGTCGTGTTTGGCTTCCAGTGCATTAATGAAGAAGATAGTTCCCGAACGCTTGAGAGACGTGGTAGGAGCTCAAGACCTCAGGTTTACTGAAGCAGCGATTCGGTGGGACACCCTTACAGACTCCTCCAGTAGACCAGCTCCTCCCAAAGAACACAAACAGTCCCACCGGGACAAACCGATCATGGAAAAAATCGCCAACACAATGCTCTCCAATGCTTCAGGAAAGGACAAAGCTCGTCTCCTGGCAGTGAAGGCACCACACTCAGGAGATTTCCTGTTAGCTGTTCCCAATTCCTCCCTGGGCACCCGTCTCGACCCACAGGCCATTCGGATTGGTGTTGCTCTTCGCCTAGCCGCTCCCATCCTCACCGAACATAGGTGTATTTGTGGCAGGGTGACAGCTGATCAATTCGGACTTCATGGTCTCGTGTGTCACACAGCAGAAGGGAAGTATGCCAGACATGAGGTCAATGACATCATAAAGAGAAGCCTCGCCAGAAACCATCTCACAACGGGCTGTCAAGAAATATAATTTGTAAGATTGTAAATTACCCCTGGGGGGTGTTATGTCAGCATATTTCATTCACTGATGGCTGACAAAATACATACTTGTTTGGACTCAAAAGTCCACACCTTACTGCCGACTATAGATTGATTACAAACTCCTTGCGACCCAAGAACTGCGCAGTCCCCCGTATCACAAGAAATTCGTAACATACCTTGCTCTTGTAATGTGAGCTATGGTGTTCTTCACACCTTCGACAGGTATCGGTGACTTGATAGAAGCTGAAGTGTCCTTGGATGTCCACGTCTTCCATTGTCTAGGAAACGCACACTGGTACACTATGTTCCACAAGATTTGTCTTTATTGTTCACAATCTTGTCAAAAGAGAAGCTGATCACACTTCTCTTAAGTGTTTATTGTGTTTTGTGAGACACTTTGTTCACAATAACGCACAGATCGTTGTTCTTTGTTGGTTATCCTGGCGTCAGTGTCACTCTCAGTAGAGTCAAAAGTAATCTGAAGACGCCACAGCGCCCCATGCTGTCACTGCCCCTTGCACAAAAAAAGCTGACCTAGTACTTTTTGCTTCCTTGCCACTTCCTCGATGAAGCAAAGCAGAAGGTTTGATTCTTGCTGTCTTAAGCATAGACAACAATGTCCACTATCTTTACTATGGTAACGAAGTGGGAGCAGGATTTTCCTTAATTGTCCTGCTAAAGTAAGAGATGTACTGTCTCTTATTAAAATACACTCTGCAACACTTGACTGCAAGGAGCAATGGTCGGTTGACCACAGGTCGCATACTCGTACGGCATCTGTGATCAATTACTCACTGAAGCAGTAAACAAGATGCTTGCCCCTTCTGAGAGGTCTGGGCCCCTCAGGGCTGAAAGGGGCTGAAGGGGCTGAAGGGGGCTGATACCCCCCTCCTGGAGAAAATTTCTCCACACTGGGGGGCGGCAGAGGTTCGCTGCAGGTGAACTATTCATCACTTAACATTAATTTAATTTTTTCACTCGCCACCACTGCTGCTTGTCTTTTCTGAACAGCTTTAGTCTGTGTGGTGTCTGGAGAATCACTAATTTTGTTTTCAACACTGTGTAATTCTAACGGCACTAGTTTATTTATTGTCCGCTTATTCACTACACCTTTGCTCAAAACATCAACTGTCCTGATGATTCCATTTGCATCAGGATATATGGTCACAATTTTTCCAAGTGGCCATTGGGACCTGGGAAACCATCATTGTCGATATTCACTATGTCACCAGGTCTTAAGGACTTATGATTTTCAGGAACACCAGCTCCATAGAAGTGTTCTCTCAATGAGGTGAGATAGTCTTCTCGCCAAATTTTCTCCCAACGTTCAATCACTTTATTAAGGTGCTTGAATTTACGTCTGAGTTGCTCAGGTTCGAAATAAGTAGGATCCTCTATGATTTCTTTATCATTCATGGGAGGAACAGGTTCGAGCCTTCTGCCATGGAGTAAATGAGATGGACTTAACACTTCTAAATTGTCCAGATCATCGGTAACATAAGTCAGAGGTCTGTTGTTGACTCTATTTTCTATTTCAGTCACAACTGTACGGAATTCTTCTAAGTCGATTATTTGACGATGAAGAGTCTTCCTTAAACAACGTTTTACAATGCCGATCATTCTTTCATAAAATCCGCCGTGCCATGGAGATTTAGGAGGAATGTATCTCCAACGACATCTGCGTTGATTCAGCATCTGTTGTACTTCTGGTTGATCAAAGATCTTGCTTATATAAGCAGCACCAGAAACAAAGTTCGTTGCATTATCTGAAATCATCAGTCTGGGACATGCCCTTCTGGCTGCAAACCTTCTGAAAAATTTTGATAAAGGTTTCAGCAGACATGTCAGTGGCTACTTCTAGATGTGCTGCTCTAGTTGTAGCACAAGTGAACAAACAGATGTACACCTTGATGGGAACTTTGCCATCTGTTTTGGTTAAAATTATTGGTCAGCGTAATCTAAAACCTGTCACCTCAAATGGAGTGATATGACAAACTCTTTCAGAGGGATATGGAGGTGGACCTGGATACTGACATACTCGCATATCGTAGTGACGACAAGTAATACAGTCCTTTATTTGTTTTTTTCACACTTTGTCGACCTTGAGGTATCCAGTAGGATTGTCGTATATGACAAAGTGTGTCAGCTACCCCACCATGTAACACGTTACTGTGGGCGTTCTGCACAATCAGTTTCGTTAGCCAATGATTCTTGGGGATCAATATTGGATGTATGGCTTCTTTAGGAAGTGAAGAATTATGAATTCTTCCTCGACATCTTATAATCTTTTCTGAGTCGAGATAAAGTCCTAAAGAATTAATCATGACAGGTTTCTTTGGGGATTTATCTTGTGCTTCCAGAAATTTATATTCTGTAGAGAAAACATCTTTCTGTATTAGTTTCACGCAGTATTTAATGATTTCAAGATATTCATAATCAGGTTTTATTCCTTTAATGAATTTAAAGACAAGAGTTGTAACTCTTAAGAGTTTACCCAAAGATGAGTATTTAGATCCATCAATGACTATTTCTGTTGTGTCTGCAGTATTTACACAACTTATTTCTGCTGTGTTCAAGCAGACTGTTTCTTCTGGCATAATGTGAGCTTTTTGCTGAGGCCAGTTATTTTCATCAGAGAGCCAGTTCGGTCCGTGGAGCCATAATTTATTATACACAAATTTCTTGAGTGGGACACCACGTGACAACATGTCAGCTGGATTCTCTTGGGTAGAGACGTGGAGAAAGAGATAATCTCTCTGCATCTCTTTTATTTCTGCTACTCTGTTTTGTACATAGACCAACTTACTCTTATTATTTCTTAACCACTGGAGAACTGCCTCATTATCACTCCAGATCACGGTTTTTTCAATAGTGAGATGATCAAGTACTTTGTTGAGATAGAGAGCTAATTTTGTACCTACATAGAGTGCTGTCAGTTCCAATGTTGGTACTGTTCTGACCTTCAAGGGTGCTCACCCTGGCCTTTGAAGTAATTAGTGTACTTCCTTCAGCATTACTCATGTAAGCTACAGCGCCATAACCTCTGGTTGACGCATCACAGAACACATGTAATGTGTACTTGTTTCCCTCTTGACCTGTTTGTCTGGGAAATTTAATTTGATGAAGTTGTTTAAACTCCCTGGATATTTCATCCCATGCTTGACTCATTTCTAGAGGCAAATTTTCATCCCATCCAATTTTGAGCTTCCATGCATCTTGCATAAGCATTTTACCCTTTATGGTAATTGGTGAGACGAGTCCTAGAGGATCAAACATTGTGATACCTCTGACAGTAAACTACGTTTAGTGAGTGTACTGCATGATTTATTGTTTATCCTTTTGAGACTCAAAGTATCTTCCTGTGTGTTCCAATTTAGTCCCAGCACCCTTGTTGCAATCAGGAATTTCAGTTTCAACGAAATCTTCTTTGATACGTTCCCCCTTTAAATTTCTTTGAATTGTATTCCACTCCTTAGAGGCATATTTGCTTCTTTCATCTCCTTGTTAGCTTCTCTGTATAAGGATTTCAAATCCTCCTCTTTATTCACAGTACCTTGAAGATTGTCCACATAGAAACTTTTCAGTGGTGGGCGTATACTTAGCTCTGTGAAGACCTGTTTGTGTGCTCTTGAGTGGTGACCTGTACTTTGAGTGCTGACCCGTACTTAACTTTGTGAAGAAGTGTCTTGTTTGCTCCCGTGGACTGAACCAAGATGCCCTCCATCGAGCAACTTTACCAGCAACTTAAGGAAGAATTGAGGGCAGCGAAGATGGAGATACGGCGATTGACCGAGGAAAACAAGAGGATTCGTAGTAGTCCTCCTGTTTCGAGTCCTCAGGTCAAGAAGGGATCGTGGTCAGTGGCTGGACAGCAGGGGACGACGAAGTTGACGATCAAGAAGACGAATGGAAAGCCAGAAACGATGAAGAAAAGAGACTGCTGTGGCAACTCCCGTGGAAACCTCCAACGCATTCTCGGTGCTACCCGACGAATGTGAGTCTTCTACTGGGGATCGTCACGACGAACGACAACAAGGAAGGTAAGAATATTGTTGTTGTTGGGGATAGCCAGGTTAGATACATGGATAGGGCATTCTGCTTGAAGGACAGGAGTAGGAGACAAAGGGTATGCTTTCCTGGGGGTGGGATGGAGGACATTGTTAGCCGGCTTGACAACATCATGAACGGTAATGGGATCAATCCTATTATTTGCCTCAGTGCTGGAGGCAATGATGTAGGCAAGCGTAGAAGTGAGGATTTAGTTAGAAAGTTCAGGACAGCTATAGACATGATTAGGAAGAAGGGGGGGCGCCCTGTTATATGTGGCATTTTGCCAAGAAGAGGTGTTGGTAATGAATGGTTGTCCAGAGCAATTGGTATTAATTGTTGGCTGGATAAACACTGTAAGGATAATGCAGTACCATTCATTGACAACTGGGACAACTTCTATGGCCGAAATGACATGTATGCCAGAGATGGGGTTCACTTATCCTGGGCAGGTGTGGGTTTTCTTGCTAACTCAGTTGAGGGGTTGTTAGGACTTTAACTAGGATTAGTTAGAGGTATGGGTTTAGAAATGATTAATAATGATATGGATATATTGACTTATGCTCTGATATTAAGAATCTTAATAGTAACTGTCATGGAGTAACTCTGGGTAATGATAATTTCAGAAATTGTGTAAAAACAAAGATGAATAGGAAAAATGTGCAGAAGAAAAAACATATGATGGTTTTTATGCTAACAGTCGAAGTGCAAGAAATAAAATTAATGAATACGTTGGTAGCATGTGCTGGGAACTTTGTATATCATTGCATTAACTGAAACGTGGTATGATTTAAAGAGTCGGGATATGACTGTTGAGTGTAATATTCAGGATTAAGTTATTCAATGTGGATAGATGTGGTGGGAAGGGGGGAGGAGTTTGCATTGTATGTTCGAGAAAATATTAATTGTTGCATAAAAACAGGTATAAAAATAGATGGAGCAGTAACAGAGTCTGTTTGGGTAGAGTTCGTGGAGGGTCAAGAAAAACTAATTCTAGGTGTAATATACCGACCTCCAGCTTGGATCACGATAGAGGGAGAGTTCTTTGGGACGAAATTGTTAGGGCTTCTGGACACAGTAACGTAGTCATAGTAGGGGACTTTAACTTTAGCCAAATTGACTGGAATTCTTTGACAGGTAATCTAGAGTCCAGTGACTTCATGGAAACAGTTCAGGACTGTTTTCTGAAACAGAGTGTAACTGAACCTACCAGGGTAAATAATTTGCTAGACCTAGTCTTGTCAAATAAGGAAACACTCGTGAATAATCTGGAGATCACTGAAGAGCTTGGCGCAAGTGATCACAAATCCATCACCTTTAGCATTAATTGGGAATGCAAGAATAATGATAATACAGTAAAAATCCCCGATTTTCGTTCTGCCGATTATAATGGACTTAGGGAACATCTGTCTAATCTTGATTGGGGTTATCTAGCTAATGAAATTTTATTGACGATAATCATACTTATGAATATGAAGGGATCTGCTTTTATGATTGTTTTCTTAATAATGTACACAGTGCCCAGAGTATATACATTCCCCAGAGAGAAATTAGGTCTAATAATAACGATCCCAAATGGGTTAACAGGAGGCTAAAGCATCTATTAGGGGAGAAAAGGGGAATTTATAGGCGCATCAGAAGAGGAGAGGTTAACCTTACTGACCAATATGTTCAGCTTAAAAGAGAAGTAAAAAAAGCGATTAGAAAGGCTAAACGTGACTATGAAATTAGAGTTGCTAAGAATCAAAGACTAATCCAAAGGGGTTCTTTCAAGTGTATAGGACGAAGGTGAAGGAAAAAGTAGGACCTCTGAAATCTGGGAATGGACAGCTGACGGATAATGAACTGGAAATGTGTTCCTTATTTAATGACTATTTTTTGTCAGTTTTTACACAGGAAGATGTAAATGAGATTCCAGTAATTAACAATTATTTAGTTCCTGATGAATTCAAGTTAACTAATATTACTGTCACGAGGGACATGGTTATTAAACAGATAGACAACTGAAACAAAATAAGTCCCCGGGACCCGATGAGTTGTTTTCAAGGTACTTAAGGAATGCAAGAGGGAGCTTAGTCAGCCATTAACGAGTGTATTCAATGCGTCCATCCTTACCAGTGTTGTGCCAGAGATGTGGAAGATGGCTAATGTGGTTCCTGTATTCAAATCAGGGGATAAGTCCCTCCTTCAAATTACCGTCCAATAAGCTGACATCTATAGTGGGCAAGTATTAGAATCAATTATAGCTGACATTATCAGAAGTCCCCTTTGAAGAGCAAAACTTGATAAATGAATCTCAGCATGGATTCACGAGAGGTCGTTCCTGCCTGACAAATTTACTGACGTTCTTCAATAGAACATTTGAGGCAGTTGACATGATAAGGAATATGATATTGTTTATTTGGATTTTAGAAAAGGGCCTTCGACAGAGTACCTCACAAGAGACTCTTAAGAAAAGTGGCAGCTCATGGTATACGAGTAAAGTTCTAGCATGGATTGAGGCATGGCTTACCAATAGAAAGCAGAGAGTTACCATTAATGGAGTGAAATCTGAATGGGGATTAGTCACTAGTGGCGTTCCACAAGGATTAGTTTTAGGCCCTCTCTTGTTCATTTAAATTTAAAATTTAAAGACCTTGGGTGAAGGGATTACTAGTGAAATGATAAGTTTGCTGATGATACAAAGATAGGCCGTATAATTCACTCTGAAGAGGATATCAATGAACTCCAGGACGATTTGAACAAAATTAATGTCTTGGTCTGAGAAATGGCAGATGAAGTTTAATTGTGATAAGTGTTTAAAGGTACTTGCCCTTGGTAATGAAAATAACCCTCGAAGCTATAATCTAGGTGAAGTAGAGCTTGGTCATACAGAAATGTGAAAAAGACTTGGGAGTCATGGTAAGCAGAAATCTAAAGCCAAGCAGCAGTGCCTCAGTGTGCGCAACAAGGCCCAACAGATTACTTGGATTTATCTCAGAAGTATAAGTAACAGAAGTCCAAAAGTTATTTACAGCTCTATACATCACTAGTGAGGCCTCATTTAGATTATGCTGCTCATTTTGGTCCCCTTACTACAGGATGGACATAGACTCATTAGAGAACATACAGAGAAGAATGACTAAAATGATTTACTGTGTAAGGGGAACCTCCCGTATGAAGATAGACTTAAAGCCTTAAATCTCCACTCTCTGGAGAGGCGTAGAATGAGGGGAGATATCATTGAAGCGTATAGTGATGCGGCATCCAACAGAAACCCCTTTTGGGGGGCCCCCCCGCGGGGTCACCAGGCCATCGCCCACTGCCCCTCAGCGAAAAATTTGGGAATGACCTGATAAAAATGGGGGAAGAAATACCCGATCTTGATGCCCATGATGTTCTGTATCCCCCTCAAAAGGGTTTGCCCTTACTAGGGCCCAAGACTCATTTCCCTGAGGTTGCACCCCCGGGAAAAACCCAAAACCACTCGTTAAATATGACACACCCCCCCTGAGACAATTTTTTAAAAAGGGGCACGGGGAACCTTTGTCACTAGAGGTTCGGGAAAGGGGGAAATTCAGGAACCCTCCCAGTGGGGAACTGGGGGGTTTATGGGGGTTGCGAAAAGAAAATGCATGTTGCTTTCCCTGCTTTTCGGGTCTTTGGGGGTTTGGGTTTTCCAGTGCTTTAATGAAAAAAGTAGTTCCCGAACGTTTTAAAGAGATTTGGTTAGGAGCTCAAGACCTCGGGTTTAAATGAAGCAGCGATTCGGGGGGAAACACCCTTACAGACTCCCCCATAGACCGGCTCCCCCCCAAAGAACACAAACAGTCCCCCCGGGGGCCCCAAACCCGATCAGGGAAAAAATCCCCAACACAATGTCCCCAATGCTTCAGGAAAGGCCCAAAGCTGCTCCGGGCAGTGAAGGAAACCAAACACTCAGGAGTTTTCCGGGGTTTTAATTTCCTCCCTGGGCACCCGTCTCGACCCCCCAGGCCATTGGGAAATTGGGGCCCTTTCGCCTAGCCGCCCCCCACCCCACCGAACATGGGGTGTATTGTGGCAGGTGCAGCTGATAAATTGGGACTTCAGGGTCTCGGGCACCCCGCAAAAGGGAAGGAAATGCCAGACATGAGGTCAAATGACATCATAAAGAGAAGCCTCCCCCAGAAACCATCCCCACAAGGGGCTGTCAAAAAATATAATTTTTTTAAGATTGAAAAATTCCCCCTGGGGGGTTTTGTCAGCATATTTTCCCTTTAAACGATCTACAAAAAAACAAACTTTTTTGGGACTCAAATCCACCCCTTACTGCCGACAAAATTGGAACAAAACCCCTTGCGCCCCAAAAAAAACTGGGGCAGCCCCCCCGTACACAAGAAAATTCGTAACATCCCTTGCTCTTGTAAGGGGGGGTTTTGGGTTTTTCTTCACACCCTTCGCCCAGGTTTTCGGGGGACTTGTTTAAAAGCTGAAGTGCCCTTGGATGTCCACGTCTTCCTTTGCCCTAGGAAACGCACCCCGGGTTACAAAAATTTTTTCCCCCAAGATTTGTCTTTTATTTTTTCACAATCTTGTCAAAAAAAAACCCTGATCACCACTTCTTTTAAGTTTTTTATTGTTTTTTGTGAAAAACACTTTGTTCACAAAAAACCCAAGAGTTTTCTTTTTTGGTTTTACCCCTGGGCGTCAGGTCACCTCAGTAGAGTAAAAAAGGAAATTTCTGAAACGCCACAGGCCCCATGCGGGTCATCCCCCCTTGCACAAAAAAAGCTGCCCAAGTATTTTTTGCTTCCTTGCCATTCCTCGATAAAAGCAAAGCAAAAGGGTTTTTGATTCTTGCTGCCCTTAAGCATAGACAACAATGTCCACTATTTTTTACTATGGAAAACAAAGGGTGGGGCGGGTTTTCCTTAAGAGTTTGAAAAGAAAAATTTGTACTTTTCCCCTTTTTAAAAAATTCACTCGAAACACTTGACTGCAAGGAAAGGGGCGGGTTTGCCCCACGGGTCGCATACTCGAACGGCATCTGGGGTCTTAAATTTTCCCCACTGAAGCAGAAAAAACAAGATCTTGCCCCTTTGAGTTTTTGGGGCCCCCGGGGCAAAAGGGGGCAAAGGGGGGGAAAGGGGGCGGGAAACCCCCCCCCTGGAAAAAAATTTCCCCCAAAACGGGGGGGGGCGGCAGAGGGCTGCGGGTAAACTATTAAATCACTTAACATTAAAAAAATTTTTTTTCACTCGCCCCCACTGCTGTTTGTCTTTTCTAAACGTTTTATCTGGGGTTTTCCTGGAAATCATTTGGGGGGGGTTTTCAACACTTTTGTAATTCTAACGGCATATTTTAAATTTATTGTCCGCTTATTCATTTAAAACCCCTTTTGCTCAAACATCAACTGTCCTGATTTTCCCTTTTGGGCCACCAGGATATATGGTCAAAATTTTTTTCCAAGTGGCCTTTGGGCCCCTCGGACCATCATTGCGATATTCACTATGTCCCCAGGTCTTAAGGACTTAGGGATTTTCAGGAAAAAAACCAGCCCCATGAAGTGTTCTTTTCCAATGGGGTAGTTTAGTTTTTCCTCCCCAAATTTTTTCCCCCAACGTTAAATTTCACTTTTTAAAGGTGCTTGAATTTACGCCCTGATTGCTCAGGTTCGGAAATAAGTGGGATCCTCTATGTTTTTCCTTTATCATTCATGGGGGAACATTTTTCGAGCCTTCTGCCAGGGAGTAAAGGGGGAGGATTTAACACTTCTAAATTGCCCAGACATCGGTAACATAAGTCAGAGGTTGTTTTTGGGGGGACCCAAATTTTCTATTTCAGTCACAACTGTAGGGAAAATTCCCTTCTAAGTCGATTATTTGACGGGGGGGTTTCCTTCCTTAAACAACTTTTTACAATCCCGATCCCCTTTCCCTTTAAAATCCCCCTTTGCCATAAAATTTGGGGGGGAAAAGTATCCCCAAACCCGACATCTGCTTTTGATTCGGGCATCTGTTGACTTCGGGTTGATCAAAGTTTCTTGCTTATATAAGCAGAAACCAGCAAAAAAGTTCGTTGCATTATCTAAAATCATAAAGTCTGGGACTCCCCTTCTGGTGAAAACCCTTTCTGAAAAATTTTGATAAAGGTTTCGCAGACTTTGTAAAGTGGCTATTTTCTAGATGGGGGTGCTCAAAGTTGTAGCAAAACGGTAAAACAAACAGTTACACCTTAAAGGGAATTTTTGCCATCTTTTTTGGGGGGGGGGAAAAATTAGGGAGCTAATCTAAAACCCTGTCCCCCTCAAAGGGGGGTGTTGAAAAAACTCTTTCAGGGGGGATATGGAGGGTGGACCTGGATACTGACTTATTTCGCATACGTAGTGACCCCCAAGAAATTTACAGTCCTTTATTTTTTTTTTTCACACTTTGTCCCCTTTAGGTACCCAGTGGGGGGGGGCGTATATGCCCAAAGTGTGTCGCAAACCCCCCCAAATGAAACCACTTTACTGTGGGCTTTCCCTGCAAAAATCATTTTCTTTACCCAAATTTTTTTGGGGGTTCATTATTGGATGAAAGGGGCTTCTTTGGGAAGTGGAATTTTTGAAATTTTTCCCGAATCTTTAAAATTTTTTGGGATTTCGAGATAAAGCCCCTAAAAAATTAATAAGACGGGTTTTTCTTTGGGGATTTATTTTGTGCTTCCAAAAATTTTATATTCGGGTAGAAAAAAACCATCTTTCTGATTAGTTTCCCCGCAGTTTTTTAATGATTTAAAAGATATTCAAAATAAAGGTTTTTAAACCCCTTTTAATAAATTTAAAGAAAGAGTTTTTAACTTTTTAAAGAGTTTACCCAAAGATAAAGTTTTTTAAACCCAAATCAATGACTATTTCTGTTTTTTGTCTGCAGTTTTTTACACAACTTATTTCTGCTGTGTTCAAGCAGACTGTTTCTTCTGGAAATAATGTGAGTTTTTGGGTAGGCCATTTATTTTCATCGAGACCCATTTTCGGTCCCGGGGGACCCCAATTTATTTTTACACAAATTTCTTGGGGTGGGAAAACCAGTAAACAACATGCCCGCGATTCTCTTGGGTAGAGACGGGGAAAAAAAGAAAATTAATCTCTCTGCTCTCTTTTTTTTCTGCTACCCCGTTCTGTACATAGCCCAAAACTTACTCTTATTTTTTCCCTTAACCACTGGAGAACTCCCTATTATAAACCCCAGATCACGGTTTTTTTAGTGAAAATGTTTCAAGTACTTTGTTGAGATAGAGAGTAATTTTGTCCCTTACATAAGTGCTGTCATTTCCCAAATTTGTGGTACTGTTCTGACCCCCAAGGGGTCCACCCTGGTTTTGGGAAAATTAGGGGGGCCCCTTAAAGCATTACTCATGAAAAAGCTACAGCGCCAAACCCTCTGGTTGAGCCATCACAGAAACATGTAATGTGTACTTTTTTTCCCTTTTTGACTGTTTGTCGGGGAAAATTTTTAAATTTGAGAAGTTGAAAAAAACTCCCGGGATTTTTCCCACCCCAAAGCTTGACCCCATTTCTAGAGGAAAATTTTTCATCCCATCCAATTTTGGGGGTTTTCCCTTTGCATCTTGCATAAGCATTTTCCCCTTTTAGGGTTTGGGGGGGGGGGGGGTGAGCGAGCCCTAGGGGATAAAAATTTTGTGAAAACCTTTTAAACAGTAAAAAAAACGTTTAGTAAAGTGTCCCTGCATGTTTTGGGGGGGTTTTCCCTTTTGAGACCAAAAAGTATTTTTCCTGTGTGTTCCAATTTAGCCCAAAGCCCCATTGTTTCCCAATCGGGGAATTTCAGTTTCAACCGAAATCTTTTTTGGGATACTTTCCCCCTTAATTGCTTTGAAGGGGTTTCCCACCAAAAGGCCATATTTGGCCTTTCATTCCTTGTTAGTTCCCCTGTAAAGGATTTAAAATCCCCCTTTTTATTCACAGTACCTTGAAGATTGTCCACATAGAAACTTTTCGGGTGGGGGACGTTTTACTTAGCCCCTGTGAAGACCTGTTTGTGTGCTCTTGAGGGGGTGACCTTACTTTGAGTGCTGACCCTATTTTAAACTTTGGAAAAGTGTCTTGTTTGCTCCCGTGGACCGGGAACCAACCAAGATCCCCTCCACGAGAAATTTTTCCAGCAAACTTAAGGAAAAATTTGGGGGCCCAGCGAAGAGGGAGATACGGGGGGTTTTTTTTTTGACCGGGGAAAAAACAAGAGGATTTTTTGGCCTCCTGTTTCGGGGTCCCTAGGTCAAAAAGGGATCGGGGGGTCAGTGGCTGGACAGCAGGGGACGCGAATTTTGCCGATCAGAAGACTTTGGAAACCCAGAAACGATGAAGAAAAAAGAGACTGCTGTTGGCAAAACCCCGGGAAAAACCCAACGCATTCCGGGGGGGCACCCGACAAATTGTGAGTTTCAAACTGGGGATGGGGCCACGAACGACAACAAGGAAGGTAAGAAAATTGTTTTTTGTTGGGGATAGCCAGGTTTAGATAAAATTGGTAGGGCATTCTGCTTAAAGGGACGGGAAGGTAGGGACAAAGGGTATCCTTTCCGGGGGCGGGGAATGGAGGCCCATTGTTACCCGGGGTTTGGGACAACATCATAAACCCGGTAAGGGGGATCAACCCAAATTATTTGCCTCAGTGCTGGAGGCAATGATGAAAGGCCCAAGCGTAGAAGGGGAGGATTTTTTGGAAATTAGGACAGCAATAGAAAATGATTAGGAAAAAGGGGGGGGCCCCCTGTTATATGGGGGCATTTTCCCAAAGAAGAGGTGGGGAATAAAGGGTTTGTCCAAAAGAAATTTTGGTATTAATTGGGGGCTGGAAAAAACACTGAAAGGGAAATAAGGGCAGTACCATTCATTGACAAGGGGACAACTTCTATGGCCGAAATGACTTGTATCCCAAAAGGGGGGGGTTCACTTATCCGGGGCCAGGTGGGGGTTTTTCCTTTGCTAACTCATTGGGGGGGTTTGTTTGGATTTTAAAATTTGGGTTTATTTTAGGGGGTAGGGGGTTTAGAAATGTTTAAAAGGGGGATATGGATATATTGATTTGCTCTGATTTAAGAATTTTAAATAGTAACTGTAAAGGGAAAAGTAACTCGGGGGAAAATGATAATTTCAAAATTGTGAAAAAAAACAAAGATAATGGGGAAAAATGGGGCCAGAAGAAAAAACTATGAGGGTTTTTTTTTATGAAAAACTTCGAAGTGCAAGAAAAAAAATTAATGAATACGGGGGTGGCATTGCGGGGAACTTTGTTATCTTTTGCTTTTAACCCTGAAACGTGGTTTGATTTAAAGAGCCCGGGATATGACGTTGAGTGAAAATTTTCGGGGTTTTAAGTTATTCAATGTGGATAAAATGTGGGGGGAAAGGGGGGGAGGTTTTGCATTTTTAATTTTTCGAGAAAATATTAATTGTTGCATAAAAACAGGAAAAAAAATAATTGGGGGGGGGGGGGGAGTAAAAAAGTGGGGGGGGTAGATTCGTGGGGGAAAAAAACTAATTCTAGGGGTAATTACCCACCCCCAGGGTTGGATCACGTAGAGGGAGAGTTTTTTGGGCCAAAATTGGGGTTTGGGGTTCTGGACACAGTAACGTAGTATAGTAGGGTGGGTTTTTTTGGGCCAAAAAGGGCTGGAATTCTTTGACAGGTAATCTAAGTCCAGTGACCCTTTAAAGGGAAAAAGTTAAGGGCTGTTTTTCCCCGAAAAAGAGGTGTAACTGAACCTAAACCCGGGGGAATAATTTGGGTGGAGACCTATCTTGGGCAAAAAAGGAAACACTCGGAAAAATTTTGGGGATCACTGAAGAGCTTGGCGCAAGTGGGTCACAAATCCCTCACCTTTAGCATTAAATTTGGGAAAGCAAGAATAATGTTTAAAACAGTAAAAATCCCCGGGGTTTTTTTTCTTGGGGGGGTTTTTAATGGACCCTTTGGGAACATCCCTTTTTAATCTTTATTGGGGGGGGGACAGCTAATAATTTTATTGACGATATCATACTTATGAATATGAAGGGAAACGCTTTTTTTGAGGGGGGTTTTTTAAAAAATGTACACAGTGCCCAAGGGATTTACATTCCCCCGAGAGAAATTAGGCTAATAATAAAGACCCCCAAAAGGGTTTAAAAAGGAGGCTTAAAACATCTATTAGGGAGAAAAAAGGGGGAAATTTTTAGGCGCATCAGAAGAGGAGAGGTTTTAAACCCTTTCTGACCAATATGTTCAGCTTAAAAGGAAGGGAAAAAAAGCGATTAGGGAAAAGGCCCAAAAGTTTACTATGAAATTAAGATTTCTAAGGGAAACAAAGACTAATCCAAAGGGGTTCTTTTAAGTGTATAGGGCGAAGGGAAGGAAAAAGTTGGACCTCGAAATCTGGGGAAAGGACGCGAAGGGTAATGAACTGGGAAAAGTGTTCCTTATTTTAAAGATATTTTTTGTCAGTTTTTACACAGGAAAAATGTAAATGAGATTCCAGTAATTAACAATTATTTTTTTCCTGATGAAATTTTAAGTTAACTAATATTTCTGTCACGAGGGACATGGGGTTTTTAAACAGATAACAACCCGAAACAAAAAAAAGTCCCCGGGGCCCGTTTTAGTTTTCAAAGGGGACTTTAAAGGGAAAGCAAGATGGGGTTTTGGGACCATTAACGAGTGTATTTTAATTTGGGGGGGCCCTCCTTTCCCGTGTTGTGCCAGGATGTGGGAAAAGGTAATGTGGTTCCTGGGATTCAAAAAACAGGGGATAAGTCCCCTCCCTTTAAATTTTCCGTCCAATAAGCTGAAAATCTATAGGGGAAGTTAAAAGAAAAATTTAGCTGACATTATCAGAAAATCAAACCCTTTAAAAAGCCCAAATTGATAAAAAGAATCCCCAGATGGATTCACGAGGGGGTCGTTCCTGCCTGACAAAATTCTGACGTTTTTAAAAGAAAATTTGAGGCAGTTGACAGTGGGGTAAGGAAAAATGATATTGTTTATTTGGGGGTTTTAGTAAAGGGCCCTTTGACAGGAGGAACCCCCCACAAAAGACTCTTAAGAAAAGTGGCAGCTCATGGATACGAGGGAAAGTTCTAGCATGGATTGAGGCATGGCTTTTTCCAATAAAAGGGAAAGGTTTCCCTTAATTTGGGGTGAAATTATGGGGAATTTTGTCAAATAGTGGCTTTTCCCCAAGGATTAGTTTTTTGGGCCCCCTCTTTTTCATTTAATTTTTCATTTAAAGACCTTGATGAAAGGGAAAATTTCTAGTGAATGAGGGAAAATTTGCTGATGATACAAAGATAGGCCGTATAAATTTACTCTGAAAAAGGAATCCCAAAGAACTCCAGGGCGATTTGAACAAATTAAAGTCTTTGGGGGGGAAATGGCAGATAAGTTTAATGTGGGTTTAAATGTTTAAAGGGACTTGCCCTTGGTAATGAAAATAACCCTCGAAGCTATAATCTAGGGAAGTAGAGCTTGGGGAATGAATTGGATTGGGGTCAGGGGGGGGCAGAAAAACTAAAGCCAAAACAGCGTGCCTCAGGGGGCCCCAACAAGGCCAACAGATTACTTGGGTTTATCTCAAAAAGTTAAGTAACAGAAGTCCAAAAGTTATTTTTTCAGCTCTATACATCCCCTAGTGAGGGGCCCCCATTTTTTGATTTTGCTGTCAGTTTTTTGGGCCCCCTTACTACAAGGGTGGACATAGACTTTATTAGAGAACAAACAGAGAAGAAAGACCCCAAAAGGAAAATTTTCTGTTTAAGGAACCCCCCCGATAAGATAGACTTAAAGCCTTAAATCTCCACTTCTTGGGGAGGCGTAAAAAATGAGGGGGGGGGGTACATTTTAAGCGTATAAGTGGATGACGGCATAAACAAGGGAGACATTAAAAAGAAAAATGAGGGGGGTCGTCCCGGTAAAAACCAGGAATAAGGATTTAAGGGGGGGGGGAAAGGGGGGGAAAGGGGCAAGGTAAGTACCCGGTTTTCTAACAGATTGGGGGAAAGCGTTGGGAAAAGTCTTCCCCGTGGGGGGATAGAGGGTAGGGGCCCCTTGGGGGTAAACTTTTAAAAAGAAACTGGAAAAAATTATGGGGGGGGGGGGGGGGGGGTTTTTTGGGGTTTGGGGGGGGCGGGGGTTGTTTCTTGGTAAACTTTAAAAAAGATTTTTTGTTAAAGGGCCGCCTCGTATGGGCCAGTAGGCCCCTTTTGCAAATGTTCCTACATTCTTATGGAGGGGGTTTTTAAGGGTTTCTTTGGGAAAGGGAAATTTCAGATTTCTTCAAATGTGGATTTAGAGTTGCTTCTTTAAGAAATAGAGAGATGGGTTTCACCAAAATAATATTGATTTGAAACGATAAGGTTTTTTACAGGACTTTGAGGATCATGTGGATTTTCAAGGCCACAAGAATCGAGTATAATTTTCCCATCTATTTCTTGTATCCTACTCTTAAGAAAGCTTTTGGAAAAAATTTAGCCGTGTAAAGGGATATGGGTTTTTGCGAAATTTTATAAAACACTTTCTCCAAACTTCTCAGTTAGTTTAGGGGCCGGTCATCAAAACAGTCATTAAGAAATTGTACATCTTGGGGCATGCGTTTCAAAATTACAACACGTAGTGGAGTGGTTTCAGAATCTTTTCTGACTCCATTGTGCGGGAGATAATGAGCGTCTGTCTTCCCAAATTTTTCTTCGACTATTTTCCCCAATGAATTTATTGTCCAACTGTTCTTTTTATGATATTTTTCATAGACAGTCAGTAGCCTGGATTTTTCCTGAGTCATGTATTTGTGCTTTCATTTTTCCGGGAAAAAAAAATGCGATAATTTTTAGGGGAGATGTGGGGGGATTTAATTTTCCCGGTTTAAACCCAAACCAATACTGTCCATCTTTATATTTGGGGGGGGGGGCAGTGTCCAAAAATTGGTTTTTAAAATCTGAGACTTCCCTTTTGGGGGGTTGGGGGGGGGGATTTTTCATCAATACCTATCGCATCTAAATCCCCAACCTTTTTCAACTGGGTTTATTTTATTTCTTTTCCCGTAATGATTAAATTTTTTTGTGGGGACATGATCAGCGGGTTTTTTCGTAACTAGTACATTTTTACTGAATCCCAAAATCGTTTTTTTCCCACTTTGGGGGTTTTTAAACCCCATAACATGTGGGGCCCCCTGCGGGGGGGGGCCAATGTAACATTTATGTTTCTTACTATAATTTTTCACAAAACCCGGGGGTAATTTAAACACTTCCAATGATTAAAAAACAAAATTTGGGCTAATAGTGGGCCCGTCTGTATGTCAGGAAGGCCCAACTTGACCCCTTTGCTGCTTTCAGTGCTGCAAAATTTTTTCTTTTAAACCCTGGGGTCTGCACACACCTTTGGGAAATCATCCCACTACCCAGTTTTTCTACTGTCTTTTTCCTGTTTCCTAAAACCAAAAATGATTCTGGCTAGGTCATATGGGTTTTTTTTACCAGAAATTTTGGAAAAAAAAGTTTTTATCTGCAAAAACTGTTCTTCTTTTTTGAAGGGCCTTTGTGAGCCTTTTCAAATAATGTTAGCACAAAGGGTTTTTTGTTTAAAAATTTTTAGATAACTCAAAATCGGGGCTATCGGGAGAGCAGTTTCTTTAAAAAATTATCTCTCAAATTTTTAAGCTGTTGTTGTTACTTCCCGATTCTGTGGAAGTCTTTCACTTTTTTCAGCGAATTTGGGCATAATGCTGCATTTAAAAAACTTCTTAAATGAGCATTTTCCTCCCTTGGGGTTCCAAACCTTTAAAAAAGGTGCACCCCCTTTTTACTGAAAGAACACGTTGTTTTAAAGTGCCTCCATTGATGTGGGGGGGGAATAAATACTGTGCCCCAAAGTGTTCCGTCACAAAGTACACATTTTGGGGTACGTTTTTGTATGACAGTCTGTTTACTGTCGTTGTATTTACAGCTTGGGGGTAAAGGGGGGGTATATGGGATTTCCCCTTATTTAAGGGGTTGAGAAATGGGGATTACCAGTTGGGGTTTTTCGTGAACACTTTAAAAACAACCCCCAAACGTCGGGGAAAGGGCCCCCCCTGCAGACGGGGCTGAAACTGTCGAAAACCCTCTTTGCAACGGCTGTCAAGAAATTAATTTGGGTTTGGGGTTATTTAAAATTAAACCCCCAGGGGGTGTTATGTCAGCATTTCATTTTACTGATTTGGTGACAAATTACTTGTTTGGACTCAAAAATCCACACCTTACCCGCCGACTATAGGTTGTTACAAACTCCTTGCGACTCAAGAACTGCGGGAGTCCCCCGTTTTTTTACAAGAAATTCGTTTAAAACCCTTTCCCCTTGTAACTGAGCTGTGGTTTTTCTTTTTCACCTTTGACAGGTATCGGTGACTTGATAAAAAGTGAAAATGTCCTTGGATGTCCCCGGGCTTCCATTGTTCCCAGGAAAAAGTACACTTGGGGACACTATGTTCCCAAGATTTATTTAAAATTTTCACAAATTTTTATCACTGAAAACTATAACACTTCTCTTTTAAATGTTTATTTTGTTTTATGAGACACTTTGGGAAAAAAACGCACAGATCGTTTTGGGGGTTATCCCGGGTCAGTTTTCCCCTCTCAGTAGAGTCAAAAGGGTTTGAAAAAGCCCTTGCCCCCTGCCGTAAATGCCCAGAAAAAAAGTACCTGTACTTTTTGTTCCTTGCCCCCTTTCCTCGATTTAAGCAAAGCCGGGAAGGGGTTTTATTCTTGCTGCTTTAAACATAGACAACAATGTCCACTATCTTTACTATGGTAAGGAGTGGGACAGGATTTTTTCCCTTTAAAAACTTTCAAGAAGCAACGCCTAGGGAAAGTCGCATTTCTCGTACGGCATTGGGGGTTTTACTCCCCTGTAAGTTAACAAGAAAGCTTGCCCCTTCTGGGGAAAGGGGTGGGGCCCCCAGGGGTTTAAAAGGGGTGAAAGGGGGGGCCCCCCTCCGGGGAAAAATTTTTTTCCCCCAGGTTGGTTTTTTATTAAATTGTACACTTTTTCTTTATATTTTTTTAGTTAGGGTTAGGCTAAATAAATTGTGCTTGTTTTTAATTAAGGGGAGGTAAGTTTTTTAGGGGGTTTTTTTGGTTTTTGATTTTTACATTTAAAATAAATGAAAAAAAAATATATTTTTAAAGGTATTAAAAAAATTTTTTAAAAGGACCCAAATTTTAAACGAGTTCTAAAAATGACCAATTTAAACCGGGTTTGGGAAAGACATACATAAGATATATATATATAAAAATATATAAAATATATATATATATATAAATATATATATATATATTAATATATATATATATTTCAGTAAGATCACAGTAAACAGGGGGGTTAAAAATGCAAAACAACCACTGTGAAAGAATAGAGAAGTTCCAAGCGCTTTCGTGACTACCACATTATCAAGGAACAATCTTATATATATAAATATATTTATAATATATATATATATATATATATAATTTTATATATATATATATATAATATATATATATATATTTTATAAAGCAAATATCGCAAACAAAGCGATACAAGATGCAAAACAACCACGGAGGGGGGGGTAGAATAATAGCTATAAGCCTTTCGTGTTGCAATCAAGACATCATCAGAAGCTTGCAAAATTGCAGAAAAGAGGAGGATGTCCAAGCAAATAACGTTCCCAGAGGACCGCCTGTTCTGGAGTGAACGAGGGAGAAAGGATGTGTGTGTGTGTGTGTGTGTGTGTGTGTGTGTGGTGTGTGTTGTGTGTGTGCGTGTGTGTCGTGCCGAATAGGTAAAACTTGCGAATTTGGCTTAAATGGCAACGCTCTTCTTGCCGAATAAGACAATCGAAAATTTGTGTTTGCAATAATTTCGCAAAATCATTCTGAACCATAATATCTTGCTAATATAGAATCATTGATGAAAATCGTGGATTCGTACAATAATATGATAAAGATCAACCACAGGAAATTGTCACGAACATGGAAGCTGAAACCAGTCACCAGTTTCCCCTTCCTTGACACGTTAAATCAAGCAAATCACCTTAAAAAATGTCGGGTAACTTTGTTGGAGAAATTGGTACCGCGATACGATTTGTAACTATTTCTTTTTTTTCAATTTTGTTTTTATATCTGGTTTAATTGGCAATAATTCCCCTGGCAAGATATTAGCTCGGGCAAATAATTCTGGGACAAATGATGAGCGAAGCCCCAGAGATATAACTTGCCTCCAATCATGCTCTCCACTCTGCCATTACGCTGTGCTGCTTCCAGAGTTTTTACTTCTGATTATCATTAGTTTGTGATTGATATCAGTGGAAAGTTCAGTGGTGCAGTTGGAGTGTTGGGCAAGTGGCGTATTGCTGTCTGTGTTGTTTTATTGTATGTCACCATGTGTTGTGTATTGTGTCACTGGGTGTGGTGGATTTTGTGTGGCATTACGTGTTGTGTCTTCACGGGTCGTGTATTGTCTCAACACGTATTGTATCAGGCCACTTGTTGAGGTAATTTTAGTGAGGGGTCCTCTATGATCGCTATGTAAACAAACGGGCATTATACACGAACCTTAATGAATTGCTTAAACTTCCTTTTCAACTATAGAATTACCTTCTGAGACCAAAGTTCACCCATTTAGTATCAGTGATTTTCAAAATTGTTGCAGATGCCTAATATAAATTGTATTTGAGCATTTTGAGAATTTGTATATTTGAAAGTTCAGGCTTGGACTCAGGATATATGGATAGTTGGAGTGTTTGTTTACAAACAGTTTTGTGTCCATTGTGAAGATTTTCTTTTATTTTGTTTACCTCGAATGGTCCAGTGTACTTCTTGCTCACCCTTGTTTGATATAACGTATACTCTTTTTAATACCTAAGTAAACGAAAGAGTGGTAGGTGAAGAGGGAGAGGCGGAGAGCCTTCTGATTTACTGTTCTCACCTTATGTGTCGAAACAAGAGACGTTACTGACAACAAGGTTAGTATTTGTACCAGTACATGAACTTTAAGTTACTCTCCTCTGTCATTCCCGTGATTATATTCTCTCTCTCTCTCTCTCTCTCTCTCTCTCTCTCTCTCTCTCTCTCTCTCTCTCTCTCTCTCTCTCTCTCTCTCTCTCTCTCTCTCTCCCCCCTTCTCCTTCCTTCCTCATGTCTGAGTTCTTCGTCTCTCCTTCCCTTCCTCCTTCCTGTCTTCTTCCTCTCTCCTCCATATTTTTTCCTTCCCTGTTTCCTTTCACCTTCCTATTTTCTTTCACCATCCTCCCTTCTCCCTCTCTCCTTCCTTCTCATCTCTCTCTCTTGTACACACTGCAGACACTTCACCAGAATATGCACTCGTGATGCCACCAAGACACAGATGATGTGGTTGGCGGAACAGTGGTAGGGTCGTTAGTGCACGAATAGCTCGGTATTAACGACCATTGTCTTGTTACCGCCCACATTCACCAGCTTCAGAGGTATTTAGTCGCTGACAGGCGATCCCTGAGGTAGTTTGTGGAGAGCGCATACTCCATATGGGAGTGTGTGCTGTGCGCGCTGTAGCTTGGCTGATAGTCATTTGTGTCTTTTTCTGAGTATGTGTAGTTTGGCTGATAGTCATTTGTGTCTTGTTCTGAGTATGTGTAGCTTGGCTGACAGTCAAGCTTTTCTAGGGACAATGATTTTAGCTGTGTGTAGCTCTTCATCAATACTGAACCTCAACGCAAAGAAATACTGTCTGCAGTATGTCTTGCTTATTGGTCAGATCCAGTGACCTGGTGTGCTGGTGTTATGCGATGGTAAACCACTCAAGTTGTCAAAAGATTCCTCATTCTTGAGACTTTAAAACTTGCACGTTGGTGGGCACTTTGAAGAACTCACTCCAGTAACGTGATGTTTCCACGGGTTTCCCCTCTTTGCTCTTCAGGTTAATTTCACCCGCCTGGTGAATTATTAAATCTGACAACTGAACCTGGCCTTCCTGAAGCCCTGTACAATATGTGAAGTTAGTTCATATTAGAGTTTGGAGTAGTGCGTGCGTGCGTGCGTGCGTGCGTGCGTGCGTGTGTGTGTGTGTGTGTGTGTGTGTGTGTGTGTGTGTGTGTGTGTGTGTGTGCGCGTGCGTGTGTGTGTGTGTGCACTCTGTTCTCGCCTATTTGTGGTTGCAGGAGTCGAATCTTAGCTCCTGGCCCGGCCTCTTCGCTGATCGCTACTAGGTCCACTCTCTCAGCTCCAAGAGCCTTACCGTACTTCTTCTTAAAGCTGTGTTTTGCATGCAAAGAGTATGTAACCTTTATTCGGAGCATGTTAACACAGGCTGCCTCACCAACCACAGAACCAGATCACTAAGGGTCTGACGATAGGGGCCCTATCGTCAGATCAGTACCTAGGTTCAGCCAATCATAATGTGGATCTGGCAATTGTGAAGATGACTTGGCTACCACTAACATTTTCACCCTTGTCATTTTCATTCTACAGCTGGTTGAATCATGGTGGTCTGCTTTTGTCTCTTGGCTGCTGTTCTGCCTTCATTACTGTGGCGTGCACTAATACCTATTGCTGTACATAGTGTATATAGTGTACATACTTCTGTTTATACTTGGTGAAGGATAATATAATTCCAAGTTTTCTGTTGTTTATTTTGCTCCCTTACACCCAGGATAACAGGCCATGAATACCTGGGTTGTAATACTGTGTATGGATCTTGCCTCCTCCATTTCACTCACTAGAGAGAGTACTCACCTATTTGTACTCACCTATTTGTGGTTGCAGGGGTCGAGTCATAGCTCCTGGCCCCGCCTCTTCACTGATTGCTTCTAGGTCCTCTCTCTCCCTGCTACATGAGCTTTATCATACCTCGCCTTAAAACTATGTATGGTTCCCACCTCCACTACTTCACTTTCTAGACTATTCCATGACTTGACTACTCTATGACTGAAGAAATACTTCCTAACATCCCTTCGATTCATCTGAGTCTTCAACTTCCAATTGTGACCTCTTGTTTCTGTGTCCCCTCCCTGGAACATCCTGTCTTTGTCCACCTTGTCTATTCCGTGTAGTATTTTATATGTCGTTATCATGTCTCCCCTGACCCTCCTGGCCTCCAGTGTCGTCAGGCCGATTTCCCTTAACCTTTCTTCATAGGACATTCCCCTTAGCTCTGGAACTAACTTTCTCGCAAACCTTTGCATTTTCTCTAGTTTCTTGACATGCTTTATCAAGTGCGGGTTCCAAACAGGTGCTGTATACTCCAGTATGGGCCTGACGCACACAGTGTACAGTGTCTTGAACGATTCCTTACTAAGGTATCGGAACGCTGTTCTCAGGTTTGCCAGGCGCCCATATGCTGCAGCAGTTATCTGGTTGATGTGTGCTTCTGGAGACATGCTCGGTGTTATACTCATCCCAAGAACTTTCTCCTTGAGCGAGGTTTGCAGTCTTTGGCCACCTAGCCTATACTCTGCGGTCTTCTGTGCCCTTCCCCTATCTTCATGACTTTGCATTTGGAGAGATTAAATTCGAGAAGCCAGTTGCTGGACCAGGTGTCCAGTCTGTCCAGGTCTCTTTGAAGTCTTGCTTGATCCTCATCTGATTTAATTCTCCGCATTAACTTCACATCATCTGCAAACAGGGACACTTCTGAGTCTAACCCTTCCATCATGTCGTTCACATATACCAAAAATAACACTGGTCCTAGGACCGACCCCTGTGGGACCCCGCTCGTCACAGGTGCCCACTGTGATACCTCATTACGTACCAAGACGCGTTGTTGCCTCCCTGTCAGGTATTCTCTGATCCATTGCAGTGCCCTTCCTGTTATACGCGCTTGATCTTCTAACTTCTGCACTAATCTCTTGTGAGGAACTGTATCAAAGGCCTTCCTGCAGTCCAGGAAGATGCAATCAACCCACCCCTCTCTCTCGTGTCTTCTGTTATTTCATCATAAAACTCCAGAAGGTTTGTGATACAGGATTTGTGTGTGTGTGTGTGTGTGTGTGTGTGTGTGTGTGTGTGTGTGTGTGTGTGTGTGTGTTGTGTGTGTGTGTGTGTGTGTGTGTGTGTTTACCTGTCTTCAGTGGATACACTGAAAGCAAGTAGTGTACTCGCCTGGCAATGGTTGCAGTCTTAGCTCTTGGTCCCGCTTCTTGGCTACTTACGACTGATGTTACTGATCCCCACTCTTTAACATCATGTCATAACCTCTCATGAACTTGTGTATAGAGTTTGCTTCATGTTTTTTTTTTTTTGTACCCTGAAAAAGTACTTCCTAAGGACCTTCATTAGACTCATATTCTCTTGTAGGTCTCAGCTAGGTTCCTTAGCCTCGTCTCTGGTCTCAGACGCTTAGTTTCTTCTCTATTCTTTCTAGTATTCTTGAGTATTTTGTATATCATAATCCCTTTGCATCATCAAGCAATGGCTCCAAGCTGGCGCTGCATGCTCTACCATACGCATAATATTCTCGCGTTTTTGTATACGCATATGTAAGGGCGTTTAAAGTTTTATCTTAGAGTAACCGAACACACACACACACACACACACACACACACACACACACACACACAAACCGTCTGACAGCTATTAATGGTGCCGCTGACTGATGGCTCGTTTGGTGCTTTTTTAATGGAGGGAGTTTGTGTTTTTGTGGAGCCAATCATTAAGGGACCAGAAGCTCCACTGTTGCTGGTACTGTGATGTATGGTGATCCACCAGTCACACTGTTGCTGGTACTGTGATGTATGGTGATCCATCAGTCACACTGTTGCTGGTACTGTGATGTATGGTGATCCATCAGTCGCACTGTTGCTGGTATTGTGATGTATGGTGATCCAGCAGTCGCACTGTTGCTGGTACTGTGATGTATGGTGATCCATCCAGTCACACACTGTTGCTGGTACTGTGATGTATGGTGATCCATCAGTCGCACTGTTGCGTATTGTGATGTATGGTGATCCATCAGTCACACTGTTGTGGTAACTGTGATGTATGGTGATCCATAGTTCACACTGTTGCTGGTACTGTGATGTATGGTGATCCATCAGTCGCACTGTTGCTGGTACTATGATGTATGGTGATCCATCAGTCACAGTGTTGCTGGTATTGTGATGTATGGTGATCCATCAGTCACACTGTTGCTGGTACTGTGATGTATGGTGATCCATCAGTCACACTGTTGCTGGTATTGTGATGTATGGTGATCCATCAGTCACACTGTTGCTGGTACTGTGGATGTATGGTGATCCATCAGTCACACTGTTGCTGGTACTGTGATGTATGGTGATCCATCAGTCACACTGTTGCTGGTACTGTGATGTATGGTGATCCATCAGTCACAGTGTTGCTGGTATTATGATGTATGGTGATCCATCAGTCACACTGTTGCTGGTACTGTGATGTATGGTGATCCATCAGTCACACTGTTGCTGGTACTGTGATGTATGGTGATCCATCAGTCACACTGTTGCTGGTTACTGTGATGTATGGTGATCCATCAGTCACACTGTTGCTGGTACTGTGATGTATGGTGATCCATCAGTCACACTGTTGCTGGTACTGTGATGTATGGTGATCCATCAGTCCACACTGTTGCTGGTACTGTGATGTATGGTGATCCATCAGTCACACTGTTGCTGGTACTGTGATGTATGGTGATCCATCAGTCACACTGTTGCTGGTACTGTGATGTATGGTGATCCAGCAGTCGCACTGTTGCTGGTACTGTGATGTATGGTGATCCAGCAGTCGCACTGTTGCTGGTACTGTGATGTATGGTGATCCATCAGTCACACTGTTGCTGGTACTGTGATGTATGGTGATCCATCAGTCACACTGTTGCTGGTACTGTGATGTATGGTTGATCCATCAGTCACACTGTTGCTGGTACTGTGATGTATGGTGAACCAGCAGTCACACTGTTGCTGGTACTGTGATGTATGGTGATCCAGCAGTCGCACTGTTGCTGGTACTGTGATGTATGGTGATCCAGCAGTCGCACTGTTGCTGGTACTGTGATGTATGGTGATCCATCAGTCACACTGTTGCTGGTACTGTGATGTATGGTGATCCAGCAGTCACACTGTTGCTGGTACTGTGATGTATGGTGATCCATCAGTCACACTGTTGCTGGTACTGTGATGTATGGTGATCCAGCAGTCGCACTGTTGCTGGTACTGTGATGTATGGTGATCCATCAGTCGCACTGTTGCTGGTACTGTGATGTATGGTGATCCAGCAGTCACACTGTTGCTGGTACTGTGATGTATGGTGATCCATCAGTCGCACTGTTGCTGGTACTGTGATGTATGGTGATCCATCAGTCACACTGTTGCTGGTACTGTGATGTATGGTGATCCATCAGTCACACTGTTGCTGGTATTGTGATGTATGGTGATCCATCAGTCACACTGTTGCTGGTATTGTGATGTATGGTGATCCATCAGTCACACTGTTGCTGGTACTGTGATGTATGGTGATCCATCAGTCGCACTGTTGCAGGTACTGTGATGTATGGTGATCCATCAGTCGCACTGTTGCAGGTACTGTGATGTATGGTGATCCATCAGTCACACTGTTGCTGGTACTGTGATGTTTGGTGATACATCAGTCACACTGTTGCTGGTACTGTGATGTATGGTGATCCATCAGTCACACTGTTGCTGGTACTGTGATGTATGGTGATCCACCAGTCACATGTTTGCTGGTACTGTGATGTATGGTGATCCATCAGTCGCACTGTTGCTGGTACTGTGATGTATGGTGATCCATCAGTCACACTGTTGCTGGTACTGTGATGTATGGTGATCCATCAGTCGCACTGTTGCTGGTACTGTGATGTATGGTGATCCATCAGTCACACTGTTGCTGGTACTGTGATGTATGGTGATCCATCAGTCACCTGTTGCTGGTACTGTGATGTATGGTGATCCACCATGTCACACTGTTGCTGGTACTAGTGATGTATGGTGATCCATCAGTCGCACTGTTGCTGGTACTGTGATGTATGGTGATCCATCAGTCACACTGTTGCTGGTACTGTGATGTATGGTGATCCACAGTCACACTGTTGCTGGTACTGTGATGTATGGTGATCCATCAGTCACACTGTTGCTGGTACTGTGATGTATGGTGATCCATCAGTCCACTGTTGCTGGTACTGTGATGTATGGTGATCCACCAGTCACACTGTTGCTGGTACTGTGATGTATGGTGATCCATCAGTCACACTGTTGTGGTACTGTGATGTATGGTGATCCATCAGTCGCAACTGTTGCTGGTACTGTGATGTATGGTGATCCAGCAGTCACACTGTTGCTTGTACTGTGATGTATGGTGATCCAGCAGTCACACTGTTGCTGGTACTGTGATGTATGGTGATCCAGCAGTCACACTGTTGCTGGTACTGTGATGTATGGTGATCCAGCAGTCCACTGTTGCTGGTACTGTGATGTATGGTGATCCAGCAGTCACACTGTTGCTGGTACTGGTGATGTATGGTGATCCAGCAGTCGCACTGTTGCTGGTACTGTGATGTATGGTGATCCAGCAGTCACACTGTTGCTGGTACTGTGATGTATGGTGATCCACAGTTCACACTGTTGCTGGTACTGTGATGTATGGTGATCCATCAGTCACACTGTTGCTGGTACTGTGATGTATGGTGATCATCAGTCACACTGTTGCTGGTACTGTGATGTATGGTGATCCACCAGTCCACATGTTGCTGGTACTGTGATGTATGGTGATCCATCAGTCGCACTGTTGCTGGTTACTGTGATGTTATGGTGATCCATCAGTCACACTGTTGCTGGTATTGTGATGTATGGTGATCCATCAGTCACACTGTTGCTGGTACTGTGATGTATGGTGATCCATCAGTCACACTGTTGCTGGTACTGTGATGTATGGTGATCCACCAGTCACACTGTTGCTGGTACTGTGATGTATGGTGATCCATCAGTCGCACTGTTGCTGGTACTGTGATGTATGGTGATCCATCAGTCACACTGTTGCTGGTACTGTGATGTATGGTGATCCACCAGTCACACTGTTGCTGGTACTGTGATGTATGGTGATCCATCAGTCGCACTGTTGCATGGTACTGTGATGTATGGTGATCCATCAGTCACACTGTTGCTGGTACTGTGATGTTGGTGATCCATCAGTCACACTGTTGCTGGTACTGTGATGTATGGTGATCCATCAGTCGCACTGTTGCTGGTATGTGATGTATGGTGATCCAGCCAGTCGCACTGTTGCTGGTACTGTGATGTATGGTGATCCATCAGTCACACTGTTTGCTGGTATTGTGATGTATGGTGATCCACAGTCACACTGTTGCTGGTACTGTGATGTATGGTGATCATCAGTCGCACTGTTGCTGGTACTGTGATGTATGGTGATCATCAGTCGCACTGTTGCTGGTACTGTGATGTATGGTGATCCACCAGTCACACTGTTGCTGGTACTGTGATGTATGGTGATCCATCAGTCGCACTGTTGCTGGTACTGTGATGTATGGTGATCCACCAGTCACACTGTTGCTGGTACTGTGATGTATGGTGATCCACCAGTCACACTGTTGCTGGTACTGTGATGTATGGTGATCCATCAGTCACACTGTTGCTGGTACTGTGATGTATGGTGATCCATCAGTCACACTGTTGCTGGTACTGTGATGTATGGTGATCCATCAGTCACACTGTTGCTGGTACTGTGATGTATGGTGATCCACCAGTCACACTGTTGCTGGTACTGTGATGTATGGTGATCCATCAGTCACACTGTTGCTGGTACTGTGATGTATGGTGATCCAGCAGTCACACTGTTGCTGGTACTGTGATGTATGGTGATCCAGCAGTCACACTGTTGCTGGTACTGTGATGTATGGTGATCCAGCAGTCCACTGTTGCTGGTACTGTGATGTATGGTGATCCATCAGTCACACTGTTGCTGGTACTGTGATGTATGGTGATCCATCAGTCACACTGTTGCTGGTTACTGTGATGTATGGTGATCCATCAGTCACACTGTTGCTGGTACTGTGATGTATGGTGATCCATCAGTCACACTGTTGCTGGTACTGTGATGTATGGTGATCCATCAGTCACAGTGTTGCTGGTACTGTGATGTATGGTGATCCATCACACTGTTGCTGGTACTGTGATGTATGGTGATCCATCAGTCACACTGTTGCTGGTACTGTGATGTATGGTGATCCATCAGTCACACTGTTGCTGGTACTGTGATGTATGGTGATCCATCAGTCACACTGTTGCTGGTACTGTGATGTATGGTGATCCACCAGTCACACTGTTGCTGGTACTGTGATGTATGGTGATCCATCAGTCACACTGTTGCTGGTACTGTGATGTATGGTGATCCATCAGTCGCACTGTTGCTGGTACTGTGATGTATGGTGATCCAGCAGTCGCACTGTTGCTGGTACTGTGATGTATGGTGATCCATCAGTCACACTGTTGCTGGTACTGTGATGTATGGTGATCCATCAGTCACACTGTTGCTGGTACTGTGATGTATGGTGATCCAGCAGTCACACTGTTGCTGGTACTGTGATGTATGGTGATCCATCAGTCACACTGTTGCTGGTACTGTGATGTATGGTGATCCATCAGTCACACTGTTGCTGGTACTGTGATGTATGGTGATCCATCAGTCACACTGTTGCTGGTACTGTTGTATGGTGATCCATCAGTCACATGTTGCTGGTACTGTGATGTATGGTGATCCATCAGTCACACTGTTGCTGGTACTGTGATGTATGGTGATCCATCAGTCACAGTGTTGCTGGTACTGTGATGTATGGTGATCCAGCAGTCACACTGTTGCTGGTACTGTGATGTATGGTGATCCATCACACTGTTGCTGGTACTGTGATGTATGGTGATCCATCAGTCTGTACCACAATGATTAACCTTCTTTCTCTGTCTCTCTTTCTCTCCAAAAATAACACAAATTTTTGGATTAAATGTGTTTGTATTGCGTGATGATTCCCTTGTGTTACAATGATTGTTCCCTGTGTTACTGTGATTGTCCCTTATGTTACCTTGCTCCTTATGCTACAGTGATTGTTTCTTATGCTACAATGATTGTTCGCTATATTACAATCATTGTTCCTTGTGTTACAATGATTGTTCCATATGTTACATTGTTCCTTATGTTACAATGATTGTTCCTTATGTTACCATGATTGTTCCCTGTGTTACAATGATTGTTCCTTGTGTTACATCGTTCCTTGTGTTACAAAGAGTGTCCTGATGCCAGGTAGACTGGCATCCAGCACCGCTGACAGTGTAGAGTCGCTGACAGTGTAGAGGCGCTGACAGTGTTGAGGCGCTGACAGTGTTGAGGCGCTGACAGTGTAGAGGCGCTGACAGTGTAGAGGCGCTGACAGTGTTGAGGCGCTGACAGTGTAGAGTCGCTGACAGTGTTGAGGCGCTGACAGTGTAGAGTCGCTGACAGTGTAGAGGCGCTGACAGTGTTGAGGCGCTGACAGTGTAGAGTCGCTGACAGTGTTGAGGCGCTGACAGTGTAGAGTCGCTGACAGTGTAGAGGCGCTGACAGTGTAGAGGCGCTGACAGTGTAGAGGCGCTGACAGTGTAGAGGCGCTGACAGTGTAGAGGCGCTGACAGTGTAGAGTCGCTGACAGTGTAGAGGCGCTGACAGTGTAGAGGCGCTGACAGTGTAGAGGCGCTGACAGTGTAGAGGCGCTGACAGTGTGGAAGCGCTGACAGTGTAGATGCGCTCCAAACAAGGTTTGAAAACTTGGTACAACTGCTGCTGTTTCGCTCAGTGTGAAAGCGGAGGAGAGGCGGGACCAAGTGCTAGAAGTCAACATCTCCCCCCCCCCCTCACCTTGACTCCCTCGCAGCAGCAACGTGAAGCCTCGGTAATGCAACGTTATAACTCTTCTGCTTAGACGCCTTGATGCTGTCGTAGGGTTCTTGATCCCAGGAATCGGAGCTACCCTCCCACTGGATCAGTACCACTGATGACAGTACCTACCACTTCTCTGGCATGTTACCCCTACGGGTTAAGAACTTTCCCATTAACAGTAAATAATAATCTTGATTTCTACAAGTACCTGATACATCAATGACATGACATCAGTGACATGACATCAGTGACATGACATCAGTATTATACTACTATACGGAAAACCGCTGGTTATGCAGAGCATTTCGGACAAATTAGGTCAATGTTGTCCCCAGGATGCGACCCACACCAGTCGACTATCACCCAGGTACCTATTTTACTGCTAGTTGAATATAGACAGCAGGTGTCTTAAGGAAACATGTCCAAATGTTTCCACCCGTATTTGGGCTCGAGCCACGGACCTCAGTTGTTGTTTAAGGTAAGCAAGGTGACCTTGAAAAGTAAGACATACACAGTGACCCATATATTTTTCATTTGTAATATACGCATAAGATACGATAAGTATCTTAACTTTCAATATTTAAAAAAATTATTTAGGTTTTAGGGGCGCGGATTAATCGGCCGTGGAAGCAATCCCAATTAAATCACCTTTAGCCGTGGGATTTACCTGTGGTTAATGAGTTAGCGCCTTGCTGAGTAATATTCATGATGGAGGAAGAAGTGGAGAGGGTAACTTGGAGGAGCCAGCCCGGTTTAATTTACTTCACTGGATCTGAGTCGACCAGATAATTACAGCGGTGTTTTTTGTGCCCTCTCGTGAGGGTGGGACGGGAGGTGTGGGTCGGGAAGCGTGGGTCGGGAAGTGTGGGTCGGGAAGTGTGGGTCGTGAGGTCTGGGTCGTGAGGTCTGGGTCGTGAGCGTGGGTCGGGAGGTGTGGGTCGGGAGGTGTGGGTCGTGAGGTGTGGGTCGTGAGGTCTGGGTCATGAACGTGGATCGTGAGGTGTGAATGGGGAGGTGTGGGACACACACACACAAACACACACACACACACACACACACACACACACACACACACACACACACACACACAACACACACACACACACACACACACACACACATCACAACACACATACACATACAACATAACACATACACATACACACATACACACATATACACATACACATACACACACACACACACATACACACACACACATACACACACCCACACATACACACACACACATACACACACATACACATAAACACACACACACACACACACACACACACACACACACACACACACACACACACACACACACACACACACAAAGAGGCATCATAGCCCTCACAGAAACCAAGCTCACAGGGATCATAACAGATACCATCTTTTCAACGGGATTTCAGGTCCTGAGAAAAGACAGAGGGAACAGAGGGGCTGGAGTGGCACTGCTGGAGAGAGGAGACAGAGGAGAAGCAAGAGACTACATAATAGGAACGCTTCAGTCTGGAGGTCCCAAGGTGGTAATTGCAGTGATGTATAATCCACCACAGAACAGCAGGAGGCCAAGGCAAGAGTATGATCAGAGTAATAGAGCGATGGTTGACACACTGGCTGAAGTAGCCAGAAGGGCTCAAGCGAGCAGGGCAAAGCTACTGATCATGGGTGACTTCAGCCACAAGGAAATAGACTGGGAGAACTTGGAGCCACATGGGGGACAAGAAACGTGGAGGGCTAAGATGATGGACGTGGTACTGGAAAACTTTATGTACCAACTCGTAAGAGACTACCAGAGAGAGAGGAGAGGATGAACCAGCGAGACTGAACCTAGTATTCACCTTGAGTAGTGCAGATATTGAGGACATCACATATGAAAGACCCCTTGGGGCCAGCAATCATGTGGTTCTGATCTTCGAATACATAGAGTTACAGGTGGAGGGGAAAGCAGGAAGGGCCGGACGAATCAAGCCAAACTACAAGAAGGGGACTATGCAGGCATGAAGAACTTCCTGAACAGGATTCAGTGAGACAGGGAACTGGCAGGGAAGTCAGTAAACGAAATGATGGAATATGTGGCAACAATATGCTAGGAAGCTGAGGAGAGGTTTGTACCCAAGGGAAACAGGAATAATGAAAAAGCCAGGAGAAGCCCGTGGCTCACCCAAAGGTGCAGGGAGGCCAAAACCAAGTGTGCTAGGAAATGGAAGAAGTATAGAAGGCAAAGGACCCAGGAGAATAAGGAGAGCAGTCGTAGAGCCAGAAATGACTATTCAGAGGTAAGAAGGGAGGCCCAAAGACAATGCGAGACTGACATAGCAGCAAAAGCCAGATCTGATCCAAAGCTGTTGTACAGCCACATCAGAAGGAAAACAACAGTCAAGGACCAGGTAATCAGGCTGAGGAAGGATGGAAGGGAGGTCACAAAAAATGACCGCGATGTGAGGACCTCAACATGAGATTCAAAAAAGTGTTCACAGAGGGGACAGAAGGGCCTCAAGAAAGGCAGAGAGGTGGGGGTACACCCTCAAGTGTTGGACACAATCATTACAACCGAGGAAGAAGTGAAGAGGCTGCTAAGCGAACTAAATACCTGAAAGGAGATAGGGCCGGATAGCATCTCTCTATGGGTCCTGAGAGAGGGAGCAGAGGCGCTTTGTGTACCACTAGCAACTATCTTCAACACATCTATCGAAACAGGGCAACTACCGTAAGTATGGAAGACAGCAAATGTAGTCCCAGTTTTAAAAAAGGAGACAAACACGAAGCATTAAACTACAGACCAGTGTCACTGACTTGTATAGTATGCAAAGTCATGGAGAAGATTTTCAGGAAAAGAGTGGTGGAGCACCTAGAAAGGAATGAGCTTATCATCGACAGCCTGCACGGCTTCAGGGACGGGAAATCCTGAAACACAAACCTACTGAAGTTCTATGACAGGGTGATAGCAATAAGTCAGAGAGAAGGGTGGATAGAGTGCATTTTTTTTGGACTGTAAGAAGGCATTTTGACACAGTTCCACACAGGAGAATGGTGCAAAAGCTGGAGGACCAGGCAGGCATAACAGGGAAGGCACTACAATGGATCAGGGAATACCTGTCAGGAAGACGACAGCGAGTCCTGGTACGTGGCGAGGTGTCAGAATGGGCGCCTGAGACGAGTGGAGTTCCACAGGGGTCAGTCCTGGGACCGGTGCTGTTTCTGGTATTTGTGAACGACATGATGGAAAGAATAGACTCTGAAGTGTCCCTGTTTACGGATGATGTGAAGTTGATGAGAAGAATTCAATCGGACGAGGACCAGGCGGAACTACAGGGGATCCAGACAGGCTGCAGGCCTGGTCCAGCAAATGGCTCCTGGAGTTCAACCCCACCAAGTGCTAAGTCATGAAGATTGGGGAAGGGCAAAGAAGACCACAGACGGAGTACAATCTAGGGGGGCCAGAGCCTACAAACCTCATTCAAGGATCTTGGGGTGTGTATAACACCGGGCACATCTCCTGAGGCGCACATCAACCAAATAACTGCTGCAGCATACGGGCGCCTGGCAAACATAAGAACAGCATTCCGACATCTAAATAAGGAGTCATTCAGGACCCTGTACACTGTGTACGTTAGGCCCATATTGGAGTATGCAGCACCAGTTTGGAACCCACACCTAGCCAAGCATGTAAGGAAACTAGAGAAAGTGCAAACGTTAGCAACAAGACTAGTCCCGGAGCTAAGGGGTATGTCGTACGAAGAGAGGTTAAGGGTAATCGACTTGACGACACCAGAAGACAGGAGAGATATGGGGTATTTGATAACGACATATAAAATACTTAGAGGAATCGACAAGGTGGACAGAGACAGGATGTTTCAGAGATGGGACACAGCAACAAGGGGTCACAGTTGGAAGTAGAAGACCCAGATGAATGACAGGGATGTTAGATAGTATTTCTTCAGTCACAGAGTTGTTGGGCACAGTGGTGCCCAACCTTTTCTTACTCCCGCACCCCTATCAAATGTTTGCTCTAACCTCGCACCCCCTACAATTTAAACTTTGTTCAAGGATAAAGGATGTAGTTAGGTAAGACACATATGCAACAGTTAGGTATCTTTATTTCGAAACGTTTCGCCTACACAGTAGGCTTCTTCAGTCGAGTACAGAAAAGTTGATAGAAGCAGAAGATACTTGAAGACGATGTAATCAGTCCATCACCCTTAAAGTTTTGAGGTGGTCAGTCCCTCAGTCTGGAGAAGAGCATTGTTCCATAGTATGAAACAATATGGAGATAAAGTGACAGGATGGAGCCTTATATAGCGGCAGGAGGTTCCATCCTGTCACTTTTTCTCCATATTGTTTCATACCATGGAACAATGCTCTTCTCCAGACTGAGGGACTGACCACCTCAAAACTTTAAGGGTGATGGACTGATTACATCGTCTTCAAGTATCTTTTGCTTCTATCAACTTTTCTGTACTCGACTGAAGAAGCCTACTGTGTAGGCGAAACGTTTCATAATAAAGATACCTAACTGTTACATATGTGTCTTACCTAACAACCTGTCGGTATTTTATACCATTTTAATGTTCGATAAAGGATGTAGAATCACACTAAATTTGATAAAAAGAAAATATTTATTTCACTTTCTAATATAATATGTGAACAAAAATTAGACTTACAGAAAAGAAACATATCACAGAATATTTGAATACACCTTATAAAAATAATAACTCTTGCTTGAAATATATACAAAAAAAGTAAATTTTTATTTTTTAATGTGTAAAAAATCAAACATATGGACAAGAAAGGATGTCTCCGATTAACATTTGAATATACCATACAAAAAATAGTTACTTCCTTTAAATATATACAAGATAATAAAATCAAAAGGCTGGTAATTTTACTATGATTATTGAATATTAATAAGTAATAAATGAATTAATTTCCTGTTATTAAGACGGACGCTTCTCGCACCCCCTGGAATGATGTCTCGCACCCCCTGGAATGATGTCTCGCACCCCCTGGAATGATGTCTCGCACCCCCTGGAATGATGTCTCGCACCCCTGGAATGATGTCTCGCACCCCCTGGAATGATGTCTCGCACCCCCTGGAATGATGTCTCGCACCCCTGAAATGATGTCTCGCACCCCCTGGAATGATGTCTCGCACCCCCTGGAATGATGTCTCGCACCCCCTGGAATGATGTCTCGCACCCCCTGGAATGATGTCTCGCACCCCCTGGAATGATGTCTCGCACCCCCTGGAATGATGTCTCGCACCCCCTGGAATGATGTCTCGCACCCCCTGGAATGATGTATCGCACCCCCTGAATGATGTCTCGCACCCCCTGGAATGATGTCTCGCACCCCCTGGAATGATGTCTCGCACCCCCTGGAATGATGTCTCGCACCCCTGGAATGATGTCTCGCACCCCCTGGAATGATGTCTCGCACCCCCTGGAATGATGTCTCGCACCCCCAGGGGGTGCGAGCACCCCTGGTTGGGTACCCCTGGTCTAGCAAGTGATGTAGTGGAGGCAGGATTCAAACATAGCTTTAAGATGAGGTATGATAAAGCGCTTGGAGTAGGAAGAGTGACTCAGTAGCGCCCACTGAAGAGGCGGGGCCAGGAGCTATGAATCGACCCCTGCAACCATATCTAGGTGAGTACACACACACACACACACACACACACACACACACACACACACACACACACATACACACACACACACACACACACACACACACACACACACACACACACGGTCTCCTTAGCAATAAAAGTAATTATTTTAAAATATAGAATGACATGATTACGTTAATTACCCCAGATTGTGCGCAAACCTGATGTAATCCAATTACCAACTTAAAGTTATACTTACACGTGTACACTCCAATTACCAACTTAAAGTTATACTTACACGTGTACACTCCAATTACCATCTTAAAGTTATACTTACACGTGTACACTTCAATTACCAACTTAAAGTTATACTTACACGTGTACACTTCAATTACCAACTTAAAGTTATACTTACACGTATACACTTCAATTACCAACTTAAAGTTATACTTACACGTATACACTCCAATTACCAACTTAAAGTTATACTTACACGTGTACACTCCAATTACCAACTTAAAGTTATACTTACACGTGTACACTTCAATTACCAACTTAAAGTTATACTTACACGTGTACACTTCAATTACCAACTTAAAGTTATACTTACACGTGTACACTTCAATTGCCAGAGACGTACACGACAGCCTCAAACTTTTTTTTTAACAAGAACAGATATTATTATTTTTGTATAGAAAACGAACGTAAAATGTTAAACGCGATCACTTGTTATTATAAAACTGAAGGAGACTTGTCAGTGGCTGTTTAGCGAGACACTGAGGATGACAGCTATATTTCTGAGGCTACGTATGTAGTGAGAAGCATCGGAGAGATGAGAGACGGGAGCAGCTGCAGATTATCCTTATGGTCATGGCTATGATGCTGACTCTGGCATCCAGAGGTAGTGTGTGTACTCACCTATTTGTGGTTGCAGGGGTCGATTCGTAGCTCCTGGCCCTGCCTCTTCACTGATTGCTACTAGGTCCTCTCCCTGCTCCATGAGCTTTATCAACCCCCGTCTTAAAACTATGAATAGGCCCTACCTCCATTACGTCACTTTCTAGACTATTCCACTTCCTGACAAATCTGTGACTGAAGAAATACTTCCTAACATCCCTTTGACTCATCTGAGTCTTCAACTTACAGTTGTGACCCCTTGTTTCTGTGTCCCATCTCTGGAACATTGTGTGTGGGTTTGTGTGTGTGTGTGTGTGTGTGTGTGTGTGTGTGTGTGTGTGTGTGTGTGTGTGTGTGTGTGTGTGTGTGTGTGTGTGTACTCACCTATTTCACCTATTTGTGGTTGCAGGGGTCGAGTCTTAGCTTCTGGCCCCGCCTCTTCACCGGTTGCTACTGGGCCCTCTCTCTCCCCGCTCCATGAGCTTTATCAAACCTCGTCTTAAAACTGTGTATGGTTCCTGCCTCCACTACGTCATTTTCTAGGCTATTCCACTGCCTTACAACTCTATGACTGAAGAAATACTTCCTAATATCTCTCTGACTCATTTGTGTCTTCAACTTCCAATTGTGGCCTCTTGTTTCTGAGTCCCCTCCCTGGAGCATCCTGTCTTTGTCCACCTTGTCTATTCCACGCAGTATTTTATATGTCGTTATCATGTCTCCCCTGACCCTCCTGTCCTCCAGTGTCGTCAGGCCGAGTTCCCTTAATCTTTCTTCATAGGACATTCCCCTTAGATCTGGAACTAACCTTGTCGCAAACCTTTGTACTTTCTCTAGTTTCTTGACGTGCTTTATCAAGTGCGGGTTCCAAACAGGTGCTGCATACTCCAGTATGGGCCTGACATACACGGTGTACAGTGCCTTGAACGATTCCTTACTAAGGTATCGGAATGCTGTTCTCAGGTTTGCCAGGCGCCCATATGCTGCAGCAGATATCTGATTGATGTGTGCTTCCGGAGACATGCTCGGTGTTATACTCACCCCAAGATCTTTCTCCTTGAGTGAGGTTTGCAGTCTTTGGCCACCTAGCCTATACTCTGTCTGTGGTCTTCTGTGCCCTTCCCCTATCTTCATGACTTTGCATTTGGCAGGATTAAATTCCAGAAGCCATTTGCTGGACCAGGTGTCCAGTCTGTCCAGGTCTCTTTGAAGTCCTGCCTGGTCCTCATCAGATTTAATTCTCCTCATTAACTTCACATCATCTGCAAACAGGGACACTTCTGAGTCTATCCCCTCCGTTATGTCATTCACATATACCAAAAATAGCACTGGTCCTAGGACCGACCCCTGTGGGACCCCGCTCGTCACAGGTGCCCACTGTGATACATCATTACGTACCATGACTCGTTGTTGTCTCCCTGTCAGGTATTCTCTGATCCATTGCAGTGCCCTTCCTGTTATATGTGCCTGATGCTCTAGCTTCTGCACTAATCTCTTGTGAGGAACTGTATCTAAGGCCTTCTTGCAGTCCAAGAAGATGCAATCAACCCACCCCCCTCTCTCGTGTCTTACTTCTGTTATTTTATCATAAAACTCCAGAAGGTTTGTGACACAGGATTTGCCTTCCTTGAATCCGTTTCTGGTTGGCATTTATACTCTTGTTCCGTTCCAGGTGCTCCACCACTCTCCTCCTGATAATCTTCTCCATAACTTTGCATACTATACACGTCAATGACACAGGTCTATAGTTTAGTGCCTCTTTTCTGTCTCCTTTTTTAAAAATGGGAACTACATTTGCCGTCTTCCATACCTCAGGTAGTTGCCCAGTTTCCAGGGACGTGTTGAAGATTGTGGTAAGTGGCACGCACAACAAATCTGCTCCCTCTCTAAGGACCCACGGGGAGATGTTGTCCGGTCCCATTGCCTTTGAGGTATCGATGTCCCTTAGCAGTTTCTTCACCTCCTCCTCATCTGTATGTATGTCGTCCAACACTTGTTGGTGTATTCCTTGCTGGTGTCCCCATCTGATCTGTCCCCCCAGATTCCTTCCTGTCTCTACTGTAAATACTTCCTTAAATCTAGTGTTGAGCTCCTCACATACCTCTTGATCGTTTCTTGTGAGTTCTCCACCTTCTTTCCTCAGCCTTATCACCTGGTCATTGACTGTTGTCTTCCTCCTAATGTGGCTATACAGTAGTTTCAGGTCAGATTTGACTTTCGATGCTATGTCGTTTTCATACTGTCGCTGGGCCTCCCTCCTTATCTGTGCATACTCGTTTCTGGCTCTTCTACTAATCTCCTTGTTTTCCTGGGTCCTATGCCTCCTGTACCTTTTCAATTCTCTGTTGCACTTAGTTTTTGCCTCCCTACACCTTCGGGTAAACCAAGGACTCGTTTTGGTCTTCCTATTATTTCTGTTTCCCTTGGGAACAAACCTTTCCTCTGCCTCCTTGCACTTTGTTGCCACATATTCCATCATCTCGTTTACTGATTTTCCTACCATTTCTCTGTCCCACTGAACCTCTGCAGGAAGTTTCTCATACCTGTGTAGTCCCCCCTTTTATAGTTTGGCCTGTCCCCTTCAGTTCCTGTTACCTTCTCCACTTGTAACTCTACTATATAATCAAAACTCAGAACCACGTGATCGCTAGCTCCAAGGGGCCTCTCGTAAGTGATGTCCTCAATGTCTGAACTGCTCAGGGTGAACACAAGATCCAGTCTTGCTGGTTCATCCTCCCCTCTCTCTCTGGTTGTTTCCCTGACATGTTGATGCATGAGGTTTTCAAGTACCACATCCATCATCTTGGCTCTCCATGTTTCGGGACCCCCATGTGGCTCCAGGTTTTCCCAGTCGATCTCCCTGTGGTTGAAATCGCCCATTACCAGTACTTTGCTCTGCTCGAGTGAGCTCTTCTTGCCACCTCAGCCAGTGTGTCCACCATCACCCTGTTGTTTTCTTCGTACTCCTCTCTTGGCCTCCTGCAGTTCTGTGGTGGGTTATACATCACTCCAATGACTACTTTATGTTCTCCGGACTGAATTGTACCTACAATGTAGTCTCTTTCTCCAATCATGTCCATGCCTTCCATTTCCTCAAATCCCCATCGGTGTTTTATGAGCAGTGCAACCCCTCCTCCCCTCTACTCCTTCTATCTTTCCTCAGGATCTGATATCCCGTTGGGAAGATTGTGTCTGTTATTGTCTCAGCGAGTTTTGTTTCTGTGACTGCTATGATGTCTGGGGATTTTTCACTGATTCTTTCATTCCACTCCTCATGTTTATTCGTTATTCATCGGGTTTGCCTT
>NC_069402.1:86529858-86531085 GCF_026875155.1 Cherax quadricarinatus | reverse complement strand
AAAGGGGAAGGGGTGGAATTGTAGAATGAAGGAGAAAGAAGAAAAACAAATTAGGATGAAGAGGAGGATCAATGGGAGAGGGGGAAGGAGAAGGATCATCAATATATATATATAATTATATATATAATATATATATATATATATATATATATAATATATATATATATATATATATATATTATATATATATATATATATATATATATATATATATATATATAATATATATATTATCACACTGGCCGATTCCCCCCAAGGCAGGGTGGCCCGAAAAAGAAAAACTTTCAACCATCATTCACTCCATCACTGTCCTGCCAAAGGTGCTTTACACTACAGTTTTTAAACTGCAACATTAACACACCCCTCCTTCAGAGTGCAGTCACTGTACTTCCCATCTCCAGGACTCAAGTCCGGCCTGCCGGTTTCCCTGAATCCCTTCATAAATGTTACTTTGCTCACACTCCAACAGCACTCAAGTATTAAAAACCATTTGTCTCCATTCACTCCTATCAAACACGCTCACGCATGCCTGCTGGAAGTCCAAGCCCCTCGCACACAAAACCTCCCTTTAACCCCCTCCCTCCAACCTTCCAAAGGCCGACCCCTACCCCGCCTTCCTTCCACTACAGACTGATACACTCTTGAAGTCATTCTGTTTCGCTCCATTCTCTCTACATGTCCGAACCACCTCAACAACCCTTCCTCAGCCCTCTGGACAACAGTTTTGGTAATCCCGCACCTCCTCCTAACTTCCAAACTACGAATTCTCTGCATTATATTCACACCACACATTGCCCTCAGACATGACATCTCCACTGCCTCCAGCCTTCTCCTCGCTGCAACATTCATCACCCACGCTTAAACACCCATATAAGAGCGTTGGTAAAACTATACTCACATACATTCCCCTCTTTGCCTCCAAGGACAAAGTTCTTTGTTTCCACAGACTCCTAAGTGCACCACTCACTCTTTTTCCCTCATCAATTCTATGATTCACCTCATCTTTCATAGACCCATCCGCTGACACGTCCACTCCCAAATATCTGAATACGTTCACCTCCTCCATACTCTCTCCCTCCAATCTGATATCCAATCTTTCATCACCTAATCTTTTTATCCTCATAACCTTACTCTTTCCTGTATTCACCTTTAATTTTCTTCTTTGCACACCCTACCAAATTCATCCACCAATCTCTGCAACTTCTCTTCAAAATCTCCCAAGAGCAC
>NC_069402.1:86517358-86524858 GCF_026875155.1 Cherax quadricarinatus | reverse complement strand
AGTTGTGACCCCTTGTCCCTGTGTCCCCTCGTGATTGTGTGTGTGTGTGTGTGTGTTGTGGGGTGTGTGTGTGTGTGTGTATGCGTGTGTGTGTGTGTGTGTGTGTGTGTGTGTGTGTGTGTGTGTGTGTGTATGTGTGCGTGTGTGTGTTGTGTATGTGTGTTTTGTGTGTATGTGCGAGTATGTGTGTGTGTGGTATGTGTGTGTGTATTGTGGGGTTGTGTGGTGGTGCGTGTGTGTTTGTGTGTGCATGTGTGTGTGTGTGTGTGTGATGTGGTATGTGTGTGTATGTGTGTGTGTGTGTGTGTTGGTGTGTGTGTGCCGCGTGTGTGTGTGTGTGTGGTGTGGTGTTTTCTGTCTGTCTGTCTGTGTGTGTGTGTGTATGGGGTGTGTGGGGTGTGTTTTGTATTTTTGTGTGTGTGTGTGTGTATGTGTGTGTATGTGTGGGGTGGTTTTGTATGTGTGTGTGTGTGTGTGTGTGTGTGTATGCGTATGTTGTGTGTGTGTGTGTGTTTATGTGTATGTGTGTTGTGTTGGGGTGTGGTGTGTGTGTTAAGTTTTGTATGTGTGTGTGTATGTGTGTGTGTACGTGTGTGTGTATGTTGTGTGTGTGTGTCTGTGTGTGTTTGTGTGTGTATGTGGGGTGTATGTGTGTGTGTATGTGTATTGTTTGTGTGTGTGTATTTTGTGTGTGTGTGTATGTGTTGTGTGTGTAGTGTGGTGGTGTGGTACTCACCTATTTGTACTCACCTATTTGTGGTTGCAGGGGTCGATTCACAGCTCTGGCCCCGCCTCTTCTCTGATTGCTACTAGGTCCTCCCCTCTCCCCTGCCCCATGAGCTTTATCATACCTCGGGCCCTTTAAAAATAAGTATGGTTCCCGCCCCCCACTACTCACTTTCTGGCTATTCCCCGGCCTGATTACTCTATGACTAAGAAATACTTCCTAACACCCTTTGATTCATCTGAGTCTTCAGCTTCCAATTGTGACCTCTTGTGTCTGTGTCCCTTCTCCCGGAACATCCCCCTCTTTTGTCCCCCTTGTTCTATTTCCCCGCAGTATTTTATATGTCATGTCTCCCCTGACCCTCCTGTCCTCCAGTGTCGTCAGGCCGATTTCCCTCAACCTTTCTTCGTAGGACAATCCCCGTAGCTCTGGACTAGTCTTGTTGCAAACCTTTGCACTTTTCTCTAATTTATTGACGTGCTTGACTAGCAGTGATTCCAGACTGGGCTGCATACTCCAGTATGGGCCTGACTAAATGGTATACAGAGTCTTAAACGAATCCTTACTGAGGGAACGGAACGCATCCGTAGGTTTGCCAAAGGCGCCCCCTATGCTGCAAACAGTTATCTGATTGATGTGCGCCTCAGGAGATATGCTCGTGTTATACTCACCCCCAGATCTTTTTCCTTGAGTGAGGTTTTGGGATCTTTGGCCATCTAAACTATATTGTGTCTGCGGTCTTCTTTCCCTTCCCCAATCTTCATGACTTTGCATTTGGCAGGGTTAAATTCAAGGGGCCATTCCTGGACCAGGCTTGTAGCCTGTCCAGGTCTCTTTGTAGTCCTGCCTGATCCTCATCCACTTGGCTCTGTGAAGACCTGTTTGCGCGCTCTCTAGAATTGAAGCAAGATGCCCCCCATCGAGCAACTTTAACCAACACTTAAGGAAGAATTTAGGTTGGCGAATTTGGAAATTCGGCGATTGACCGAGGAGAACAAGAAGATTCGTAGTATCCTCCTGTTTTGAGTCCTCAGGTCAAAAAGGGAAACTGGTCAGTGGCTGGGCAGCAGGAAAGAAGTTGACGATCCCAAAAAGAAAGAAAAGGGAAAAGGGAGAAACGATGAAGAAGAAAGAGACGGGCCCTGGAAACTGTTGTGGAAACATCCAATACTTCTCATGCTACCCGACGAATGTGAGTTGACTACTGGGGAAAGACACGACGAAAGACATTAAGGAAGGGAAGAATATTGGTTGTTGTTTGGGATAGCCAAGTTAGGGATATGGATAGGGCGTTCTGCTTGAAGGACAGGAGTAGGAGACAAAATTTGCTTTCCTGGGGCTGGGATGGGGGATATTTTTACCGTCGGATGACATCATGAGAGGTAATGGGAGCAATCCTATTATCTGCTCAGTGCTGGAGGGAACGATGTTGGCAGACTAGGAGTGAGGACCTGATTAGCAGGTATAGGTCAGCAATAGAAATAATTAGAAGTAAGGGTGGGAACCCTCTCAATGTGGTATTTTGCCAAGGAGGGGAGTTGGAAATGAATGGTTCCAGGGCAATTGGTCAATTGCTGGCTGGACAAATACTGTAAGGGAAAATGCGGTAACATTCATTGACAACGGGACCTCTTCTATGGCAGAAATGACATGTATGCTAGGGATGGGGTTCACTTTTCTAGGTGTGGGGTGGGAGCACTGGCAACTGCAGTGGAGGGAGCAGTTAGGACTTTAAACTAGGAATAGTTTGTGGTATGGGTTTTGGCAGGGAAAAAAGTGAATCCCAGTGTAGTAATATTTCGAGTTCAAGGGGAACTAGTAATAATAAAACGAGATAGATATTGAAAAGCCAGGGACCTTGGGTGATAAGACGTAATAGGTTAGTAGAAAAAAGAAATGAGCAGGGAAGGGGAAAGAGAAAGGAGAGTCTTTTAATGTTTATTATGCTAATTGCCGTAGTGCAGGAATAAGATGGACGAGTTGAGATTAGTTGCTAGTGTAAAGGGAACATTGATGTATTTGCCTTAACTGAGACTGGTTTTTAAAATTTAAAAAGTCGGACATGCCTGCGGAATGCATATTCAGGGTTTTAAATTGTTCCAAGAAGATAGAAGTATTGGGAGGGGGGGTGGGTGGCATTGTACGTCCGAGATCGCTTGAACGTTCATAAAAACGGGTATTAATCTGAAGTAACACATACAGAGTCTGTTTGGATAGAATTTTCAGAGGGCATGAAAAACTGATTTTAGGAGGATATACCGTCCCCCAACTTAGATAGGGACCAAGGGGAAAATACAAAGGGAGGAAATTGTTTAAAGGGCCCCCCAAGGGACGATAATGTAGTAATTCTAGGAGACTTTAACTTTAGTCATGTTGATTGGAATTTCTTGACTGGGAATTTAGAATCCCTACGACTTCTTAGAAGTATTTCAGGATTGTTTTTTGAAGCAGTTTGTGACAGAACCTACAAGGGAAATAACCTGCTTGACTTAGTTATGGCAAACAATGAATCCCTTGTTAATAATTTAGAAATTTCAGAGGGAAATGGTGCTAGCGACCACAAATCAATTACATTTAGCATTGAATGGAAGTACGATAGTAGCGATAACTCAGTAACAGTCCCAGATTTTCGCTTAGCAGATTACGATGGCTTAAAGAACACTTATCACTGTTGACTGGGTAACGAAGAGACTATCAATATGACAGTTTTCTGAACACTATACATGCTGCTCAAAGAGCGTTTATCCCAATAAAGAAATTAGATCAAATAAAATGACCCAAAATGGATGAATAATAGGCTCAAATATCTACTAGGGCATAAGAAAGGAATTTATAGGGGTAACAAAAGAGGTGAGGGTCATCTTAAAGAATCAGTATATTGACATTAAGAGGGACAATTAAAAAGGGGATAAGAAAAGCTAAAAGGACTATGAAATTAAAGTTGCTAGGGATTCTAAAACTAACCCAAAAAGTTTTTTCCAGGTCTATAGAAAAAAAAGTTAGAGATAAGATAGGTCCCCTTAAAAATAACTATGGCACCTTACTGACAATGAGAATGAATGTGCTGATTTTAAATAATTATTTTCTCTCAGTTTTTACACAGGAAGACACTAACAATATTCCAGTAATTAATTTTTACAGTGGGCTAGAAGAAGATAAATTATGTAAAATCACAGTCACTAGTGAGATGGTTTTGAGGGAGATAGACAGACTGAAGCAAAATAAGTCGCCGGGGCCGATGAGGTTTTTTCAAGGGTTCTTAAGGAATGCAAAATGGAACTCTGTGAACCATTAACTAATATTTTTAATTTATCTCTTCAAACAGTGTAGTGTCTGATATGTGGAAGATGGCTAATGTAACTCCTATTTTAAAACAGGGGACAAGTCGTTACCGTCAAATACCGCCCAATAAGCCTGACCTCATTGTAGGCAAATTACTAGAGTCAATTATAGCTGAGATTATAAGAACCATCTCGATAAGCATAGCTTGATTAATGATACTCAGCATGGATTCACAAGAGGCCGGGCTTGTCTAACTAATTTATTAAATTTTTTCAGTAAAGCTTTTGAGGCTGTTTTACCACAATAAAGAATTTGATATTATTTACTTAATTTTAGTAAGGCTTTTGAAAAGAGTTCCGCACCATAGACTGTTAAAGAAAGTGGCAGCCCATGGCATTGGGGGAAAAGTGCTCTCGTGGATCAGTCATGGCTCACTGACAGAAGCAGAGAGTGTCCATAAATGGGTTAAATCCGAGTGGGGATCTGTAACAAGTGCGTTCCACAGGATCATCTTGGGGCCCCTTGTTGTTTATAATATATATCAATGATCTTGATGAGGGAATTACTATGATATGAGCAAATTCGCCGATGACACAAAGAAAAGGTAGGATAATTGATTCAAACGTAGATGTTAGGGAACTTCAGGAGGACTTAAAAAAAACTCTATTCTTGGTCAAAAGTGGCAGATGGGAGTTCAATGTAGATAAGTGCAAGGTTTTTGAAGCTTGGGAGTGCCCATAACCCTAGTACTTATAAATTAAATGATGTAGAACTTAGCCATACAGATTGCGAAAAGGACTTGGGGTTATGGTGAGCAGCAACCTTAAACCAAGACAGCAATGCCTAAGCGTACGTAATAAGGCAAAAGATTTCTGGGATTTATATCAAGAAGTGTAAGCAACAGAAGTCCAGAGGTCATACTGCAGCTTTATACATCATTAGTAAGCCTCACCTTGATTATGCAGCTCAGTTCTGGTCTCCGTATTACAAAATGGACATAAATTCGTTAGAAAACATTTAGCGTAGGATGACTAAATTAATACATAGCCCATCAGAAATCTTCCTTATGAAGAAAGATTGAAGACTCTTAAGTTACATTCACTTGTTAGACGAAGAATGAGGGGAGACCTGATCGAAGTGATAAGTGGAAGAAGGTATTAATAAAGGGGATATTAATAAGGTCTTGAGGATTCTCTCCAAAGAGAACCCGCAGTAATGATTTAAATTAGATAATTTAAGATTTTGAAAGGACATAGGAAAGATTGGTTTGGAAATAGGTAGTTTATGATGGGAAAAGTCCCACCTAGTTGGGTTTTTGAGGCTAGGACTTTGGGTAGTTTCAAATCTAGGTTGGATAAGTACATGAGTGGGAAGGGTTGGATTTGAGTGGGACTTTCACATCAGAGCTTATTTCTTGGGTAGCATTGAAAATTGGGTTGGGTAAATGTTTTGTTAGTGGGATGAATTGTAAAGGACCTGCCTAGTATGGGCCAGCAGGCCTCCTGCAGTGTTCCTCCTTTCTTATGTTCTTATGTTATGTTCTCATTAACTTCGCATCATCTGCAAACAAGGACACTTCTGAGTCTATCCCTTCCGTTATGTCGTTCACATATACCAAGAACAGCACAGGTCCTAGGACTGACCCCTGTGGAACCCCGCTTGTCACAGGCGCCCACTCTGACACCTCGTCGCGTACCATGACTCGTTGTTGGCTCCCTGTGAGATATTCTGATCCATTGCAGTGCCTTTCCTGTTATGTGTGCCTGATCCTCTAGCTTTAGCAGTAACCTCTTGTGAGGAACTGTGTCGAAGGCCTTCTTGCAGTCTAAAAATATGCAGTCGATCCACCCCTCTCTCTCTTGTCTTACTTCTGTCACCTTGTCATAAAACTCTAGGATTTTCCTTCCCTGAAACCGTGGTGTTTGTCAATTATACACTTGTTTCTTTCCAGTTGCCCCACCACTCTCCTCCTGATGATCTTCTCCGTGACCTTGCATACTATACACGTTAGTGATACAGGTCTGTAGTTTAGTGTCTCATGTCTGTCTCCCTTTTTAAAAATTTGGACTACATTTGCCATTTTCCATACCTCAGGGAGTTGCCCAGTTTCAAATGATGTGTTGAAGATCTTTGTTAATGGCTCACACAGTATCTCTGCTCCCTCTTTAAGGACCCATGTAGAGATGTTGTCTGGTCCCACCGCCTTTGAGGTGTCAAGTTCGCATAGCAGCTTCTTCACCTCCTCCTTGGTTATATGTACCTCATCCAGCACTTGCTGGTGTGCCCCCATGTTCTGATTTCCTGGAGTCCTACTGCTTTCCTCTGTAAATACCTCTTTAAATCTTGTGTTGAGCTCCTGACATACCTCCTGGTCGTTTCTTGTGAATTCCCCATCACCCTTCCTCAGTCTGATTACCTGGTCCTTGACTGTTGTTTTCCTCCTGATGTGGCTGTACAACAGCTTCGGGTCAGTCTTTACTTTTGATGCTATGTCATTTTCATATTGTCTCTGAGCCTCCCTTCTTATCTGTGCATATTCGTTTCTGGCTCTTCGGCTGATTTCTTTATTTTCCTGAGTTCTCTGTCTTCTATTACACCTAGTTTTTGCCTCCCTACACCTTTGGGTGAACCAAGGACTCGTTCTGTTCTTCCCATTATTTCTGTTTCCCTTGCGAACAAACCTCTCCTCTGCCTCCTTGCATTTTGTTGCTACATAGTCCATCATTTCTTGTACTGGTTTTCCTGTCAGTTCCCTCTCCCACTGAATGTCTTGAAGGAAGTTCCTCATGCCTGAGTAGTTCCCCCTTTTGTAGTTTGGTTTTTCCCAGCCTATTCCTGCTACTCTCTCCACTTGGAGCTCAACTATGTAGTCGAAGCACAGAACCACATGATCACTAGCTCCCAGGGGCCTTTCATACATGATACCCTCGATGTCCGAACTACTCAAGGTGAATACAAGGTCCAGCCTTGCTGGTTCATCCTCTCCTCTCTCTCTGGTAGTGTCTCTAACATGTTGATGCATGAGGTTTTCCAGTACCACATCCATCATCTTGGCTCTCCATGTTTCGGGACCCCCATGGGGCTCCAGGTTTTCCCAGTCAATCTCTTTGAGGTTGAAATCACCCATAACTAGTAACTTTGCTCCCCCCATGTGTGCTCTCCTGGCCACCTCGGTTAGTGTGTCGATCATTGCTCTGTTGCTCTCATCGTATTCTTCTCTTGGGCTCCTGCAGTTCTGTGGTGGGTTGTACATTACTGCAATTATCACCTTATGTCCCTCAGACAGGATTGTTCCTACTAAGTACTCCCTTTCGCCCATGCCATCTATTCCTTCCATTTTCTCGAAACCCCACTGGTTTTTAATGAGCAGTGCAACTCCTCCTCCCCCTCTCCTCCCTCTGTCTTTCCTGAGGATTTGATATCCGGATGGAAAGATTGAATCTGTTATTATTCTGGTGAGTTTTGTTTCTGTGAGTGCTATTATGTCTGGG
>NC_069402.1:86444858-86512358 GCF_026875155.1 Cherax quadricarinatus | reverse complement strand
ATAGGTGAGTACAAATAGGTGAGTACACACACACACACACACATACACACACACACACACACACACACACACAAACATACACACACACACACACACACACACACACACACACACAAACATACACACACACACACACACACACACACACACACACACACACACACACACACACACACATTAGGTAATACATTAAATCAAAATATAAACTCACCAGCTGGATTATCAAAGAGAGAGAGCTAAACCCGTCGTCATGGTACACCACCTGAGGGATGGTAGACGCTCAAGATGGCTCGAGGGTGAGGGTGGGGGGAGTAGGGAGAAGAGAGCTTCAGTTCCTCTGATCAAGAGCCTGGAATAACAGGACTTTAAGAAACAACAGAGGCAGGTCTCTAGGATCAATAAATAAAGGCAAATAATCAATAAGAAATAAAGAGAAGGAAGCGGTCTACCCGCAGGGGTAAAAACAATTATCAATATTATTATGAATATTACTATTATTATTACTATTATTATTACTGTCAATCTGAGCGCTAAACCCGGTAAGATCAGCTGTCAAGTAATGGGAATTATTAAGTTAATAAAAGTAACGCAAAAAAATAAAAATTATTCTGATGTGTTCTCAAAAATTGTTTTAGCGATGATTTAGTGATATTTAATATTTATGTGAGAGGAGCCGTCGCCGCCGCCGCCGCCGCCTACCTAATTAAATTGTCAACATCTTACTAGGAAAAAATATCTAATTAGTTTGCAATTTAGACCGAGGAGGAAAAAAAAAAATTTTTTTTGGACATGAAGTCTTAAAGCACCTGACAGTTTTATCTGGAATTGAAGACACTTGAAGAGTCTTCTTGAAGAAGAAGTAAGCTGGTCTTCCTGACGAGTTGATGACACTTCCAGAAGCATTACGTGAATGAATTAGACACATGAGCAACACCTGAAGACCTCCAACCAGTGGCCTTATCAGTGCAATACGTATGTTATTAATTGGAGACAGTAGAAGGTGAGGTAATCAGTCCCTTAATCTGTTTACTCCTCGGTCTTGATAAATCTGAAGTATTGACACGAAGATGGAAGCTTAAACAGAAGTCAGACGGCGAGCAGCGGTTGAAGGTATCGCCACCAGTCACGGGGCCCACAAGAGAATGGAGGTCAGAGGTCAGGTCAGAGGTCAGCAAGCAGGTTGAAGAAGTTATGCTCTGTACCAAGATTCCAAGGTCTTGTTGTGTCAGGCAGGTATAACAGCAGCGATGTGTACAAGTTAATGACTAGGATGTACGTGCAACACCTAGGTATCTTTATTCTGAGGACGCCACGCCAACCTGACGATGCCTCGCCAACCTGATGACGCCTCGCCAACCTGCCAACCTGAGGATGCCTGGCCGGCCTGAGGATGCCTGGCCGGCCTGAGGATGCCTGGCCGGCCTGAGGATGCCTGGCCGGCCTGAGGATGCCTGGCCGGCCAGAGGATGCCTGGCCGGCCTGAGGGCGCTTCACCACCCAGATGACACCTCGCCTTCCTGATGACGACTCACCAACATGAGGACGCCTTACCACTCCGAGGACGCCTCGCCAACCTGAGGACGCCTTACCACTCTAAGGACGCCTCGCCATCCTGAGGACGCCTTGCCAACCTGAGGACGCCTCGCCATCCTCAGGATGCCTCGCCAACCTGAGGATATCTTTCATAGCCTGTCTGCTAGCCTCGGCCTAAACACTTTTGTATGACTCATTCTCTCTCTCTCCTTCACCTCGACAATTTTTCTTCGCTTTTTCCCCTTCCCCCTCTCCTCAAAACCCCTTACCTCAAATTTCTCCTTATTCCATCACAAGAGCTTCCACATTCCCCATCCTCTCTCTCTTTCCACCAACGGACTACCTTCTACCATTCCACCCAACTAACCCATCCACCTCTCATCAACCACTCATGAATTACCTTCCATCAACCGCTCATCTCACCTCCCTCTTCCCATTTTCTCCCCATCCATCCCCACCAAGCCATTTTTGGGGGAACAGTTATCCACACATCAACAAATAGGACAAAGTGGTCAGCTTATTATTATTATAATCATAGGGGAGCGCTAAAACCGTAGGATTATAGAGCGCATGTGGGGAGGATGGAAGGTATTCAGGGAACCGGAGCACAGATCCAATTCCCTAGATCAAGAGCTCCTCGCCAGCATCAACGAACCTCCCTTGAGGGATATAGTGGTCAGAGATCCTGCTACCAGGTAGTGTGGGGTTGTTTTTGGTCGGGGGCAGTTTTACTTTAATTTTTTATATAAAATTATTTTTACATATAAAATTATATATTTTTAAAATTATATATTTTATATTAAAGAGTTCTTTTACTTTAAAAAAAAATTATTCGTTTGAAAAGGGTTTTTATTTGGTGAAGTTTGCGAGCGGCACCAACACAAACAGGGCCCTACACCCCTCCTCTAAAAAAAACACACTGTGAAAAGTTTAAGAGTAGGGAGAGAGAGAGAGAGAGAGAGAGGAAGAGAGAGAGAGAGTGAAGGGGGAGAGGGGAGGGGAGAGAGGGAGAGAGAGAGGAGAGAGAGAGGAGAAAAGAGAGGGAGAGAGAGAGGGAGAGAGGAAGAAAGAAAGAGGGGAGAGGGAGAAAGAGAGAGGAGGAGAGGGAGAGAGAGAGAGGGGAGGGGAAAGAGAAAAGAGAGAGAGAGGAGAGAAGAAAGAGAGAGGGGAGAGGAGAGAGAGATGAAAAAAGAGAGAGAGTAAAGAGAGAGAGAAAAGGGGAAGGGGGAGAGAAGAAGAGAGGGGGAGAAAGAGAGAGAAGAGGGGAAAGAAGAAAGGAGAGGGGAGAGAGAGAGGAGAGGGATGAAGAGAGAGAGGAGAGAGAGAGGAAAGATGAGAGGAGAGGAGAGGAAAAGGAGAGAGGAGGAGAGGAGAGAGAGGAGAGAGAGAGAGAGGAGAGGGAAGAGAGGAGAGAGAGAGAGAAAGAGGAGAGAAAAAGAGAGAGGAGAGAGAGAGAGAGGGGGAGAGGAGAGAGAGAGGGAGAGGAGAGAGAGAGAGAAAGGAGAGAGGGGAGAGAGAAAAGGAAAGAGAGAGAGAGAGAGGAGGAGAGAGAGAGAGAGGAGGAGAGAGAGAGAGGAAAAGGAGAGAGAGGAGGAGAGGGAGGAAAAAGAGAGAGAGAGAGGGGAAGAGAGGGGGAGAGGAGAGGGGGAGAGAGAGGGGGGAGAAAGAGAGAGAGAGGGGGGTGGGGGAGAGAGAGAGAAAAGGAGAGAAAAAGAAGGAGAGGAGAAGAGAAAAGAGAAAAGGGGGGAGAAAAGAGGGAGAGGAGAGAAGAAAGAGAGAGAGGGGAGAGGAAGGGGAGGGGAGAAGAAAAAGGAGGAGAGGGGAGAGAGAGAGAGAGAAAAAAAGAGAGGAGAGGAGGGGGGGGACGAAGGGGGCGGAGAAAAAGAAAAAAGAAAAAAAAAAAAAAACAACAAAAAAAAAAAAAATAAAAAAAAAAAAAAAAAATAAAAAAAAAAAAAAAAAAAAAAAGGGGAGAGGTTTTGGAGGAGAAAGGAAAAGGGAAAGGTGAAGAGGGGAAAGAGGGGAGAAGGAGGAGGTTTTAAGAGGGGAAGGGGGTGAAAGAGGGAAGAAGGGGAAGATGAAAGGAAGAGGGGAAAGGATTGGAGAAGGGGAACGGGGAAGGGAAAACGGGGAGAAGATCCCCGGAGTTTAAGATCCCCGGGGGGGTTTAAGAGGGGTTTCCGGGGGTTTTCAAAACTATTTCAGTATTCAACAACCACCCTTTTAATTTTTTAATTTTAATTTTTTTTTAAAAATTTTTTAATTTTAATATTCTTTGTTTTCTTAATGGTTTCCCCCTGGGACCGATTTTTCCCCCGGGATTCTTCCACGGTCCCCCGGTGTCTTACACTGCTTTCTTCCCCGGTTTTCTTACACTGACTGTCTTCCCCTGGTGTCTTACACTGTCTTCCCCTGGTGTCTTACACTGACTGTCTTCCCCTGGTGTCTTACACTGACTGTCTTCCCCTGGTGTCTTACACTGACTGTCTTCCCCTGGTGTCTTACACTGTCTTCCCCTGGTGTCTTACACTGACTGTCTTCCCCCCTGGGTGTCTTACACTGACTGTTTTCCCCGGGTTTTGTTTACATGACTGTTTTCCCCCTGGGGTCTTACACGCTGTTTTCCCCTGGTGTCTTACACTGACTGTTTTCCCCCTGGTTTTCTTACATGACTGTTTTCCCCCTGGTGTCTTACCCCGGGTCTTCCCCTGGTGTCTTACCCCCTTTTGTTTTCCCCCCGGGGTGTCTTACACTGATTTTTTGGTTTTCCCCGGGTTTGTCTTACACGGACTGTCTTCCCCGGGTGTTTACAGGGATGTCTTCCCCTGGTGTCTTACACGGTTTCTTCCCCTGGTGTTTACACTGACTGTTTTCCCCCTGGGTTTACACTGGCTGTTTTCCCCCGGGTGTCTTACACTGTTTTTCCCCCTGGTTTTCTTACACTGACTGTCTTCCCCTGGGGGTCTTACACTGCCCGGGTTTTCCCCCGGTGTCTTACAGGACTTTTTCCCCTGGTGTCTTACACTCTTTTCTTCCCGGTTGTTTTAACACTGCTTTTCCCCGGGTCTACATGACTGTCTTCCCCTGGTGTTTAACTTTTCCCCGGGTGTTTACATGAGGTTTCCCCCCGGTGTCTTACACTGACTGTCCCCCCGGTGTTTTTTACACGGACTTTTCCCGGGTTGTTTTAAACTGACGGGTTTTCCCTGGGTCTTACCACGTTTTCCCCCTGGTGTCTTACACTGTTTTCCCCCTGGGGTCTTACACTGTTTCCCCTGGTGTCTTAAAATGACTGTCTTCCCCCTGGTGTTTTTACACTGCCTTCCCCTTTTTTGTCTTCCCCTGTTTTTTTTTTACACGGGGGTTTTTCCCCTGGGGCTGTTTTCCCCCTGGTGTTTTTACACGGGCCTTCCCCCGGGGTTTTTTGTTTTCCCCTGGTGTCTTACACTGCCTTTTTCCCCCTGGTTTTTCCTTTCCCCTGTTTTCTTTTAAAATCCCTTTCCCCGGGGTGCCCTTCCCTGGGGGTCTTACACTCCCTTCCCCTGGCTTTTCCCCCCCCGGGTGTTTTAAACACCCCTTCCCCGGGCTGTTTTTCCCCGGGTTGTTTACACCCCTTTTCCCGGGCTGTCTTCCCCGGGTGTCTTCATCCCTTTTCCCCTGGCTGTTTCCCTGTGTCTTACACTCCCTTCCCCGGCTGTCTTCCCCTGGTGTCTTACACTCCCTTTACAACTGTTTTCCCCCTGTGTTTTAAACACTGCCTTCCCCGGCTGCTTTTTGGGGGTCTTACACTTTTTTTACACGGGGATTTGTTTTCCCCCTGGTGTCTTCACTCCCCTTACCTTTTTTTCCCCCTGGTGTTTTACACCTTTTTCCACGGGATTTTCCCCCGGTGCCCTTACACTCCCTTTCCCCCCTGGCTGTCTTCCCTGCTGTCTTAAACTCCCTTCCCCCAGGCTGTCTTCCCCTGCTGTCTTTCCTGTCTTCCGGGGCTTTTTTTTTCCCCCCCAAGGTGTTACACTCCCTTTCCCCCTGGCTGTTTTCCCGGGGGGGTTTACATGCCTTTCCCTTACTGTTTTCCCCCGGGTGTCTTACATCTCCCTTTCCCCCGGGGCTTTTCTCCCCTGTTTTACACTGCCTTACACTGACGTCTTCCCCGGGTGTCTTACATGCCTTCCCCCCTGGTTTGTTTTCCCCGCTGTTTTAAAAATGCCTTCCCCGGGGGGGCTGTCTTCCCCGGGTGTTTACACTCCTTAAAACTGACTGTTTTTCCCCGGCTGTTTACGGGTTTTCCTAGGCTGTCTTCCCTGCTGTCTTACACTCCCTTTCCCCCTGGCGGGTTTTTCCACGGTTTTTAAATACTCCCTTTCCCCCAGGGCGGGTCTTCCCCGGGTGTTTAACATTTCCCTTTCCCCCTGGCTGTTTTCCCCCGGGTTTGTCTTCCCTTGCCTTCCCAAGGGACTGTCTTCCCCTGTTGTCTTACACGCCTTCCACGGGCTGTTTTCCCTTGCTGTCTTAAAACTGCCTTCCCCTGGCTGTTTCCCCTGCTGTTTTAAACCTCCCTTTCCCCCGGGGTTTTCTTCCCCTTGTGTCTTATACTCCCTTTCCCCTGGCTGTTTTAAACACTGACGGGATTTCCCGTAGGTGTTTACATGCCTTACATGTTTTCCCCGGGTTTGTCTTTACACCCCTTTTACATGCCTTCCCTGGTGTTTTTCCCCTGGTGTCTTCACTCCCTTACATGACTGTCTTCCTTGGGGGTCTTACACTCCCTTTACACAACTGTCTTCCCCTGGTGTCTTACACTGCCTTACACTATTTTCCCCTGCTGTCTTACACTGCCTTCCCCTGGCTTTTTTTCTTTTTGGTTTGTCTTACACTAAAGTTTTTCCCCTGGTGTCTTACACTCCCTTACACTGTTTTCCCCTAGTGTCTTACAAACCTTACACTTTTCTGTTTTCCCCCGGGGTGTCTTACCCCCTTAAAATGATTTCCCCCTGGTGTCTTACAGGGCCTTACAGGGGACTGTTCCCTGTTGTCTTACACTGCCTTCCCCTGGCTGTTTTTCCCCCTGCTGTTTTTAAACACTGCCTTCCCCTGGTGTCTTAAAATCCCCTTCCCGGGCCCGGGTCTTCCCCTGGTTTTCTTTTTACTGCCTTCACTGGCTGTTTTCCCCCTTGCGTCTTACATTTGCTTTTCCCCTGGCTGTCTTCCCTGCTGTTTTTGATCCCTTCCCCCTGGGTGCCCTTCCCTGGTGTCTTAAGGGCCTTTTAACACTGACTGCACCCCCTGCTGTCTTACCTGCCTTCAGTACCCGGGTTTCCCCTTTTGTTTTCACTGCCGCCCCTGGCGGGTTTTTCCCCTGGTGTCTTACATGCCTTCCCTGGCTGTTTTTCCCCCTGCTGTTTTACACTGCCTTCCCGGTTTTCTTCACCTGGTGTTTACATTTGCCTTACACTGTCTTTCACCTGGTGTTTACACCCCTTTCACGGGTCTTCCCTGCTGTCTTAACTGCCTTCCCTGGCTGCTTCCTTTGGTGTTTTTACCTGCCTTACATGATGTTTCCCCCGGGTTTGGTTTTATACTCCCTTTCCACTGGCTGTTTTCCCCTGCTGTCTTACACTGCTTTTCCCCTGGCTTCCCCCCCCCGTTTGTCTTACATCCCTTCCCGGTTTGTCCTTCCCTGGTGTTTTTCATCCCCTTAAAATGACTGTCTTTCCCCGCCCCTCTTTACACTGCCTTCAGAAAAGCTGCCCTTCCCTTTTGCTTACACTCCCTTTCCCCCGGCTGTCTTCCCCTGGTTCTTACACTGCCTTACCTGTTTTTAAATGGTGTCTTACATCCCTTACACTAAATGTCTTCCCTTGCTGTTTACACTGCCTTCCCTGGTGTCTTACCTCCCCTTACACTGATTGTTTTTCCCTGGTGTTTTTCCCTGCCTTCCCCTGGCGGGTTTCCCTTGCTGTTTTACACTCCCTTCCCCTGGTTTTTCACTGCCTTACAGACTGTCTTTCCCCTTGCGGGTCTTACACTCCCTTACACGGGACTCTTTCCCCTGCTTTTTTAAACCCCGGTTTCCCTGGCTGTTTTCCCTTTTTGGTCTTAAAAAATTTTGCCTTCCCCCGGGTGTCTTACACTCCCTTTCCCGGGTTTTGTCTTTAAAATGCCTTTCCCTGGCTGCCCTTCCCTGGTGTTTATACTGTTTCCCCCGGCTCTTTTCCCCTGTGTCTTACATCCCTTCCCCTGGTGTTTTCCCCCTGGTGTTTACATTTCCCTTCCCCTGGTTTGTCTTGCACTGTGTCAACATCCCTTCCCTGGTGTCCCCCTTTGCTGTCTTAAAATTCCCTTTTCCCCGGGTGTTTCCCCTGGTGTCTTAAACTGCTTTCCCACTAAAACTGATTCCCCGGGTTGTCTTCCATCCCTTTCACTGACTGTCTTCCCCGGGTGTCTTACACGGGCCATACACTGATGATTCCCCTGGTTTTTTTAACACTGCCTTCCCCGGGCTTCTTCCCTGGTGTCTTACACCCCTTACACGGCTGCTTCCCTGGTTTTTACACTGCCTTACATTGACTTTTCCCCCTTTGGGGGTTTACCTGTTTTTCATGATTTTCCCCTGGTGTTTTTACACTCCCTTACACTGACTGTTCTTCCCTGCGGGTCTTACACTCCCAACCCCCGGGGCGTCTTCCCTGTTTGTTTACACTCCCTTCCCCCTGGTGTTTTTATATGCCTTTCCCTGGTGTCTTGCACTGCTGTTTAAATGCCTTTCACCGGGGAGTTTCCCGGTTTGTTTACACTGCCTTCACTGTTTCCCCCTGGTTTTACACCCCTTTTCCTTTGGCGGGTCTTCCCCTGTTGTCTTACACTGCCTTCCCATGGTTTTTTTAACTGCCTTTCCTGGCTTTTCTTCCTGGCGTTTATCCTCCCTTTCCCCCTGGGGTTTTTCCCCTGCTGACTTACATCCCTTTCCCCCTGGCTGTTTCCCCTGGGGTTTTAACAGGCCTTCCCTGGTGTTTTCCCCTGGTTTTTAACATCCCTTCCCCTGGCTGTTTTCCCCTGCTGTTTTAAAAGGTTTCCTCGGGTGCCCTTCCCCCCGCGCCCTTCCCAACCCTTTTCCCCGGGTGTTTTAAACTGCTTCCACTGACTGTTTCCCCTGGTGTCTTAAATTCCTTACACTGCTGTAACCCCCTGCGGGCTTACACTCCCTTCCCCCTTGCTGTTTTCCCCTTGGTGTCTTACACTCCCTTCCTGGTTTGTTTTCCCCCTGGTGTCTTACAATCCCTTCCCTTCTTACTGTTTTCCCCCTGTTGTTTAAAATTTCCTTTCCCCTTGGGTGTTTTTCCTGGTGTTTTTACATCCCTTTACAGACTGTCTTCCCCTGCTGTTTTTCACGGGTTTTCCCTCTGGCTGTCTTCCCCTGCTGTCTTACACTCCCTTCCCCTTGTGTCTTAAAAGCCTTACCCCTGACTGCTTCCCCTGTTAACATCCCTTTTCCTCTGGTGTTTTCCCCCTTTGGTGTTTACATTTCCCTTTCCCCCTGGCTGTCTTCCCCCGGCGGGTTTTTCCCCCTTTGGGTCTTACACTCCCTTCCCCCTGGTGTTTTCCCCCCTGGTGTCTTACACTCCCTTCCCTCTGGTGTTTTCCCCCTGGTGTTTTTCCCCTGCCTTCCCCGGGGTGTCTTCCCGCTGTCTTACACTCCCTTTCCCCCTGGTGCTTACACTGCCTTAATTAACTGTTTTCCCCCTGCTGTTTTAAAATTCCCTTTCCCCCTGGTGTTTCCCAAATGCTTTTCTTACATGCCTTACCCTGGTGTCTTAAACCCCTTCCCTGGCTGTTTCCCTTTTGGTTTGTTTTTCACTGCCTTCCCTGATGTTTCCCCCTGCTGTTTTTACAGGGTTTTCCTCTGGTGTTTTCCCCCGGCGGTCTTACACTGCCTTCCCCTGGGTTTTTCCCCCTTTGGTGTCTTTCCATCCCTTTCCCCTGGCTGTCTTCCCGGCTGTTTTCCCCCTGGTGTCTTACATTTGCTTTTCCCCGGGTTTTGTTTTTCCCCCTGCTGCTTACACTAGCCCCCCCTGTCTGTTTTCCCTGGTGTTTTAAACCACTGCCTTACACTGAATGTTTTTCCCCTGGTGTTTTTCACTGTTTAAACACTGTCTTCAATGGTTTTTTTACATCCCTTTTTAAATGTTTTCCCTGGGGGTTTTTAAACTCCCTTTACAGTTTTCCCCCTGGGGTCTTACACTGTCTTACATGATTTCCCCCGGGGTGTCTTACACTGCCTTACGTTTGACTCCCTTTCCCCCTGGTGTCTTCCCTTTTGCCTTACACTGATTTTCCCTTTGGTGTCTTACACTCCCTTACCGAGCTTCCCCTGTTGTTTACACTCCCTTCACTGATGCCTTCTTTGGTGTTTTACACGGCCTTAACTGATTTTTCCCTGGTGTCTTACACGGGTCAAAAATGATTTCCCCCTGGTGTCTTACCTGCCTTCATGACTGCTTCCCCTAAATGTTTTTGCACTGCCTTGCACTGGCTGTTTTCCCCCTGCTGTTTTTCCCACTCCCCCCCTGTTGTTTTCCCCCGGGTGTCTTACACTGTCTTACACTGCCTTCCCTGGTTTACACGGGCCTTCCCCTGATGTCTTGCACGGGCCTTAAACACTGGCTGTTTTTCCCCCGGGCTGTCTTACATTTGGCCTCCCTGTCTGTCTTCCCTGGTGTCTTAACTCCCTTTCCCCCTGATGTCTTGCCTGCCTTACACTGGCGGTCTTCCCCTGCTGTTTTAAACTCCCTTTCCCTGTCTGTCTTCCCTGATGTCTTACACTCCCTTCCCCTGAGGTCTTGCACTCCCCTTGCACTGGCTGGTTTTTTCCCCTGCTGTCTTACACTAGCCCCCCTGCTGTTTTCCCCCGGGTTTGTCTTACATGTTTTCCCTTCCCTTCCCCTGTGTTTTTCACTGACTTCCCCTGGTGTCTTACACTGCCTTCCCTGATGTCTTGCACTGCCTTCCCCTGATGTCTTGCACTGCCTTCCCTGATGTCTTACACTGCCTTCCCTGATGCTTACACTGCCTTCCCTGATGTCTTACACTGCCTTCCCTGATGTCTTGCATGCTTCCCCTGGTGTCTTACACTGCTTCCCTGTGTTACACTGCCTTCCCCTGATGTCTTACACTGCCTTCCCCTGATGTCTTGCACTGCCTTCCCCTGATGTCTTACACTGCCTTCCCCTGATGTCTTACACTGCCTTCCCCTGATGTCTTACACTGCCTTCCCCTGATGTCTTGCACTGCCTTCCCCTGATGTCTTGCACTGCCTTGCACTGGCTGTCTTCCCCTGCTGTCTTACACTAGCCTCCCTGTCTGTCTTCCCCTGGTGTCTTACACTGTCTTACACTGCCTTCCCCTGATGTCTTGCACTGCCTTGCCCTGATGTCTTGCACTGCCTTGCACTGATGTCTTGCACTGCCTTGCACTGATGTCTTGCACTGCCTTGCACTGATGTCTTACACTGCCTTCCCCTGATGTCTTGCACTGCCTTCCCCTGGTGTCTTGCACTGCCTTGCACTGGCTGTCTTCCCCTGCTGTCTTACACTAGCCTCCCTGTCTGTCTTCCCCTGGTGTCTTACACTGTCTTGCACTGCCTTCCCCTGATGTCTTGCACTGCCTTGCACTGATGTCTTGCACTGCCTTGCACTGATGTCTTGCACTGCCTTGCCCTGATGTCTTACCTGCTTGCACGATGTCTTGCACTGCCTTGCACTGATGTCTTGCACTGCCTTCCCCTGATGTCTTGCACTGCCTTGCACTGATGTCTTGCACTGCCTTGCACTGATGTCTTGCACTGCCTTGCACTGATGTCTTACACTGCCTTGCACTGGCTGTCTTAGCCACACTGCAAGTCTTTGAGAGTGTAATGTTATCAGATGGTCATCAGGAGTGCTATTAAGCAAGTAATACCCATCAGAGCCTTGGATGTCTTCCCATCACCACGACACTCGCACCTGAACACACACCTTAATGTATCTGATAGGCAGGAGGGATAGAGAGAGAGAGAGACAGGGAGAGAGGGAGAGAGAGGAGGAGAGAGAGAGAGATGAGAGAGAGAGACGAGGAGAGAGGAGAGGAGAGAGAGAGGGAGAGAGGGAGAGAGAGACAGAGACAGAGACAGAGCGAGCAGAGACGGACAGAGACAGAGGAAGAGAGAGAGAGAGAGAGAGAGACAGGGAGAGAGGGGGAGAGAGAGAAGAGAAGAGACGAGACAGAAGCAGAGACAGAGACGGAAAATGCAGGAGGAAGAGGAGAGGAAAAGAATGGATGAGGAACGAAGAACTAATAGAAGGTAGAGGAGGAGAATGACTATCTGGAAAAAAAGAAGAAATGGAGAATGAAGAAAAATAAAGGAGGACGGAGAGGGAAAAAGAATAAAGAGGAGAGACGAATATAAGAACTTAAATATTTATAAAATTATCCTCAGTCACACCCAGGATAAACCAAATTATGCTCAAATCCACGATAGACCAAATTATCGTCAATCAGGCCCACTATAAAACGAATTATCCTTAGTCAGACCCACCATAAACCGAATTATCCTCAGACCCATGATAAACCTAATTATCCACAATCAGATCCATGATAAACCGAGTTATCCTCACTCACCCCCACGATAAACCAAATTATCCTCACTCAGACCCACGATAAACCAAATTATCCTCACTCAGACCCACGATAAACCAAATTATTCCCTGCCAGACCCATAAGTTGCCAAAATATTTTCCAGACGCACGATAAACCGATTTAGCGAGGAAAAAACTAGGTAAGAGGCGACTTACCTGACACAGTCGACGCCTGAGACAAAACACTGATCAGCGAAGCATCACTAAGGATTCGGACTGGACAGATACTATTATGGCAGGCAGAGATGAAGAGTCTGGCTGGCTCACGCTGATTAAACAAGCTGAGGCCAAGCTGACCCGATTACGTAATAGGCTGGCACGGGAGGTCGAGGGTGGAAGAAAAGAGAATGTGGGAAAAGATGGTGGCATGAGAGTACGAGGGTGGAGAAAAAAGAAGGTAGGGGAAGAAAGCGAAGGTGGCATGAGATGATCAGGGGGGAAGAAAGGAATGGTGGGGTAAGAAATGGAGGGCATGAGGAAGGCGGTGGTGGGATAAAGGAAGGTGAGCGGAAGTGAAAGGAAGGTGGCATGAGGAGGTCGAGGGTGGGAAGAAAGGAAGGTGGGGAAGAAAGGAAGGTGGCATGAGGAGGTCGAGGGTGGGAAGAAAGGAGTGGGAAAAGGAATGGCATGAGAGAGGTCGAGGGTGGGAAGAAAGGAAGGTGGGGAAGAAAGGAAGGTGGCATGAGGAGGTCGAGGGTGGGAAGAAAGGAAGGTGGCATAGGAGGGAGGGAGGGAGAGAGGGAAGGAGGGAGGGAGGGAGGGAGGGGGGAGAGAGAGGAGAGAGAGGAGAGAGAGAGAGAGAGAGAGAGAGAGAGAGAGAGAGAGAGGAGAGAGAGAGAGAGAGAGCGAGAGAGGATGGGATGAAGGGAAGGCAGCTCGGGGTGGGAGAGACGGAGGGGGGAGGGAGGGAAGAAAGTAGAGGAAAACAGATATAATTCAGTGAGGAAGATCAACCAAGAGATAGATAAAGAGAGAGACAGACAGAGAGAGAAATAGTCACGAGCTCAAGTAATAGTCACTAAAAGAACAGATGATATCTGGAACACTAACCACAGACAGTCGCAGATATTTAAAACGATCGTCATCTACCCCAACAAATACTAAATAAATAGGATCTCTGAACCTTTCTTCCCACCTCATCTTCCTTTATTATCACCGTCTTTTTTCAGTCCACTCCTTTTGTACTCCAACCCGGGGATCCCACCCCCCCCCCTTGATTCCCCCCGGACCCTTTTTCCATCCAGTGTCTGATTGCACGCCAGCCCCCCCCGATCCTTCTCCACCCCCCTTGTTTTTCAACCATTTTTTCCCTTAATTGCAGTCCCCCCTGGCCCCGAGACAGAGTTAAATGAACCGGACCCCTAAGTTTGATTTTGGGTCTTGGAGAAGGGTAAGTTTCCTCCCTCCCCCTCCCTATCCTCATTAAACAACTGAAGGGGCAAAATTTCACAAAAGCTGTATAAAAGGTGAAAAGGGTTGGGAAGACGTCACTGTAATTCCTTTTTCCCTTTCCCCAAATTTTGTGCCCCAAAAACTTTTTTTAAATTTTTAATCCCCTGCCCATACCCTTTTTTTCCTTGTAGTTGTGATCATGTCCCCCCTAAAAAATTTTTTTCCAATACCCGACATTCACTTCCTTAGTCTTTCATTTAGTCTGTCCTCTCGCTACAAGATTAATCTAGTTGAAACCTTCAACTTTTTTCTGTGACCTTCAGTAGGTGCGGGGTGTCAGGGGCGCTGCGACTCGACTTTTGCATAGTGTGACGCGTACACAGTTTTAAGCGTAGTGAATATTTTTTATTGTACATGAGATCAGTATTCCTTCTCTGTTTGTGTGTGTGTGTGTGTGTGTGTGTGTGTGGTGTGTGTGTGTGTGTGGTTGTGTTGTGTGGTTGTGTTGGTGTGTTGGGGCTCATCTGTTGTATTCACCAGTTGAGGTTGCGGGGGGTCGAGCCCAAGCTCCTGGCCCCGCATCTTCATGGTCGCTACTAGGTCACCCCCCTGTCCGTGATTATCTCCCTCGCTTAAAGCTATGTATGGACCCTCCCCTCCACCAAATCGCTTCCCCAAACTTTTCACTTCCCTGCATTTGGGGCGAAAAATACTTCCTAAACCCCTGTGTTTCATCTTGCTTCAATTTCCCAAATGTGTCCCCTTTTTACTGTGTCCAATCTCGGGAAACATCCTGTCTTTTCCCATTTTAAATTCCTTCAGTATTTTGTATGTGTTATCATTCCACCTATCCCCCTGTCCCCAGTTCGTCAGGTTGTTTTCCCTCGTGGACATCCTCTTAGTTTGGGGAAAAGTTTGTTACAAACCTTTGCATTTCTTATTTTTCTTTACGTGTTGGGTAGGTGTGGGTTCCAAATGGTGCCCATACCCCAATAGGGGCCCAAAACTTTCCGGTGTACGGGGCCCTAAAACGTTCCTTATTAAGAGTCAGAATGCTGTTCTGGTTTTGCTAGGCGCCCTTTTAAACTGCACCAGTTTTTTTCTTGTTGCTTCAGGGAGTGCCTGGTGTTTACTCACCCTAATCTTTTTCTTGAGTGAGGTTATCTCTGGCCCCCCTAGACTGTATTTTCTGCGGTTTTTTGGCCCCTTTCCCCAATTTTCTGATTTGCACTTGGTGGGCTGAACTCCAGGAGAAAAGTGGCCAGGTCTGCAGCCGTCCGTCCCATTGTAACAGTGAATTCTTCTCATCAACTTCACGTCATCGCAAAAGGGACACCTCGGATTATTCCTTCCGCATGTCGTTCCAAATACCAGAAACAGCATGGTCCTAGAACTGACCCCTGTGGGACCCCGTGGTAAAGGGTCCCCTTGACCCCCCCCCCCCCCCCCCCCCCCCCCCACGTACCATGACTCGGCTGTCTTTGACAAGTACCCCTGCCCCATTGTATAGCCTTCCCTGTTACCCCTGCTTGGTCCCTCCATTTTTGCACTAACCCTTGTGGGGAACTTTTTCAAACCCTTTTGCAGCCCAAGATATGAAATCCCCCCATCCCTCTCTCTTTTGTCTTACGCGTCACCATGTCAAGAACTCAATAGGGGTTTTGACACAGGTTTTCCCGTCCCCGGAACCCTGTTGGTTGTTGTGAGTCATTCCTTTTTAGGTGTTCTCCACTCTTCTCCTGATAATCTTTTCCTGATTTTGCATACTATACTTCAGTGACACTGGTCTGTGTTTAGGGGGTTTTGGTTTTGTGGTGTGTGATGCGTGTGTTGGGGGTGGTTGTGTGTGTGGTTTTTGGGGGGTTGTGTTGGGGTTGTGTTTTTGTGTGTGTGGTGTGTGTGCGCGTGTGTGGGTGTTGGGTACTCACCTGTTGTATCACCTAGTTGAGGTTTGGGGGGTCGAGTCCGGCTCCTGGCCCCGCCCCTTCACTGTTGTACAGGTCACTCTCCTGAGCCGTGAGCTTTATCTACCCCTCTTAAAGTATGTAGGATCCCGCCTCCATACTCGTTCCCCAAAATATTCCCTTTCTGACTCCTGTGGCTGAAGAAATACTTCCTCATCCCTGTGATTCTCTGGTTTCGTTCCAACTGTGTCCCTTTTTATGTTCCAATCTGGAAATCTGTCTTTGTCCCCTTTTCAATTCCTCTCATTTTTGTTTTTCGTTTTCATGTCCCCCCTATCTCTCCTGTCCTCCAGTGTGTCAGGGTTTATTTCCCCCAACCTCTCCTGAGGACTACCTTAGCTTGGGACTAGTCTTGTTGCAAACCTTTGCACTTTTATTTCTTCCGTGCTTGGTAGGTGTGGGTTTCCAAATGGGGAGCTACTCCAATATGGGGGCCCAACGTACACGGTGTCGGGCCTGAATGATTTCCCTTTTTAAGATGTCGGAATGCTGTTCTGAGGTTTGCTAGGCCCATATGCGCGCAGTTTTTTTGGTTGATGTGCGCTTCAGGAGATGTGCCGGGGTTTTTACCCCCCAAAGATCTTTTTCCTTTATGAGGTTTGTATCTCTGCCCCCCAGAGTACTCGTCGCGGCCTTCTTTGCCCCCCCCAAAACTTCATGACTTTGATTGGGGGGGATTGAATCCGGGGCCAATTGTTGACCCGGTCTGCGGGGTCCCGATCCCTTTTTTTTCTGCCCGGGTTTTGTCGAGTGAATTCTTTTCACAACTTCACGTCATTGCAAACGGGACACCCCAGAGTCTTTCCTTCGTCATGTCTTCACAAATACCAAAACCACATCCTAGGGCTACCCCCCCGCGGGCCGTGGAAAAGGTGCCCACTCTGACACCTCCCACGTACAAAACTCGTGCTGTCTTTGAAAGTATTCCCTGATCCATTTTAAGCTTTTGAAAGGGCCCCAGTTTTTGGGGGACATTCCCTTTTGGGGGAATGTTCAAAAAGCCTTTTTTGTTACAAGAAAAAATCCAATCTCTTTGTTTTTGCGAAAATGTTATAGAACCCGTATTTTGGGGTTTCCCGTCCCGAAATGTTGGTGGGATGAGAGTTTTTTTGGGAGAAATTTTAGAGAATTTGAGGAATGGTTGTATTTATGTTAAGCTGTTTTTTTAAAGAGGGACAAAAAGGAGAGGGGAAAGGGAAAAGAAAGGAGGGAAAAGGCCGCCCCCCCAAACCCAGGGGAAAGGGTTTTTTTCCCCCAATTTCCTTTTTCTCTCCCCCCCAAACCTTTCCTTCTTCCCCTTTTCCTTTTCCACCCTTTGGTGGGGCCCACCTTCTCTTTTTAGCCTTTTTGCTCCCTGTTTTAAATTTTTGAATTTTGTTGGTTCTTCAATATTTACGGCATTTCTTTTGTTCTCCCCTTCCTTTAGGTGATTACCCGGCCTTACTTTTTTCCTCCGTTGGTGTCAAAATTTTTGGGCAGATTTGGTTTCCTCAATGTCCCTTTTCATTTGTCTTTGGGCCTCCTTTTTGTGTATTCTTTTTTTACGGGGTTTTCCCTTTTCTCCCTTCCTTTCCTTCATTTTTTCCCCCTTCCCCCCAAAATTGGGTTTTTCCCGCACCTTTGGGTAAAAATGGGTATCGGTTTTTTTATTTTTTGTTTTCCCTTTAAAACCTCTACCTCCTTTCATTTTTTGGTTTCATTTCCTCCTATTAACGGGGTCCCCTGCCATTCTCTTCCCACTGAACCCCTTGGTTTTTCCCCTCGAGTACCCCCTATTCTCTGAAAATTTACAAATCTCGTCCATCTCTTCACTTTATTTCCGTGATTGATTTTTCAATTCCTTTCTTTCTTCCTGCTGCTTTCATTGTGTGTACTTCCTCTCTCTCCTGAAAGCTTGGAATAAACACTGATTTTGCCCTTTCTTCACTACCATTGCTCCCCTCTGTGACTCTGGATCTGGCCTGTATGTGGTCAGTTTCTTCCTTGATTTTTCCAGTGGCTCTTGATCGCCTGGTTGTATGCTCAGCATTTGAACCTAATCACCCTCACCATCTGCAACCAGCTGTTATTCCTTTCACTCCTTGGTCCTTCCTTGGCTGGCTGATATGACCGCGCCACGACTCCGACTCCTCCCCGCCATAATTCTTCCTTCCTGTTCGGCCTCGCAGCTTCATATGCTGTGTCATCTCTGGTCAAGTAAATGCCCTGTAACTCGGCTTCAGCCTATTTTTCTCAACTTTAGACCATTATATTGGCTACTGGCAGTTTCGACTTTGTGCCCTCCCATTTCTTTGTCTCCTTCTCCAACCTCTTTTACAATTTCACAGGAGAGCTCTTTCTCCATTTTTTCAGAAAGTCCTCCTAATTTTCTCTCCCACTCTTGTTTCCTTCTTTTCCACTGCCTCCTCCATCCATCCCTCCCTACCAGGAACCATTTCTTCTGATCCTTGGTTCCTGCGAAGTCCCACCTTTTTTTTTTTTTTGTGAGAGAAGAGAGAAGGGAAAGGTACAAGGAGAGAGAGAGGGGAAGGGTGGAAGGGAAAAGGGGGAGAGTGTGAGAGGGGGAAGCGAGAGAAGGGAAGGGAAGGAAGGAGAGGGGGGGGGGGAGCGTGAGAACGGCAAAAATGGAGACAGAGATGGAGAGAGCGAGAGAGAGAGCGAGGAAGAGAGAGAGGAGAGATGAGTAGAAGAGAGGAGAGGAGAGAGTGAGAGAGATGGGAAGGTTTAGAGGAGGGGGTAGTGAGAAGGAAAAAAAGGGGAGAGAGTGAGAGTGAGAGAGAGAGGGGGGAGATTGAGGAGTGAGGGAAGGGTAGGGATGGGGGGAGGAGTTAGAAGGAAAATGGGGAGATGAGAGAGAGAGCAGATGAGAGAGTGGGAGAGAGGGAGAGATGAAGAGAAGGCCCCCCGCTCCCCGCTCCGCCCGCGGCCCACCGAGAGAGAGTGAGAGAGGGAGGGAATGTGAGAGAGTGATCACGGTGAGAGGCGGGAGAGAGAGTGAAAGGAAGAGTAGGAGAGGGGGAGACGTGAGGGAGAGTTAGAAGGGAAAATAGTAGAAGAGAGCAAGTGAGAGAGAGAGAGAGAGAGAGAGAGAGGAGAGGAGAGATGAAGAGAGAGAGAGAGAGAGAGAAGAGAGGAGGAGAGATGGAGAACGGAGAGAGGGATGAGGGAGGGAAGAGGAGAGAGTGAGAGAGGCGGATGAGAGTGGGAAGAGGAGAGAGAGAGAGAGAGAGAAAGAGAAGCATAGACTGGGAGAGAGAGAGAGGGGGCAGCCCAGAGAGGGGGGGAGGGGGGGAAAGAGGGGGGGGAGATGGAAGAGCGAGAGGGGAGAGAGGCTAGGGGGAGAGGGAGGGGAGGAGAGGGGAGCGAGATGGGGCGGAAAGGGAGTGGGGAGAGATAATGGGAGGGGAGAGAGAGAGATGTGAGGGGAGAGTGGAGAGGGAAGAGAGAGAGGAGAGTGATAGGTAGTGAGTGATAGGTAGAGAGAGAGATATAGCTGGTAAAGAGTTGAGAAATGTGAGATAGGGTCTCTACTTGGATAGGAAAAGAGGGGGGGGGGAGAGGAGCAAGGTTATGATGGTCAGTTCACAGGACGGGTGAAATCCTGTGTATGTGTGTGTTTGCGTGTGTACTACAGCCTTACAAGTGCTTGTTCCTGTGTGTGTGTGTGTGTGTGTGTGTGTGTGTGTGTGTTGTGTGTGTGTGTGTTATAGTGTATGTGTGGTGTTAATGTATGTGTAAGTGGTGTGTGTGCATTTTGTGATGTGTGTGTATGTGTGAATGTGTGTATGTGTGTGTGTGTGTGTGTGTGTGTGTATGTAGTGTGTGTGTGTGTGTACGTGTGTGTGTATGTGTTGTGTGTGTACGTGTGTTTGTGTGTGTGTGTATGTGTGTGTGATGTGTGTATGTGTGTGTGTATCGTGTGTGGTGTATGTGTGTGGTGTGTGATTGTGTGTGTGTATGTATATTTTGGTGTGTGTGTGTGTATGTGTGTGTGTGTGTGTTTGTGTGTTGTGTGTGTGTATGTGTGTGTATGTGTGTGTGTTGTGTGTGTGTGTATGTTGTGTGTGTGTGTGTGTGTATGTGTGTGTATGTGTGTGTTTGCTGTTGTGTGTGCGTGTGATGTGTATTGTGTGTGGGGTGTGTGTGTGTGTGTTGTTGTGTGTGTGTTGTGTGTGTTTGTTGTGTATTTGTGTGTATATTTGTTTTGTGTGTTTTATTTTTTGGGGGTGTATGTGGTATGTGTGTTTGGTGTGTGTTTTGGTGTGTATGTGTGTTGTGTTGTGTATGGGGGTGTGTTATGTTGTGTGTGTACTGTGTGGTGTGTGTGTATGTGTGTGTGTGTGTGTATGTGTTGTTGTGTGTTGTATGTGGGGTGTTTTTGGTGTGTGTTATTATAGTGGGGTTTTGTGGTGTGTAGTGTTGTGTGTGTGTATGGTGTGTGTGTGTGTATGTGTTGTATGTGTTTTGTGTGTGTGTGGTGATGTGTTTTGTGTGTGTGTGTGTAGTGTGTGTATGTGTGGGGGTTGCGTGTGGGGGGCGTGTGTGTGTATGTGTGTGTGCGTTGGTGTTGTGGGGGGGGGGGGTTTGTGTGTTGTGTGTGTGTGGGGTTGGGGCCCCCCACTTCAAGATTCATATGCTAAAAAATACGGTAGATACCATAATTTTAAGCTTACCAATACTTGTAACACTTATCGATTTTTTTTTAAAATTCAAAAGTAGCTAGGTTGTAAAATTTAGCTTGTCTCAGTTTAAAGTGTTGACGTTTCCCCTTTTCACTACCGCTTACCCCCTTGCATCTCGTCTATGTCTCAGTTAAGTGTTGACGTTACCTTCATACGCTTACTCCTTGCATTTTTGGGGGGTTCATTTAAAGTGTCTGACGTTACCCTTCACTACCGCACCCCCTTTGCACTCTCGTCTAGTCCATTTAAAATGTCTGACTTTACCCTTCACTACCGCTTTACCCCTTGCATTCCTCATTCCAGAAAAAGTGTCTGCGTTACCCTTCATACGCTTTACTCCTTGCACTTCGTCTAGTCTCAGTTTAAATGTCTGACGTTCCCCTTTATACCGTTTTACCCCTTGCCCTCCCTATGTCTATTTAAAGTGTCTGATTTATCCCTCATACCGCTTTACTCCTTGCACTCTCCTCTAGTCACATTTAAGTTCTGACATTATCCCCCCACCCCGCTTTACTCCTTCACCCGTCTATGCTTTTTTCTATTTAAATTTTGGAAAAAGTTGCGGGAGTGAGTGCCCATATCTAACATGATGCAGGCCAGACTAATCTTGAAAAATAAAAACCTCAACAGGGGAAATATTTGCGCTGGAGGGGTTTTTGTATGACAAGTTCCAAAGTGATGACGACGTCGTACATACCCTTCCTCACTATTTTGAACCCCTTTCACCCGTGATGTTTAAAACCATATTCCCATGCATCCCCCGTTTCAATGATTTTATTTTACTTATTACGAATCACTTCAATTCGGGTTTTCACTTTTTATGTTAATGGATACAAAGTTTGACGTCCCCTGCTTTTGTAGGCCCCCGCCACCTTTCCTTGTTGTATATTTTATTTTTTCTTTCTCCTTTTTTCCTATTAATTTTTTTACTTTTCCCCATTCGGGCCCCACATTTCCTTGTTAACCAAACGCGGTAATTTTGATCACCCCTTTCCACACTCACTTTGATTTTTTAGTTTGTATCTGTGTGGGAACAGTGCCTAGTGATCCACAACGGTTTGGCACTTTTTAAAAGAAATACTGAATTTAGGTTTCCCCTGAAATTTTTCAACCCAATAACTATAGTTATCACTGTAGGTTTTTTCATGACTTTTCACTACCCCTGATTACTGCTAGGGGGGGGGTTTCACCCCTCAAAAACACGAAGGTTCCGGACCTTTTGTACCCCGTCTGCACCCCCCCATGGTGTGTTGGTGTGTGTGTGTGTGTGGTGTGTGTGTGTGTGTGTGTGTGTGTGTTGGGGTGGTGTTGTGATGCTGTGTAATTATCCTACAGAGGTTTGGGTGTAATGTGTGATGTACTTGTGGTCCATGTGTTTAGTACCCCGTGACCCCCTGTGTTAATATACCCCTGTGGCCCTGAAAACTCTGTGGTCCTTGTGTTAGGTACTACTGTGGCCCATGTGTAATGTATTACTGTGATACATTGTAGTTATGTACCACTGTGGCTCAGTGTAGTTATTACCTCACACACACACACCCAACCACCCACACACACACAACACAGACACACACAACACATACCACCAACAAAACCCCACCAACAAACACACACTCACACACCACACATAACAAACAAAACACCACACACACATACACACAAATCACACAACACACAATACACCCACCCACCACACACACATACATACACAACCCCACACATACACACACCACACACACACACACACACACAACACATACACACAAAACAAAAAAATACACACACACACACACACACAACGTACACACACACAACACACACACCCCACACACACACAACCCTACAAAACACAAAAAACCCCACACACATACACAACACATCACCACACACAACATACACACACCACACACACACCACATACATACCACACAAACATACACACACACACAACCACATACACACCAACACTCACCACCAAAAACACACCACACAAACACACCACACCACACACAATCACACACAACAACAACACACCAAAACATACATAACACATACACACCAACATACACTAAAACATAACAACACACACACCCCAAAACCACACACACACACACAAACACACACATACACCACCACACACATACACAACACAAACACACACACACACATACACACACAATACACACACACACACACACATACACACACACATACATCACACACCACCACACAACACATACATACACACACACACAACTACACACACACACACACATACACACAACATACACACAAACACAAAAATACACACACACACACACACACGTACACACACACACACACACACATACACACACACACACATACACACACACACACACACACATACACACACACACACATACACACACACATACACCACACACACACAAACACACACACACACACACACACATAACACACACATACACACACACACACACACATACATACACACATACACACACACACATACACATACACACATACACATACACACACACACATACACACACACACACACACACACACACACACACACACATACACACAATGTGTACTATGTGTACCCCTAACAACAATATTCAATACATCTATCGAAACAGGGAGATTGCCTGAGGCATGGAAGACAGCAAATGTAGTCCCAATCTTTAAAAAAGGAGACAGACATGAAGCATTAAACTACAGACCAGTGTCACTGACATGTATAGTATGCAAAATCATGGAGAAGATTATCAGGAGAAGAGTGGTGGAACACCTAGAAAGGAATGATCTCATCAACAGCAGCCAACATGGTTTTCAGGGACGGGAAATCCTGTGTCACAAACCTACTGGAGTTCTATGACATGGTGACAGCAGTAAGACAAGAGAGAGAGGGGTGGGTGGATTGCATTTTCTTGGACTGCAAGAAGGCGTTTTGACACAGTTCCACACAAAAGATTGGTGCAAAAACTGGAGGACCAAGCAGGGATAACAGGGAAGGCACTACAATGGATCAGGGAATACTTGTCAGGAAGACAGCAGCGAGTCATGGTACGTGGCGAGGTGTCAGAGTGGGCACCTGTGACCAGCGGGGTCCCGCAGGGGTCAGTCCTAGGACCAGTGCTGTTTCTGGTATTTGTGAACTACATGACGGAAGGAATAGACTCTGAGGTGTCCCTGTTTGCAGATGACGTGAAGTTGATGAGAAGAATACACTCGATCGAAGACCAGGCAGAACTACAAAGGGATCTGGACAGGCTGCAGACCTGGTCCAACAATTGGCTCCTGGAGTTCAATCCCACCAAGTGCAAAGTCATGAAGATTGGGGAAGGGAAAAGAAGGCCGCAGACGGAGTACAGTCTAGGGGGTCAGAGACTACAAACCTCACTCAAGGAAAAAGATCTTGGGGTGAGTATAACACCAGGCACATCTCCTGAAGCGCACATCAACCAAATAACTGCTGCAGCATATGGGCGCCTAGCAAACCTCAGAACAGCATTCCGACATCTTAATAAGGAATCATTCAGGACCCTGTACACCGTGTATGTTAGGCCCATATTGGAGTATGCGGCACCAGTTTGGAACCCACACCTAGCCAAGCACGTGAAGAAACTAGAGAAAGTGCAAAGGTTTGCAACAAGAGTAGTCCCAGAGCTAAGAGGTATGTCCTACGAGGAGAGGTTAAGGGAAATCAACCTGACGACACTGGAGGACAGGAGAGATAGGGGGGACATGATAACGACATACAAAATACTGAGAGGAATTGACAAGGTGGACAAAGACAGGATGTTCCAGAGATTGGACACAGTAACAAGGGGACACAGTTGGAAGCTGAAGACACAGATGAATCACAGGGATGTTAGGAAGTATTTCTTCAGCCACAGAGTAGTCAGTAAGTGGAATAGTTTGGGAAGCGATGTAGTGGAGGCAGGATCCATACATAGCTTTAAGCAGAGGTATGATAAAGCTCACGGCTCAGGGAGAGTGACCTAGTAGCGATCAGTGAAGAGGCGGGGCCAGGAGCTCGGACTCGACTACCGCAACCTCAACTAGGTGAGTACAACTAGGTGAGTACACACACACACGCTACACACACACACGCTACACACACACACACAAACAGTGAAGAGGCGGGGCCAGGAGCTTGGACTCGACCCCTGCAACCTCAACTAGGTGAGTACACACACACACACACACACACACACATACACACACACACTGACACACACACACACACACACACACACACACACACACACACACACACACACACACTACACACACTAACACACTACACACACTACACACTACACAACTCACCACTACAACACACAAGTACATACACACACTCACACTACACAACACACTACACAACAACACACACATACCACACTACACACACCCAACACATACACAACACACACACACGCTACAACACACACACCTACACACACACACACACATGACACACACCACTGACACACACACACACCACAACTACACACACACACACTACACACACACACACACAACACACACACACTGCACACACACACACACACACCACACACACACACACCACACACACACGCACACACACACTACACACACACACACACACTACACACACTACACACATCACACACACACACACACACACACACACACACACACACACACACACACACACACACACCACACACACACACTACACACACACACTACAACACACACACACACACACACACACAACACACCACACACACACACACACACAACACACACACACACACACACACACACACACACACACACACCCACACACACAACACACACCCACACACACACACACACACACACACAACACACCACACACACACACTCAACACACACACACACACACATACACTCACACACAACACACTACACACAACACACACACAACCACACACACACACACACTCACACACACACACACACACACACACACACACACACACACACACACACACACCACACTCACAAACACACACACACACACACACACAACACACACACACACTCACACACACACACACACACACATACACACATACACACACACACTACACACACACACACACCCACACAATACACACAACACACACACACACACACACACACAACACACACACACACACACACACAACACCACACACACACACACACACACACACACACACAACACACACACACACACACACACACACACACACACACACACACACACACACACACACACACACACACACACACACACACACACACACACACACACACACACACTGCTGCAACATATGGGCGCCTGGCAAACCTAAGAATAGTGTTTGGACATGTAAATAAGGAGTCATTGAAAACACTGTACACCGTGTATGTCAGGTCTGTACTGGAGTACGCAGCACCAGTATGGAACCCACACCTGGTCAAGCACAACAAGACTAGTCTCCTTACGAGGAGAGGTTAAGGGAAATCAAACTGACGACACTGGGGGACAGGAGGGATATGGGGGACATGATAATGACATACAAAATACTGAGATAAATTGACAAAGTGGATAGGGACAGAATGTTTCAGAGATAGGACAGCAATAAGGGTTCACAAATGGAAGTTGAAACGTCAGATAAGTCACAAGGGTGTTAGGAAGTATTTCTTCAGTCAGAGTTGTCAGGAAGTGGAACAATCTCGAGAGTGACGTATTGGAGGCAGGATTCATACATAGCTTTAAGAAGAGGTACGATAAAGCTCACAGAGCAGGGACAGAGTGGACCTAGTAGGAATTAGTGAAGAGGCGGGGCCAGGAGCTGTGAATCGACCCCTGCGACCACAAATAGGTGAGTACACATAAAGAGAACATCACCTTTATTATAGTCAACGTCACTCAGTCATTTTTAAGCAGTGAAAGCAGCGTGTGGGAGCCAATAATTCTTCATCTGTACACCTGTCTGTCCACATGTATAACATACACCTATATTTATCATATGTACAACTCTAATGTAACAACTGACACGTACTCTGTCTGTCTCTGTCTCTCTCTCTCTCTCTCTCTCTCTCTCTCTCTCTCTCTCTCTCTCTCTCTCTCTCTCTCTCTCTCTCTCTCTCTCTCTCTCTCTCTCTTTCTCTATCTCTCTCTCTCCCTCTTTGCAGCCCTAACATGTTTCAGACAAGTATCGCTATCCAACATCTCCAGAAGTCATTAATTACCTCCACAACTCTCCCAGACCTCCAATACCTCTTCCTGATGTCAGTGAAGAGAGAGGGAGAGAGGCAGTAAGAGGTGGAGACTCTGAAGGGAAAGAGAGGAGAGAGGGAGGAGGGAAGGAGAGAGGGAGGGAGGGAAGGAGAGAGGGTCTCCAAGTAGCGATGTTTTGTTCGTCAGGAAAGAGGACAGTGGGATGTGGACTTGGGCGTCAGACAGTGGAGGCGAGATAGAGGGTATGGAAGTGAGGGAATAAAGGAGGGTGTGGAGGAACGGAGGAATTCTTTGGAGGTGGGGGAGGTGTGGGTGGAGGTTTTTAATGGGGTTCGGTGGACATGTGTGCTCACCTATTTGTGTTTGCGGGGGTCGAGTCTCAACTGATCAAGATTTGGACTTTATCATACCCAGTCTTGACACTGCGCAATGAATTTGCCTACACCACTTCCATATCCAACTAACTCCACTTTTTAACCACCCAGTGACAAAAAAGGAACTGTATACAATACCGGCACGTACATGAGTAAGACATGTGTGTACGTGTTGCAGATGTCTCTAACTCATTTAAAGAAAAGAATTTCCTAACTTACCTCTGGCTCATGTGTGTCTTCAGCTTGCATCTGTGTTCCCTTTCTTGTTCTCCACAACAACTGAAATGGTGCATCCCTTTCGTTTTAAAGTCATGTACATCACGATCATATCTTCCCGAGTTTTACCCTAAGAAGTTCTGAGACTAGTCGTAAGGTGTGACAGTGTTCAGTCCTGCAAAGAACTAACCTCAATAAACGACTGAGCTGTAACTTGTGTCTTGTCTTCAGTTTCGTCGGGCAGGTCTTAGGTTACGTAAGATTTCTCAGGAAACGGGAAAAGTGTTTCCTGACGTGGGTCTTGGTCATATGATGGCCCGCAGCTAGAGCTTTCGGTCATCTGACCGAGGTCTTTCACTGGGGCGGTCTTCTTTTCAATACTGCCGACAGTATATTTGCATGTGTGGTTTACAGCGTCCTGGAGGAGTCTTCCACGAAGACTGGTGACTGCTATGCTCTCTCAGGTGCGGCCAAAGTTACAGGATTTATGTGCATCTCCGCTGAAGTATTGGTCACAATGGTGTGTCTAGCTGAGAGCCGTCTTCTGCCACTTGTAGGTTAAACACTTTAAACTGTGCACCGTCTTAAGGAGCACCTAAGTACCCCTGTCGTCTAATAACGTTCATTTTTCCACTATAATCTACCTCGTCCATAATTACTATCACATTTGCTTTGTCTGTTTCGTAAGGTTAAGTCCAGGATCTTTCCTTAATTCATGGTATAACTTAACAAATCTTTGAGGACAATTGTGTAGACAATTGATGACAATTGTTGCAGAGGTGTGAGCTTTGCTTACACCTCTACAACACAATTGTCCTCAAAGATTTGTTAAGTTATACCATGAATTAAGGAAAGATCCTGGACTTGACCTTACGAAAGCAGACAAAACAAATGTGATAGTAATTATGGACGAGGTAGATTATAGTGGAAAATGAACATGTTATTAGAAGACGGAGGAACTTACGTGCCTCTTAAGCCTTCCTTGCTCCCACACTCTCATGACTCTATAGTCAACACATTTATTATTAATAATATTATAGATTTATGGGGACGAGCTAAAGCTGTCGGGTTATACAGCGCCTGAAGAATCACCCAATAATCGATGTTTGATCCAAGTAAGGGGGTTACGTAACTCCGATTCCTTTGATCAAGAACCTCTTACCAACCTCGAGGTATCCGCGGGAACATCATACAAGGTTGCAAAGTGTTCGGGTGGAATACCACAAGACGCTTGCTCAGCACTCTAGTAAGTCGCAGTCACCCTGGAGGCACACACTGTCCCCTCATATCTGTCCCCTTATGTTTGTGTTCCTCCCATCAATTTGGCACCATCAGCAAACGGACAACTCAAGAACTCAGTCCCTAATGGGGAATCATTAAGTTATTTTGCATCTTAGTTTGGATCCAGTAAATCCCCTAAGAATGCTGGATGTACATTCTTCACACACACGTCAAGTCTAGCAAACATTGAGCTATATTTTTTTAACTATTTTGCAAAAAAAAAATTGTAGTTTTGAAAATTTCTTGGGTCGTCTCCTTTAATAATATAAGCTACGTGTTTACATTCGTGCTGCCAACGATTGATTTTTGTAATTTTTGCCAGGCGAATATGTCAGTTTTTTTTTTTTTTTTTTTTGCGCCACAACAACCTGTTATAATCATAAAAATGCTTTAAAGGAGTGGACCGGTAAGCCAGGGAAAGGCCTCGGTTAGATGGCCAAAAGCTCCAGCTGCGGCTCATCATATGGTAACACTCGTTCTGCTTCCTGACAAACCTTGCCTAACCTAACCTTCGCCTTCACTTAACCTCCAGTGCAGAAACATTGGTTAATGCGACGCTTCACGCTAGTGGCTCAGGTGATTTCCTTCACACGTATTATCCGTCAATACAACAACAATGAGATCAAAGTTAATGAACTGTCTGTCGCGGGATGAGTTTGTGCTATGTTCATACATGGCTGAATGTCAAAGTCATACGTGCCGCTCTCGCTGAAGTGAGAGAATTATACATCATGTTGCGCGCCTCCATCCCACCTCACCACGATTCTTTATATGTAATGTGGCCGTGTTCCTCCTATTGATTTCATAAAGCTCTATTTAAAGCCATAGTCTATAAATTAAGATTGGCCATGCACACAGTGACTTCCTACTTTATAACTCTCAGACTTCAGCAACAATGTAGTCGTCAGTATGGTTGTTATGGAATATCAGCCTCAGTATCTGTTTATGAAATAAGCCATCAGTATCTGGTTATGAACAATCAAGCCATCAGTATTGGTTATGGAACAACAAGCCATCAGTATCTGGTTATAACAATAACCATCAGATCTGGTTGTTAGGAATAATCAAGCCATCAGTATCTGGTTGTTATGGAACAATCAAGCCATCAGTATCTGGTTGTTATGGAACAATCAAGCCATCAGTATCTGGTTATGGAACAATCAAGCCATCAGTATCTGGTTGTTATGGAACAATCAGGCCATCAGTATCTGGTTGTTATGGAATAATCCAGCCATCAGTATCTGGTTATGGAACAATCAAGCCATCAGTATCTGGTTGTTATGGAACAACCAAGCCATCAGTATCTGGTTGTATGGAATAATCAGCCATCAGTATCTGGTTTATGGAACAATCAAGCCATCAGTATCTGGCTGTTATGGAACAACCAAGCCACCAATATCTGGTTATGGAACAATCAAACCATCAGTATATGGATATTATGGAACAATAAAGCCATCAGTATCTGGTTGTTATGGAACAATCAAGCCATCAGTGTCAGGCTGTTGTGAAACACACTTAGCTACGCACCTCCAGAACGGGAAACCTTCTGGGTATCAGCAAATTTCTTTTTCTTTCCCTCAGTGCCTCGCATGGATTATTCTCTCATCTAGAGATAACTAATGACAAGGAGACACAAATGCCTTTTCAAACCCAGGCATTGAGCTTTATCTAGTCACAAATAGATTATCCTGGCCGGGGAAAGTGGGTATATCAAGATGGGGTGAGCATCAGGTAACACTGATGATCGAATATCCTTGAAGTTTACTGGCAACAGGTTCAGCTAATTTGTATAAGATGCTTATAGTTGAAAATGTTGGAGAACTGATGAGTGTCCTCCTCGGCACTAAGTGGTGAGTAATTCAAAGTTAAGTAGTTGTCGAAATTACCATGCATTATGCTGTCATTTTGTTCTGAAATTCGCTTGTGAAGGTCTGTGAATGTATCGCCTACGTAGAATTTTAACAGACGTTACAAGGGATGGGGAATACCCTTGCAGTACTTATGTTGGTGGTCTTTCTATTTGGCAGTGTCCTTGACGGTAGTAAAGGTAGTGGGCTGGCTCATGGGCGAGTTGATGTTATGAGCACGTCATTTGCAACCCGTGATGACATGTCTAGGGTAGGGAGAGTAGTTTGTTGAAGATACATAAGAACATAAGAAAGAAGGAACACTACAACAGGCCTACTGACCCAAGCGGAGCAGGTCCATGTTTCCCCCCCGGATTATCCCAATGACCCACCCAACCTGGTCATCTCCACTGCACCAGACCCAGCAGCACAAGCTAGTCAGGTCAACTCACACCCACCCACACCCACTCATGTATTTATCTAACCTATTTTTAAAACTACACAACGTTTTAGCCTCAATAACTGTACTCGGGAGTTTGTTCCACTCATCCACAACTCTATTACCAAACCAGTGCTTTCTTACATCCTTCCTGAATCTGAATTTTTCAGACTTGAAACCATTGCTGCGAGTCCTGTCATGGCTGGAAATTTTCAGCATGCTATTTACATCCCCTTTATTTATTCCTGTTTTCCATTTATACACCTCGATCATATCCCCCCTAATTCTACGCCTTTCGAGAGAGTGCAGATTCAGGGTCCTCAATCTATCCTCATAGGGAAGATTTCTGATACATGGGATCATCTTTGTCATCCTCCTTTGTACGTTTTCCAGAGCATTTATATCCATTCTGTAATACGGTGACCAGAACTGAGCAGCATAGTCTAAATGAGCCTAACCAAGGATATATAGAGTTGAAGAACAACCTGAGGACTTCTATTATTTATACTTCTAGATATGAAACAATAATTCTGTTAGCTTTATTGCGAACACTAATGCACTGTTGTCTTGGTTTTAGGTTACTGTTAACCAGAACTCCTAAATCCTTTTCGCAATCAGTAGTATTAAGATTTACATTATTTAGTTTATATGTGGCATGGTTATTTTCCTGTCCAACATTTAGAACTTTGCATTTGTCAATATTAAACTGCATCTGCCACTTCTCCGACCATTGCGTCAGTCTATTCAAATCATCCTGAAGTGCTCTAATATCCTCATTAGAATAAATTGGACGGCCTATTTTGGTGTCATCGCAAATTTGCTTGTCGCTATTTATTCCCTCATCTATGTCGTTTATGTAAATTGTGAACAACAACGGGCCCAACACTGACCCCTGTAATGAATATGTTGTCCACAGAGTGAAGCCAAGTTATGAAACAGGAATAATGGAGGACAAAACGTTCAGTTTTAACATGTTTCACAAAGAACTGCTAGAATTGCGCTTAAAGGGGAACCCATAGGTAAGCCGAAGGTCTGGTTTAGAAAGACACGTGAGCAAACACTAGGACACACTTATTAGAAAACGTTTCGGTCCTGGGACCTTGACCTCTTCTAACAAGGTTTATACTATGCCGAAGGTCTGACTGAAAGGGAACCCTTAAACAACAAACTATTGAAATTGATGCATAGTTTAAAGAGGCCTGCGAAGTCGTTGTCAGGAGTAGGTACGTCAAATTAATCATCAAATTTCGGGTGTAAGAGGCCAATGCCTTGGTGAGGAGGGAAGTCACGCCCAGGCTAGTGAGTGTTTATGTTGATACTGAGGATGCGGCCGAGATGGTCTCCTGAATGTGTGCGACTGATGGCGCCTAAGAGCATGAACAGGCATTTAGCTAAATTGCTCACTACCTTGTGAACAGCGCTGCACAATTCCAAATCTATAACTTAATACAGCATGTATAAACATTGTACTTGAAATTATCTAGGTGTAAAACTTTTAATGTAGGAATACTTCCAATATATCAGAAGGAACAGCAACCATGGCAGCAGCAGCAGCAGCAACATCCACAGCAACAAGAGGGCAGCCGCAGCAGCAACACCCACAGCAACAAGAGGACAACAGCAGGAACAACAGGAACAATAGTAGGAGCACTTATAGTAGCAGCTTCAGCAGCAGGAACAGCAGCAGAAACAGTAGCGGTACGAGCAACAACGCCAACGCTACGCGGCAACAGGCAGCAGAAGAAGCGACAACAGCTGCATCAGCAGCAGCAGACAAAGGAACAGTAACAGTGCTAAATATAATCAAAACAAATCATCTTCCGTTATTAAACATCCATACACGTTTTAAAACGCCGTGGGAACGTCTTCACTCTCTCTCTCTCCATAGCCAGAGTGCGGCAGGAGGGAGTCGAAGTCATGAACACAGTCTTCCACTGTACTATCTTGATTTTAACTCTCCACACAGACAGGTAAATACAGACACACATATATGTAGATACAGACACTGGTGGATACAGACACACTGGTAGATACAGACACACTGGTAGACCCAGACACACTGACAGGTAGGCAAACTGTACAGTTTTCTCGGCATACAACTTCGATATCCACTAGAAGATCATCTGGCACCCTTCTTTAAGACGAGACACCTCGTCAGTTTCTGCTGGTAATTCAATTCTCTGTGCCTCTCTCTGTCAAGTGCTGCAGGAAAGTTGATTAGCTTGACGGCATTGTTTGTGTTGACGGAAGTCTCGTGTCTGGCTCTGTTTTGCGAGCTTTACGTGAGTGCGTTGCGGTGGTGCGTGCAAGTGGATCAGAGTGAGAGTGTGAGTGTGAGTGTGAGTGTGAGTGTGTGTGTGTGTGTGTGTGTGTGTGTGTGTGTGTGTGTGTGTGTGTGTGTGTGTGTGTAGAGCTGGAGTAGAGAAGGTCAACTGGCCCCGCCATCAATCTCAGGCATGCAGACCGTCGGGCGAAAGTGGAATAATTGAGCCCGAGTTGAGATTGATATTGGATAAGCCGTTCAGTGTCGGTCGGTCAGAGCTTAATAACACAGTTGTGGAGGGTCATTGGTCACCTGGGGCGAGGTCAGAGGTCAAGGGAGGGGTCAGGGGCTAGAGAAAGGGAGGAGAGTAATAGGTCAGATCAGGAGGGTAAAAGCATAAGTCAGGGCAGGAGGTTAAGATCCGAGGTCAGGGAAGGTCATATGAAGGGTGTCATGCGGGGAAGGGTCAAAGGTCAGCAGACTAACTTTTTGATACTAAGATCAGAAACTGACTTGATAATTTTAGGAGAGGCTCGTCATGGGTTCGAGTCTTCTGCGCGATGAGTGGTATGAAACTGGTACGCAGCAGCGCACTCGCCTCACACTGAGTGTCCGTGGTTCAATCCCCGGCACGGGTGGAAATGTTGGGCAAGTTTCCTTACAACTGCTGCCCCTGTTCACCTACCAAGCAAACTGGTATCTGGGTATTAGTCGAGTGGTGTGGGTCTCATCCTGGAGGACAAGACTGTAGGACCACAATGGAAATAAGACAGTCCTCGATGATGCACTGACTTTCTTGGGTTATCCTGGGTGGCTAACCCTCCCCCGGGTTAAAAATTCCAACAAATCATAATACTAAATTTTAACATACCAAACTGACTGGAAGACACCACTCAGGTATTCACCAGCTGTGAATGGTGCAACCCATCACAGGCTAGTAGGCTTGGTGAAGTGTTAACAACAGAACATGAAAATGGAGGAATGACGCAGTAGGCCTACTGGACTACACTTGGCAGGTTCTTCCCAAATCTAACCTCTCCCCCTCACCCCAATTAAACATTAGAACAGCACAAAATAACGATAAAATAAGAACACTGTACACCACCTCCACACTGGCCTACCGCTGCTAATTCTCCACCTGCTAGGCTGCCGGTGACAATGCCGTTCAAGACATCACCTCTCACCACCTCCACTGAACTAGCGTCCAGTCAGAACTGTTTCTTGCCTCTAATCTTCCTTAGAGACAACTGATCTTGTTTGGTAAAAGGACACAAGTGCAACTAATGCAACATTTTATTGTGGCAACGTTTCCCTCTCCAGAGGCTCTGTCAAGCCTTGATGATTGGACAAAGCTTCTGGAGAGCGAAACGTTGCCACAAAATGTCATGCTAGTTGCATTTGTATCCTTTTACCAAACAAGATCACTCGTCTCTAAGGAAGATTAGAGGAAAGAAACAGTTCTGACTGGACGCTAGTTCAGTGGAGGTGATGAGAGAAGGTGATGTCAGTGTCACCCGGCAGCCTAGGCAGGTGGAGAATTATCGACATACTTGTCTAATTCTACCAGCATTATTACATATATGATCTTGTAGGAGCATTATTCGCTATTTTAGCGGCCTGTGCACACCAGGGTAACCCACAGTAGCGATGGGAGCTCAGAGCTCTACCATATACATTCCTCTGGTGTGATCTAATATCAAATTAACAACCAATTTTTGTTAATAAGATCTTAACGGAGGACTTAAACTATAATGTAGAATTAAAATCGTCAGATTTTTTCCTGACTAATGAAACTAACCAACAATCATAACAATACATTACAACAACAACAAAACAACCACAACAACACCGCAGCAACCACCAACCACAAAACAAGGACAACGACAACGACGGACGGTCAGTGAAAGGTGGGGTGAGTGGGTGTGAGTGACATCAAGTACATGTCTGAGTTTGGACCGTTTGTGGGCGTGGACATGTGTGTGTGTGTGTGTGTGTGTGTGTGTGTGTGTGTGTGTGTGTGTGTGTGTGTGTGTGTGTGTGTGTGTGTGTGTGTATGTGTGTGTGTGTGTGTGTGTGTGTGTGTGTGTGTGTGTGTGTGTGTGTGTGTGTGTGTGTGTGTGTGTGTGTGTACTCACCTATTTGTACTCACCTATTTGTGGTTGCAGGGGTCGAATCACAGCTCCTGGCCCCGCCTCTTCACTGATTGCTACTAGGTCCTCTCTCTCCCTGCTCCATGAGTTTTATCATACCTCGCCTTTAAAACTATGTATGGTTCCCGCCTCCACTACTTCACTTTCTAGGCTATTCCACGGCTTGACTACTCTATGACTGAAGAAATACTTCCTAACATCCCTTTGATTCATCTGAGTCTTCAACTTCCAATTGTGACCTCTTGTGTCTGTGTCCCATCTCTGGAACATCCTGTCTTTGTCCACCTTGTCTATTCCGTGCAGTATTTTGTATGTCGTTATCATGTCTCCCCTGACCCTCCTGGCCTCCAGTGTCGTCAGGCCAATTTCCCTCAACCTTTCTTCGTAGGACAATCCCCGTAGCTCTGGGACTAGTCTTGTTGCAAACCTTTGCACTTTCTCTAATTTCTTGACGTGCTTGACTAGGTGTGGATTCCAAACTCTGTGTTCTGTACCTTTTCCATTCTCTAGTACACCTAGTTCTTGCCTCCCTACACCTTTGGGTGAACCAAGGACTCGTTCTGTTCTTCCCAATTTTCTGTTTCCCTTGGGAACAAACCTCTCCTCTGCCTCTTTGCATTTTGTTGCTACATAGTCCATTTCTTGTACTGGTTTTCCTGTCAGTTCCCTCTCCCACTGAATGTCTTGAAGGAAGTTCCTCATGCCTGAGTAGTTCCCCTTTTGTAGTTTGGTTTTTCCCAGCTATTCTGTTACTCTCTCCACTTGGAGCTCAACTATGTAGTTCGAAGCACAGAACCACATGATCACTAGCTCCCAGGGGCCTTTCATGCATGATACCTCGATGTCTGAAACTACTCATGGTGAATACAAGGTCCAGCCTTGCTGTTCATCCTCTCCTCTCTCTCTGGTAGTGTCTCTAACATGTTGATGCTTGAGGTTTTCCAGTACCACATCCATCATCTTGGCTCTCCATGTTTCGGGACCCCCATGGGGCTCCAGGTTTTCCCAGTCAATCTCCTTGTGATTGAAATCACCCATAACTAGTAACTTTGCTCCCCCCATGTGTGCTCTCCTGGCCACCTCGGCTAGTGTGTCGATCATTGCTCTGTTGCTCTCATCGTATTCTTCTCTTGGCCTCCTGCAGTTCTGTGGTGGGTTGTATATTACTGCAATTATCACCTTATGTCCCTCAGACTGGATTGTTCCTACTAAATAGTCCCTTTCGCCCATGCCATCCATTCCATCCATGTTCTCAAAATCCCACTGGTTTTTAATGAGCAATGCAACTCCTCCTCCCACTCTCCTCCCTCTGTCTTTCCTGAGGATTTGGTATTCGGATGGAAAGATTGAATCTGTTATTATTCTGGTGAGTTTTGTTTCTGTGAGTGCTATTATGTCTGGGGATGTCTCTTTGATTCTTTCGTGCCACTCCTCATATTTGTTTGTTATTCCATCTGCATTTGTATACCACACCTTCAACTTCTTTTCTAAGACTGTGGTCTGGGAGGTATATTGGGGTTGGGGAAGTGGGAGACCTGATAAGGAACTATGGGTTGTTGCTGTGGGGGTGGAGTTTGTAATGTAGTGGGTGGGGGCATTGGATGTGGCATGGGTGTTTTGATTTAGAGTGTTTGGTTGCACTGGGGTTGACCTGGTTGGGAGGCTTCTATAGGAAGTTGTGAGGGAGGCTGTATTTGATCTTCTTCCAGGGTCTGGGATCTCCTGTCTGCCTTCTCCATCCCCTCTCTTTCCTCCTTTCGCCTTTGTACCATCTCTCTCAGTTTTTGCCTTTCTTCTTGTGTTCTGTCGTGGTCGAGATACACTTTCCTGTATGCCAGCATGTCCCTTAATCGTGCTTTCTCCTGCAGGATCCTGGTCTGAGTCGCTTCTGCCTTGAAGGTCACTTTCACTGGCCAGGTTCTTTTTTTACAACCCCCCCTATTCTCCGAAAATTTTCCAGCTGGGTCATGTCATCTTCTCGTATTGCTTTCATGATGCTTTCAATTTGCTTTGTTTTCCCCTTGTTTTCTTGCTTCATATGTTTCCCCTTCAACTTCCTGGAGCCCATACACAAAGACTGACCTCACCCTTTCATTCTCCCACTGCGTATCCCTGTGTATCCCCTCATTTAATTTGGTTTCCTCCACTGCAGCTTTCCTTTCTTCAGTTTTACTGGCTAATGTACTTGGGCTCAGTGGCCTGTCATTTTCCCTTCTCGGCTTTCCTTGGGCTCTGTGTGTGTGTGTGTGTGTGTGTGTGTGTGTGTGTGTGTGTGTGTGTGTGTGTGTGTGTGTTGGTATGTGTGAGTTGGGTGTATGTTATTATGTGTGTATGTTGTGTGTATGTATGTGTGTATGTGTGTGTGTATGTGTGTGTGTATATGTGTGTGTGTATGTGTGTGTGTATGTGTGTGTGTACTCACCTAGTTTAGGTTCCAGGGGTCGAGTCCTAGCTACTGACCCCGTCTCTTCACTGGTCGCTACTAGGTCACTCTCCCTGAACCGTGAGCTTTCTCATACCTCTGCTTAAAACTATGTATGGATCCTGCCTCCACTACATCGCTTCCCAAACTATTCCACTTCCTGACTACTCTGTGGCTGAAGAAATACTTCCTAACATCCCTGTGATTCATATGTGTCTTCAACTTCCAACTGTGCTCCCTTGTTGTTGTGTCCCATCTCTGGAACATCCTGTCTTTGTCCACCTTGTCAATTCCTCAGTATTTTGTATGTCGTTATCATGCCCCCCCCCCCATCTATCCGGTCCTCTAGTGTCGTCAGTTCGATTTCCCTAAATCTCTTCTCATAGGACATACCCCTTAGCTCTGGGACTACTCTTGTTGCAAACATTTGTACTTTCTCTAGTTTCTGTACGTGCTTGGCTAGGTGTGGGTTCCAAACTGGTGCCCCTTAGTCCAATATGGGCCTAACGTACATGGTGTACAGGGTCCTGAACGATTCCTTATTAAGATGAGGTTTTCTAGGCGCCCATATGCTGCAGCAGTTATTTGGTTGATGTACTCTTCAGGAGATGTGTCTGGTGTTATACTCACCCCAAGATCTTTTTCCTTGAGTGAGGTTTGTAGTCTCTGGCCCCCTAGACTACTCCGTCTGCGATCTTCTATGACCTTCCACAATCTTCATGACTTTGCACTTGGAGGAGTTGAACTCCAGGAGCCAATTGCTGGACCAGGTCTGCAGCCTGTGCAGATCCCTTTGTAGTTCTGCCTGGTCTTCGATCGAATGAATTCTTCTCATCAACTTCACGTCATCTGCAAACAGGGACACCTCGGAGTCTATTCCTTCCGTCATGTCGTTCACAAATACCAGAAACAGCACTGGTCCTAGGACTGACCCCTGTGGGACACCGCTGGTCACAGGCGTCCACTTTGACATCTCGCCACGTACCATGACTCGCTGCTGTCTTCCTGACAAGTATTCCCTGATCCATTGTAGTGCCTTCCCTGTTATCCCTGCTTGGCCCTCCAGTTTTTGCACTAATCTCTTGTGTGGAACTGTGTCAAATGCGTTCTTGCAGTCCAAGAAAATGCAACCCACCCACCCCTCTCTCTCTTGTCTTACTGCTGTAACCGTATCATAGAACTCCAGTAGGTTTGTGACAGGATTTCCCATCCCTGAAACCATGTTGGCTGCTGTTGATGAGATCATTCCTTTCTAGGTGTTCCTCCATTCTTCTGATAATCTTCTCCATGACTTTGCATAATATACATATCAGTGACACTGGTCTGTAGTTTAGTGCTTCATGTGTGTCTTCTTTTTTAAAGATTGGGACTACATTTGCTGTCTTCCATTCCTCAGGCAATCTCCCTGTTTCGATAGATGTATTGAATATTGTTGTTAGGGGTACACATAGCACCTCTGCTCCTTCTCTCAGGACCCATGGAAAGATGTTATCCGGCCGCATTGCCTTAAGGTATCTAGCTCACTCAGAAGCCTCTTCACTTCTTCCTCGGTTGTGTGTACCGTGTCCAGCACTTGGTGGTGCACCCCACCTCTCCGTTTTTCTGGAGCCCCTTCTGTCTCCTATGTGAACACTTCTTAGAATCTCTTGTTGAGTTCCTTACATACTTCACGATCATTTCTTGTTGTCTCTCCTCCTTCCTTCCTTAGCCCGATTACCTGGTCCTTGACTGATGTTTTTCTCCTGATGTGGCTGTTTAACAGCTTCGGGTCAGATTTGGCTTTTGCTGCTATGTCGTTTTCATATTGTCGTTGGGCCTCCCTTCTTATCTGTGCATATTCATTTCTGGCTCTACGACTGCTCTCCTTATTCTCCTTGGTCCTTTGCCTTCTATATTTCTTCCATTCCCTAGCACACTTGGTTTTTGCCTCCCTGCACCTTTGGTTGAACCATGGGCTCATCCTGCCTTTTTCATTATTCCTGTTACCCTTGGGTACAAACCTCTCGTCAGCCTCCTTGCACATTTTTGTTACATATTCCATCATCTCATTAACTGGTTTCCCTGCCAGTTCTCTGTCCCACTGAACCCCGTTCAGGAAGTTCCTCGTTCCCGTGTAGTCCCTTTTCTTGTAGTTTGGCTTCATTCGCCCTGGTCTTCCTGCTTCTCCCTCCACTTGTAGCTCTACTGTGTATTCGAAGCTTAAAACCACATTCATATTTGATGTCCTCAATATTTGCACTACTTAAGGTGAATACTAGGTCCAGTCTTGCCGGTTCATTCTCTCCTCTCTCTCTTGTAGTGTCCCTTATGTGTTGGTACATAAAGTTTTCCAGTACCACCTCCATTATTTTAGCCCTCCATGTATCTTGGCCCCCACAAGGCTCCAAGTTCTCCCAATAGATTTCCTTGTGGTTAAAGGCACCCATGATCAGGAGCTTTGCCCTGCATACATGAGCTCTTCTGGCCTCTGGAGCCAGTGTGTCAACCATCACTCTATTGCTCTCATCATACTCTTGCCTTGGCCTCCTGGTGTTCTGTGGTGGGTTATACATCACTGCAATTTCCACTTTGGGACCTCCAGAGTGAAGCGTTCCTGCTATGTAATCGCTTGCTTCTCTGCTGTCTCCTCCAGCTCATCAAAATTCCATTGGTTTTTGATTAGCAGTGCCACTCCTCTACCTCCCCCCCCCGTTCCCTCTGTCTTTCCTCATGAACTGGTATCCTGTTGGAAAGATGGCATCTGTTATCATACCTGTAAGCTTGGTTTCTGTGAAAGCTATGGTGTCCGGTGATGCCTCTTTGACTCTTTCGTGCCACTCCTCCCACTTGTTTGTTATTCCTTCAGTTTCCTTTCCAATACTGTGGTTTGGGGGGCCTGTGAGGGTGGGAGACCTGGTAGTATACTATGGGATTCTAAAGCTGGGTGTTGGGTGGAGGCTGTGAGTATGGATTTTAGTTTGTGTTGGGATGGTGTGATACGTTGTGGGGTTCTGAGGATAGTTCTGTGTGCTTGCCCTTGCTGCTCTGTCCTGCTCTGATTGACCTCTGCTGGTTCCATCCCTGTCTCCTTTCCTCGCTCCTTTCGCTTTTTTGTCCTCTCCCTCAGCTGCTGTCGTTCTGTTTGTGTTCTGTCTCTGTCTAGGAACACCCTCTTTGTTTGGTTGTTGTGTGTGTGTGTGTGTGTGTGTGTGTGTGTGTGTACTCACCTAGTTGTGGTTGCAGGGGTCGATTCATAGCTCCTGGCCCCGCCTCTTCACTGGCCGCTGTGTGTGTGTGTGCTCACCTAGTTGTGGTTGCAGGGGTCAAGTCATAGCTCCTGGCCCCGCCTCTTCACTGGCCGCTACTGTGTGTGTCTGTGTACTCACCTATTTGTGGTTGCAGGGGTCGAGTCACAGCTCCTGTGTGTGTGTGTGTGTGTATGTAATACACCGAGGCCACGATCAGAGGTATGGGCGTGTGTGGGCTGCGGCACTCAGCGCTCTAGAGATCCAGCGTGGGCGTGAGGACATTCTCAAGTGTCGCTTATTACTCTGCTGCTGCAAACTGGGTAACGGAAGCCAGAGTCAAAACCTGTCTCTGCCATTCCATTATTCCCCGCATGTTATCAAATGTCGCGCGGACGTGAAGGGAGGGAGGAAGGAGGGGTCAATGGGGCATGGGGGGGTCAGATGGGTGTGGAGAGGGTGGGGGGGGGTCAGGTGGGCGTGGAGAAGGTGGTGGGGGCTTAGATAAGCGCGGAGAGGGTAAATTGTTTACTAGTATAAGGAAAACTCTAGGGACACTATCATGGTGAGAGGAGAGAGAGAGAGAGAGAGAGAGAGATTGGTATAAGTAGGACACTGTAACTCACAAAAAGAACGTCAACAAGAGACGGCTCACAACTGGGCTACAAAGTCACGTAACTTTACAAAACTAAGGAATTCTAGTCAGTATTCCCATCAGTTGTAGAATATATCAGTATTCCCATCAGTTATAGAATATATCAGTATTCCCATCAGTTATAGAATATATCAGTATTCCCATCAGTTATAGAATATATCAGTATTCCCATCAGTTATAGAATATATCAGTATTCCCATCAATTATAGAATATATCAGTATTCCCATCAATTATAGAATATATCAGTATTCCCATCAATTATAGAATATATCAGTATTCCCATCAATTATAGAATATATCAGTATTACCTGGAGTTTACCTGGAGAGAGTTCCGGGGGTCAACGCCCCCGCGGCCCGGTCTGTGACCAGGCCTCCTGGTGGATCAGAGCCTGATCAACCAGGCTGTTGCTGCTGGCTGTATTCCCATCAATTATAGAATATATCAGTATTCCCTTCAATTATAGAATATATCAGTATTCCCATCAATTACAGAATATATCAGTATTCCCATCAATTACAGAATATCTCAGTATTCCCATCAATTACAGAATATATCAGTATTCCCATCAATTACAGAATATCTCAGTATTCCCATCAATTACAGAATATATCAGTATTCCCATCAATTATAGAATATATTAGTATTCCCATCAATTACAGAATATACCAGTATTCCCATCAATTACAGAATATATCAGTATTTCCATCAATTATAGAATATATCAGTATTCCCATCAATTATAGACTATATCAGGTGGCCTGGTGGCTAAAGCTCCCGCTTCACACACGGAGGGCCCGGGTTCGATTCCCGGCGGGTGGAAACATTTCGACACGTTTCCTTACACCTGTTGTCCTGTTCACCTAGCAGCAAATAGGTACCTGGGTGTTAGTCGACTGGTGTGGGTCGCATCCTGGGGGACAAGATTAAGGACCCCAATGGAAATAAGTTAGACAGTCCTCGATGACGCACTGACTTTCTTGGGTTATCCTGGGTGGCTAACCCTCCGGGGTTAAAAATCCGAACGAAATCTTATCTTATCTTATCTTATTATAGACTATATCAGTATTCCCATCTATTACAGAATATATCAGTATTCCCATCTATTACAGAATATATCAGTATTCCCATCAATTACAGAATATATCAGTATTCCCATCAATTACAGAATATATCAGTATTCCCATCTATTACAGAATATATCAGTATTCCCATCAATTAGGGTAGACCCTGGCAGATTCAGGTGTGTAAAGTTATGAACAACTAATTCCCACACATCCAGTACACCTGTGTGACCTGTTACCTACCTGGGGAATTAACATGTGATTAATTTTAGGGAAGAATAACAAGGAGGAGGAGGAGGAGGAGAACAAGAACAAGAAGAATAGATAAATGGAAGACGAGTAAGAGTTGGTAGAAGTGAAAGAGTAAAATAACACAAGAGTTGCAAAGATACAAGAGGGAATACGAATGAAAGAGGAAGAAGAGATAAAGAGGACTAACTCCTTGAGACGGGCGAGGGAGGTAACGAGATCAATGTGAACACAAGACAAAGACAGATTTAACAGAGGGGGGACGGAAGGGAGAGGAGGATGGAAGGGAGAGGAGGACGGAAGGGAGAGGAGGATGGAAGGGAGGGGGAGGATGGAAGGAGAGGAGGATGGAAGGGAGAGGAGGATGGAAGGGAAAAGGAGGATGGAAGGGAGAGAGGATGGAAGGGGGAGGGGATGGAAGGGAGAGGAGGATGGAAGGGGAGAGGAGGAGGAAGGGGGAGGAGGATGGAAGGGAGACAATAGATGGAAGGGAGAGGATGGAAAGCGGAGAATGGATGGAAGAGGGGGATGGAAGGAGAGGATGTTGGAAGGAAGAGGAGGAATAGAATGGAGATAATGGATGGAAGGGAGAGGAGGATAGGAGAGAATGAATACAAGAGGAGGGATGGAAGGGAGAGGAGGTTGGAAGGGAGATGAGGATGGAAGGGAGAGGAAGATGGAAATAATAGGAGGGATAGAAGGGAGAGGACGATGGAAGGGAGAGGACGATGGAAGGGAGAGGACGATGAATGGGGAAGGGGAGACTGTGTACCCGCCTATTCCTGGTTACAAGGGTTGATTCTCAGCTCCTGGTCCCGCCTCTAACTTGCCACTCTCCAGAGTCACTCTCTCAGCCTCGTGAGCCCTGTCGTACCTGCTCTTAAAACTATGCATGGAGTCTGCCTCCACCACTTCCTCACCAATATCATTTCACTTCTCGACTACTCCGAAGCTAAAGAAATACTTCCTAACATCTCTGTTGCCCATATGCGTCTTAAGCTTCCACTTGCGTTCCGAGTTCCCGTTTCTCGCCTCTCACATTTTATCTCTGTCTACCCTATCAATTCTAAGGAGTATTTTGTACGCTGTTATCATGTCTCCTCTGGTTTTTCTGTCCTCCATTGTCCTTAGGTTCAATTCCGTTAGCCTCTTCTCGTAGCTCCCGCGTGTGTACCCACCTATTTGTGGTTGCAGGGGTCGATTCATAGCTCCGCCTCTTCGCTAGGTCCACTCCCTGCTCCAAGAGCTGTATTGTGTGTGTGTGTGTGTGTGTGTGTGTGTGTGTGTGTGTGTGTGTGTGTGTGTGTGTGTGTGTGTGTGTGTGTGTGTGTGTTTGTGTGTGTTGTGTGTGTGTGCTGTGTGAGTTGGTTTTGTGTGGTGAGTGTGGTGTGTGTGTGTGTGTGTGTGTTTGTGTTTTGTGTGTGTGTGTGTGTGTGTGTGTTGTGTTGTTGCGTGTGTGTGTACTCACCTAGTTGTACTCACCTAGTTGAGGTTGCGGGGGTCGAGTCCGAGCTCCTGGCCCCGCCTCTTCACTGATCGCTACTAGGTCACTCTCCCTGAGCCGTGAGCTTTATCGTACCTTTGCTTAAAGCCATGTATGGATCCTGCCTCCACCAGATCGCTTCCCAAACTATTCCACTTATTGACTACTCTGTGGCTGAAGAAATACTTCCTAACATCCCTGTGATTCATCTGCGTCTTCAACTTCCAACTGTGTCCCCTTGTTACTGTGTCCAATCTCTGGAACATCCTGTCTTTGTCCACCTTGTCAATTCCTCTCTGTATTTTGTATGTCGTTATCATGTCCCCCCTATCTCTCCTGTCCTCCAGTGTCGTCAGGTTGATTTCCCTTAACCTCTTCTCGTAGGACATACCTCTTAGCTCTGGGACTAGTCTTGTTGCAAACCTTGGCACTTTCTCTAGTTTCTTTACGTGCTTGGCTAGGTGTGGGTTCCAAACTGGTGCCGCATACTCCAATATGGGCCTAACGTACACGGTGTACAGGGTCCTGAACGATTCCTTATTAAGATGTCGGAATGCTGTTCTGAGGTTTGCTAGGCGCCCATATGCTGCAGCAGTTATTTGGTTGATGTGCGCTTCAGGAGATGTGCATGGTGTTATACTCACCCCAAGATCTTTTTCCTTGAGTGAGGTTTGTAGTCTCTGGCCACTAGACTGTACTCCGTCTGCGGTCTTCTTGCCCTTCCCCAATCTTCATGACTTTGCACTTGGTGGGATTGAACTCCAGGAGCCAATTGCTGGGCCAGGTCTGCAGCCGTCCAGATCCCTTGTGTTCTGCCTGGTCTTCGATCGAGTGAATTCTTCTCATCAACTTCACGTCATCTGCAAACAGGGACACCTCAGAGTCTATTCCTTCCGTCATGTCGTTCACAAACACCAGAAACAGCACTGGTCCTAGGACTGACCCCTGTGGGACCCCGCTGGTCACAGGTGCCCACTCTGACACCTCGCCACGTACCATGACTCGCTGCTGTCTTCCTGACAAGTATTCCCTGATCCATTGTAGTGCCTTCCCTGTTATCCCTGCTTGGTCCTCCAGTTTTTGCACCAATCTCTTGTGTGGAACTGTGTCAAACGCCTTCTTGCAGTCCAAGAATATGCAATCCACCCACCCCTCTCTCTTTTGTCTTACTGCTGTCACCATGTCATAGAACTCCAGTAGGTTTGTGACACAGGATTTCCCATCCCTGAAACCATGTTGGCTGCTGTTGATGAGATCGTTCTAGGTGTTCCACCACTCTTCTCCTGATAATCTTCTCCATGATTTTGCATACTATACATGTCAGTGACACTGGTCTGTAGTTTAATGCTTCATGTCTGTCTCCTTTTTTAAAGATTGGGACTACATTTGCTGTCTTCCATGCCTCAGGCAATCTCCCTGTTTCGATAGATGTATTGAATATTGTTTTTAGGGGTACACATAGCGCCTCTGCTCCTCTCTTCAATACCCATGGGAGATGTTATCTGGCCCCATTGCCTTTGAGGTATCTAGCTCACTCAGAAGCCTCTTCACTTCTTCTTCGGTTGTGTGCACTGTGTCCAGCACATGGTGGTGTGCCCCACCTCTCCGTCTTTCTGGAGCCCCTTCTGTCTCCTCTGTGAACACTTCTTTTAATCTCTTGTTGAGTTCCTCACATACTTCACGGTCATTTCTTGTTGACTCTCCTCCTTCCTTCCTTAGCCTGATTACCTGGTCCTTGACTGTTGTTTTCCTCCTGATGTGGCTGTACAACAGTTTCGGGTCAGATTTGGCTTTCGCTGCTATGTCATTTTCATATTGTCTTTGGGCCTCCCTTCTTATCTGTGAATATTCGTTTCTGGCTCTACGACTGCTCTCCTTATTCTCCTGGGTCCTTTGCCTTCTATATTTCTTCCATTCCCTAGCACACTTGGATTTTGCCTCCCTGCACCTTTGGGTAAACCATGGGCTCATCCTGGCTTTTTCATTATTCCTGTTACCCTTGGGTACAAACCTCTCCTCAGCCTCCTTGCATTTTGTTGCTACATATTCCATCATCTCATTAACTGGCTTCCCTGCCAGTTCTCTGTCCTACTGAACCCCGTTCAGGAAGTTCCTCATTCCTGTGTAGTCCCCTTTCTTGTAGTTTGGCTTCATTCGTCCTGGCTTTCCTGCTTCTCCCTCCACTTGTAACTCTACTGTGTATTCGAAGCTTAAAACCACATGGTCACTGGCCCCAAGGGGTCTTTCATATGTGATGTCCTCGATATCTGCACTACTCAAGGTGAATACTAAGTCCAGTCTTGCTGGTTCATCCTCTCCTCTCTCTCTTGTAGTGTCCCTTACGTGTTGGTACATGAAGTTTTCCAGTACCACCTCCATCATCTTAGCCCTCCATGTATCTTGGCCCCCATGCGGGTCCAAGTTCTCCCAATCGATCTCCTTGTGGTTAAAGTCACCCATGATCAGGAGCTTTGCCCTGCATGCATGAGCTCTTCTGGCCACTCTAGCCAGTGTGTCAACCATCGCTCTATTGCTCTTGTCGTACACTTGCCTTGGCCTCCTGCTGTTCTGTGGTGGGTTATACATTACTGCTATTACCACCTTGGGACCTCCAGAGTGAAGCGTTCCCGCTATGTAATCACTTTCTTCTCCGCTGTCTCCTCTCTCCAGCTCATCAAAATTCCAGCGATTTTTGATCAGCAATGCCACTCCTCCACCCCCCCTGTTCCCTCTGTCTTTCCTCAGGATTTGGTATCCCGTTGGAAAGATGGCATCTGTTATCATACCTGTAAGCTTGGTTTCTGTGAGAGCTATGATGTCCGGTGATGCCTCTTTGACTCTTTCATGCCACTCCTCCCACTTATTTGTTATTCCATCAGCGTTTGTGTACCATACCTTCAGTTTCCTTTCCAACACTGTGGTTTGGGGGGCCTGTGAGGGTGGGAGACCTGGTAGCATACTGTGGGATTCTATAGCTCGGTGTTGGGTGGAGGCTGTGGGTATGGATTGTAGTGTGTGTTGGGATGGTGTGATAGGTTGAATGGTTCTGAGAATAGTTGTGTGTGTGCTTGCCCTTGCTGTTCTGTTCTGCTCTGACTGACCTCTGCTGGTTCCATCCTTGTCTCTTTTCCTAGCTCCTTTCGCTTTTTTGTCCTCTCCCTCAGCTGCTATCGTTCTGATTGTGTTCTGTCTCCGTCTAGGAACACCCTCTTGTACTCTTCCGAGTATTTCAATCGTGGTTTCTCTTGGTGGATCCTGTTCCGCACTGTTTCCGTCTTCAGAATCAGCTTGATTGGTTAGTTTCTCCCCTTCGAGTACCTCCCTATTCTCTGAAAATTTACAATCTCGTCCATCTCTTCACCTATTTCCGTGATGATTTTCTCAATCTCCTTTCTTTCTTCCTGCTGCCTTTCAGTGTGTGTCCTTTCCTCTCTCTCCTGAAGCCCATGGATAAACACTGATTTTGCCCTTTCCTCCTCCCATTGCGAGTCTGGATCCTGCCTGTATGTGGTCAGTTTCTCCCTTGATTTTCCAGTGCCTCTTGATAGCATGGATGTGCCTCAGCATTCGACTTATCACCCTCTCCATCTGCAACCAGCTGTTCTTCCCTTTCACTCCTTGGCCCTCCTTGGCATGCTGATATGACCTTAGCATAATTCATAATTCCTTCCTTCCTGTTCGGCCTTGCAGCTTCATATGCTGTGTCTTCTCTGGTCACTGCCCCTGTAACTCGCTTCAGCCTATTTATCTCAACTTCTAGGATCCTTATCTTGGCTACTGCAGTTTCGACTTGTGCCTCCCAATTCTTTGTCTCCTTCTCCAACCTCTTTTCCAATTTCACAGAGAGCTCTTTCTCCATTTTTTCAGAAAGCTCTCCTAATTTTCTCTTCCACTCTTGTTCCATCCTTTTCCACTGCTCCTCCATCCACTCCTCCCTTCCAGAACCATTCTCATCTGATCCTTGGTTCCTGCGAGTCCCCACCATTTTTTTTTTTTTTTGTGAGAGAAGAGAGAAGGGAAAGGTAGAAGGAGAGAGAGAGGGGAAGAGTGAGAAGGGAAAAAATGGGGAAGAGATGGAGAGAGAGAGAGAGAGAGAGAGAGAGAGAGAGAGAGAGAGAGAGAGAAGGGAAGGCAGAAAGAGAGAGAGGGACAGTGAGAAGGAAAAATGGGAAGAGAGAGTGAGAGTGAGAGTGAGAGAGGGGAGAGAGAGTTAAGGGAAGGGTAGGAGAGGGGGAGAGTGAGAAGGGAAAATGGGGAAGAGAGAGAGAGAGAGAGAGAGAGAGAGAGAGAGGAAGAGAGAGAGAGAGAGAGAGAGAGAGGAGAGAGAGAGGGGGAGGGAGAGAGAGAGAAGGCAAAGAGAGGGAGAGAGGGGGGAGAGGGGGAGATGGGGGAAAGAGGGGGAGATGGAAGAGCGAGAGGGGAGAGGCTAGGGGGAGAGAGAGGGGAGGAGGGGAGAGAGATGGGAAAAGGGGAGAGGGGAGAGATAATGGGAGGGGAGAGATGTTAGAGGGGGAGAGATGTTAGAGGGGGGGAGGGTGTTAGAGGGAAAAGATGTTAGAGGGGAGAGATGGGAGAGGGAAGAGAGAGAGAGAGATAGGTAGAGAGTGATAGGTAGAGAGAGAGAGATAGGTAAAGAGTGAGATAGGTAGAGAGAGATAGGTAAAGAGTGAGATAGGTAGAGGGGAGATAGGTCTCTACCTAGGATAGGAAGAGAGGGAGAGAGGAGAGAAAGGAGCGAGGTTCAGTGTGTGTGTGCGCGTGTGTGTGTGTATGTGTGTGTATGTGTGTGTATGTGTGTGTGTGTGTGTGTGTGTTGTGTGTGTGTGTGTGTGTGTGTGTGTGTGTGTGTGTGTGTGTGGTTTTTGTGTGTGTGTGTTGTGTGTGTGTGTGTGTGTGTGGTGTGTGTGTGTTGTGTGTGTGTGTGTGTGTGAGTAAATGGGAATTGGAATGGTGTAATTCTGCACTAGCAAAGGTGCTTCGTCAATGGGAATATATGGTGTGTGTGTGTATATATATGTTATTCGAACGTCAATAGTGATGTAAAAATATGTGTGATGAACGCTGTGTGTCACGACTGATGCTGCGTACGTCACGACTGACGTTACGTACGTCACGATTGACGTGACGGAGAAATTACTGCTCACTGGGTTACTGGGTTGATGTGAGAGTATGTGTCTTGATGTTATTCCCGGATCCTGGGTCAGGGGACTCGGTGTGAGGGGACTCGGCGTGAGGGGACTCGGCGTGAGAGGTGAGCTGGCTGGCCTGAGGGGATAAGAGGTGAGAAATTTCAAAACTAAGGCGATACAAGCTAAGGTGATGCGTGAGGGGTCAATGTCTGAAGAGATACAGGTTGAGGGGACACTCCCAGAGGGGAATCCGGTGCATTTCTGTACTGAGGGAAGGTTGGTATTTTAGGAAAGGTTGAGAGAGGAGGGTTAGGATGTGGATGAGGCTAGGATAAGAGTGAGAATGGGATGAGGGGTGAAGGAAGGATATGAGTGAGGAAGATGAAAGGGAAAGATAGGATAAGAATGAAAGGGAGGATGAAAGAGGAGAGAAAGAGGGAAGGGAAGGATGAAAGAGGAGAAAGAGGGAAGGGAAGGGAGAAAGAGGGGAGGTTAGGATGAAAGGGGAGGTTTAGATGAGAGAGGAGGTTAGGATGAGAGGTGGATATGCGGGAAGACTAAGATGAGAGTGAGGGAGAGGGGAGGATGAGGAGCCACCAGACCCGGAAGCTGAAGCCACGAGACCCGAAAGCTGGAGCCACGAGACCCAGACGCTGGAGCCACGAGACCCAGACGCTGGAGCCACGAGCCCCAGACGCTGGAGCCACGAGCCCCAGACGCTGGAGCCACGAGCCCCAGACGCTGGAGCCACGAGACCCAGACGCTGGAGCCACGAGACCCAGACGCTGGAGCCACGAGACCCAGACGCTGGAGCCACGAGCCCCAGACGCTGGAGCCACGAGCCCCAGACGCTGGAGCCACGAGCCCCAGACGCTGGAGCCACGAGCCCCAGACGCTGGAGCCACGAGACCCAGACGCTGGAGCCCCGAAGGTGTCATCTACTCAGGTTACCTCAATGTTATGACCAAGCTGACACTCAGCCCAGTAAATATTAACCAAAACTGGCACTAAAGAAAAGGCTGACGACTCAAGTTTAGGAGAGGGACGGTAGAGGCACGACAGGCAATAACTGGAAAGAAAGACGAGGCTGGACAAGGAAGAAAGATTGCAGATGTAAATTTAGAAAAAAAAAATATTTCAGGATTAATCTTAAGACAGAATTGGTATAATAATAATAATAATCCTAGGTAGTAGGTTGGTAGACAGCAACCACCCAGGGAGGTACTACCGTCCTACCAAGTGAGTGTAAAACGAAAGCCTGTAATTGTTTTACATGATGGTAGGATTGCTGGAGCCCATTTTTCTGTCTCATGCACACGCAAGGCATCAGGTACGTCTTGCTACTTCTACTTACACTTAGGTCACACTACACATACATGTACAAGCATATATATACACACCCCGCTGGGTTTTCTTTTATTTTCTTACTAGTTCTTGTTCTTGTTTATTTCCTCTTACCTCCATGGGGAAGTGGAACAGAATTCTTTCTCTGTAAGCCATGCGTGTTGTAAGAGGCGACTAAAATACCAGGAGCAAGGGGCTAGTAACCCTTCTCCTGTATATATTACTAAATGTAAAAGGAGAAACTTTCGTTTTTCCTTTTGGGCCACCCTGCCTCGGTGGGATACGGCCGGTGTGTTGAAAGAAAGAAAGAAATAATAATAATAATAATAATAATAATAATAATAATATAATAATAATAATATTAATAATTCTTTATTTCTACAAGTAGCGACACAAATCAATTACATTTAGAATTGAATGGAAGTATGATAGTAGGGATAACTCTGTAACAGTCCCAGATTTTCGCTTAGCAGATTACGATGGGCTTAGAGAAACATTATCATCTGTTGACTGGGGTAACGAAGAGAGCTATCAATATGACAGTTTTCTGAACACAATACATATTGCTCAAAGAACGTTTATCCCTTATAAGGAAATTAGATCAAATAGAAATGACCCAAAATGGATGAATAATAGGCTGAAATATATACTAGGGCATAAGAAAGGAATTTATAGGCGTATCAAAAGAGGCGAGGGTCATCTTATGAATCAGTATATTGACATTAAGAGGGACATTAAAAAGGGGATAAGAAAAGCTAAAAGGGACTATGAAATTAAAGTTGCTAGGGATTCTAAAACTAATCCAAAAAGTTTTTTCCAGGTATATAGAACAAAAGTCAGAGATAAGATAGGTCCCTTAAAAATAACTATGGGCATCTTACTGACAAAGAGAATGAAATGTGCTCGATTTTAAATAATTATTTTCTCTCGGTTTTTACACAGGAAGACACTAATAATATTCCGGTAATTAATTTTTATAGTGGATTAGAAGAAGATAAATTATGTAACATCACAGTCACTAGTGAAATGGTTGTGAAGCAGATAGACCGACTGAAGCAAAATAAGTCACCGGGTCCTGATGAGGTTTTTTCAAGGGTTCTTAAGGAATGTAAAATGGAAGTCTGTGAACCATTAACTAATATTTTTAATTTATCTCTTCAAACAGGTGTAGTGTCTGATATGTGGAAGATGGCTAATGTAATTCCTATTTTTAAAACAGGGGACAAGTCGTTACCGTCAAATTACCGCCCAATAAGCCTGACCTCAATTGTAGGCAAGTTGCTAGAGTCAATTATAGCTGAGATTATAAGAAGCCATCTCGATAAGCATAGCTTGATTAATGATACTCAGCATGGATTCACAAGAGGCCGGTCTTGTCTAACTAATTTATTAACTTTCTTCAGTAAAGCTTTTGAGGCTGTTGACCACGATTAAAGAATTTGATATTGTTTACTTAGATTTTAGTAAGGCATTTGATAGAGTTCCGCACCAAAGACTGTTGAAGAAAGTAGCAGCTCATGGCATTGGGGGGAGGGGTGCTCTCGTGGATCGAGTCATGGCTCACAGACAGGAAGCAGAGAGTGTCCATAAATGGGGTTAAATCTGAGTGGGGGTATCAGTAACAAGTGGCGTTCCACAGGGATCAGTCTTGGGCCCGTTGTTGTTTATAATATATATCAATGATCTTGATGAAGGAATTGCTAGTGATATGAGCAAATTCGCCGATGACACGAAGATAGGTAGGATAATTGATTTCAAACATAGATGTTAAGGAACTTCAGGAGGATTTAGACAAACTCTACTCTTGGTCAGAAAAGTGGCAGATGCAGTTCAATGTAGATAAATGCAAGGTTCTGAAGCTCGGGAGTGTCCATAACCCTAGCACTTATAAGTTAAATAATGTAGAACTTAGCGATACAGATTGCGAAAAGGACTTGGGGGTTATGGTAAGCAGCAACCTTAAACCAAGACAGCAATGCCTAAGCGTACGTAATAAGGCAAATAGATTACTGGGATTTATATCAAGAAGTGTAAGCAACAGAAGTCCAGAGGTCATACTGCATCTTTATACATCATTAGTAAGGCCTCACCTAGATTATGCAGCTCAATTCTGGTCTCCATATTACAGAATGGACATAAATTCGTTAGAAAACATTCAGCGTAGGATGACTAAATTAATACATAGCATTAGAAATCTTCCTTATGAAGAAAGATTGAAGACTCTTAAGTTACATTCACTTGTTAGACGAAGAATGAGGGGAGACCTGATCGAAGTGTATAAGTGGAAGATAGGTATTAATAAAGGGGATATTAACAAGGTCTTGAGGATATCTCTCCAAGAGAGAACCCGCAGTAATGGATTTAAATTAGATAAGTTTAGATTTAGAAAGGACATAGGAAAGTATTGGTTTGGAAATAGGGTAGTTGATGAGTGGAACAGTCTACCTAGTTGGGTTATTGAGGCTAGGACTTTGGGTAGTTTCAAATTTAGGTTGGATAAGTACATGAGTGGGAGGGGTTGGATTTGAGAGGGACTTGCACATCGGAGCTTGTTAGGTAAGACACATATGCAACAGTTAGGTATCTTTATTATGAAACGTTTCGCCTACACAGTAGGCTTCTTCAGTCAAGTACAGAAAAGTTGATAGAAACAGAAGATACTTGAAGACGATGTAATCAGTCCATCACCCTTAAAGTTTTGAGGTGGTCAGTCCCTCAGTCTGGAGAAGAGCATTGTTCCATAGTATGAAACAATATGGAGAAGAAGTCACTTCTTCTCTATATTCAGATTCCCATATGCTGCATAAGTGTCTCAATCTTCAACTTGTCGGTTTTTCAAACCATTCATCACAACTGTCAGACACTGCAGCATCATGGGATCTTCTTACAAACAATTCTTCAACGCTTGTTCAACCTTTGGACAATGACCTACTTCGACTAGTGGATGATACCACTATGATCCCGCCTCCGTCTGCTTCAAGTCACCTCACTACAGTATATAAGCCACGTCTACGGCCCTATGCTGTACATTCTACAAGATTGATGGACTGAACACATCGACTCCAGGCTGAGGGACTGATTACCTCATACTCCTCCTCTCCTTACGCCTTCCTCTTTGTATTGGACTGATGAAGCCACTGTGTGGCGAAACGTTTCCTGAAAAAAGATTCCCATATGCTGCATAAGTGTCTCAATCTTCAACTTGTCGGTTTTTCAAACCATTCATCACAACCGACAAGTTGGTTTAGAAAGAAACGTAAGCAAACACTATAACATATTTATTAGAAAACGTTTCGGTCCTGGGACCTTGATCACTTCTAACATACAGAGGTAGAAAGACATTATATATATATAAAGTAAAAGGACACAAGTGCAAATAATGTGACATTTATTGTGGCAACGTTTCGCTCTCCAGGAGCTTTATCAAGCCATTACAAACAATACAACGAACGAACGAAAGTTCAGGTAAGATCCCAAATGGGATGAGCGGGGAAGACGGGACAGACGAAGAATAGTGCTGGAGAGGAGTGTTCTTAGTCGTAGAAATAGAGCCAGGGCTTAACCCAGCAGCAAAGGCGATCGTGGGACAGATATTGAAAAGAGAAATTCCGGTTCTTCTGTTGGGACTCCGGTGGGGTGAGCTGGGAGTAAGGGACTTGCGACCTTTAGAGCTAGAGAGGAGTGCAGAACTGAGTCATGTCTTAACCCAAAAAAGCTAAGGCGAACGTGGGTCAGAGAATGGTACCTGTCTTAGAAGGTACCTGTCAGCGGAGATACCATGATCAAACAATACATGGACACAGAGGGTATATAAAGGCTCAGAGTGAGGTGAATACTAGTGAGGTACCATTTCGATGTTCACTAGTGGTAGTAGTAGTAGTAGTAGTGGTAGTGACAAAAGTAATACAATATGGTAGAGCAATTAATTCGTACATGAGTAAAAGGATATAAAAGCTATTACTTGGGTAACATAAAAATAGGTTGGACAAATATAAACTGGAATGAGGCAGCTTGTTTCAGTGTTCACTCTCTGTGCTTTGTGTAGTATAACAGGAGAGACTATGTGATGGCAGGGTTTACTGTTTTCAGGAGGATTCTTGCTAAGACTTCGGAGATGGTGAAGCTGCCGTTGTTTTGTTTAATTGTATTCGAAACAGCGATCAGTGCTGATTCGAGGCACTTGCGTCTGCGGAAATTATTTGCACTTGTGTCCTTTTACTTTACATATTGTCGGTAATTCTGCCAACTTTATTACATTATATATATAGGCGGAGAGTGAGATGTGACGCACGTGACCTGAGGAATGTCATAAGAACATAAGAATGGAGGAACACTGTAGAAGGCCTACTGGCCCATGCGAGGCAGGTCCTTATCAAAACAACCTCTGCCTATGATGAGGACGGGTAGACGATGAAATCATGTGACTCCTGTGTTGTTGGGTTGGTGCTGCTTAAGTATCATGTATGCCAATGTTTTTGAAATTTTGTAGTTTCCAGTGTTGCGTTCTATAGTGTCGGTGACGGCGATTAGTGAGGCTTCTAGGCACCGTCGGCGTCTGAGGTCTGGTTCGGTGAGAACGAGTGGTGCCTCGTTCCAGTTCATCAAATGCCCCGTGGAGTCTCTGTGGAGGACACAGGCGTACCTTACATTGTCACTATCCCCTGTGGGTTCTGTCCCAAGAAATATGTAGGCGAGACAGGCAGAGATCTTGCAGTCCGCCTGAATGAGCATCGAAATGCCTCTAACAGAGACGATGTAAGGTACGCCTGTGTCCTCCACAGAGACTCCACGGGGCATTTGATGAACTGGAACGAGGCACAACTCGTTCTCACCGAACCAGACCTCAGACGCCGACGGTGCCTAGAAGCCTCACTAATCGCCGTCACCGACACTGTAGAACGCAACACTGGAAACTACAAAATTTCAAAAACATTGGCATACATGATACTTAAGCAGCACCAACCCAACAACACAGGAGTCACATGATTTCATCGTCTACCCGTCCTCATCATAGGCAGAGGTTGTTTTGATAAGGACCTGCCTCGCATGGGCCAGTAGGCCTTCTACAGTGTTCCTCCATTCTTATGTTCTTATGACATTGTGAACATCAAAATGGTATACAATACCGACAGGTTGTTAGGTAAGACACATATGCAACAGTTAGACAACTTTATTCCGAAACGTTTCGCCTACACAGTAGGCTTCTTCAGTCGAATACAGAAAGTAGGCAGGAACAGTAGAGATGTGAAGACGGATGATGGACTGATTACATCGTCTTCACATCTCTACTGTTCCTGCCTACTTTCTGTATTCGACTGAAGAAGCCTACTGTGTAGGCGAAACGTTTCGGAATAAAGTTGTCTAACTGTTGCATATGTGTCTTATCTTATGACATTCCTCAGGTCACGTGCGTCACATCTCACTCTCCGCCTATATATATAATGTCTTTCTACCTCTGTATGTTCTAGACGTCATTAACAAGTCGTGGAGGGCCAGGACACTCCCAGCAGCTTGGAAGAAAGCTACAATCGTACCAATTCCAAAGCCCAAGGACCCAGGCAGTATGAGACCCATATCGCTGACCAGCTGCTTAGCCAAGACTGCTGAGAGGATGGTGTTAAATCGCCTCCTATGGAAACTTGGACCCTCTCATCATCACATATTTGGCTTCACCAAAGGAGTGGGAACAGCAGAGTGCATAACCACTCTACTAAGCCAGATTGCTGATAGCAACAAAAAACCTAGTATCGTCGTCTACCTCGACCTTGAGAAGGCATTTGAGCTAGCCAGCCCCACAGCAATTCTGGCAATACTAGCTCGGAAGGGAATCAAAGGACGCCTCCTGGCCTGGATAGAATCCTACCTTAGGGGCAGGCAGGCCTGTGTCAGCTTTCAGGGACACTACTCTTCCTTTAAAACCCTGGAAAACGGTACGCCACAAGGAGGTGTGCTCAGTCCTACCCTGTTTAACATCCTTATGCAGGAACTTGTGAGCCTTCCCTTTCATAGTGGTACACAGCTCCTCAGTTATGCTGATGATCTTGCACTAGTAGTGAATGGGAAAGGCAATTTAGAACGACAGGCTCGGAGAGCTTTGGACCTAATTACGCAGTCTTGCAAGGAACTAGGCCTCAAGATCTCGGCCGAGAAATCTCTTGCAATGATGTTCAAGGGACCAGATCCTATGAATAGATTACGTATTCAGGATATAGAACTTGCGTGGACAGGCTCCTACCTGTACTTGGGAATCTACATTGATAAAAAGCTGACCTTTCAGAAACAGGCCGAGTATGTCAGGTCACGTGCTCAACTCAGACTCAACGCCATGAGAGCCATGACGAGGCACCGTGCAGGGGCAAGCAAAGATGTACTTCGCTTGTACTATATACAAGCTATACGCTCGCTCATTGACTACAGTGCACCGGCTTTAGCTCATCTCTTCCCGCAGAGCAGGCAAAGGGTGGAGGTCGTACAAAACCAGGCGATAAGAACTATGCTTGGTGCCCCCATCTGGACCAACACAGTATGTCTCAGATCTGAGGCCCGGCTTCCTTCCTTGGCTGACAGAGTAAGATACATAAACGCCTGCAAAGTGGCCACGATTCTGCACCGGCAGCAAGGTACCCCACTAAGGAGACGGATATTAACAACCATGTCACAAGATCCCACACTCTTCACGGACTACTCCTGGATTCGTTCGTTTTGTGCTGCTGGGCGGAAGCTGCTGCCTGTACAGCTGCTCTGTGAGAAGATCTGCAAGAAAGGTATAAAATACCGACAATATGAAAGTTAAGACACATGTGCAACATCTGGATATCTTTATTGTAGACGATTTTCGCCATCCATGTGGCTTTATCAATAAAATTCAGGACATAATAGGAAGACAGTAGAACTATATACAAAGATGAGGTAATCAGTCCCTCGGCCTTGGCAGTTAGTGTTACAAGCAATCGTGGTGGAGGAGAGTCTGGCAAGCAAATGTCAAAAGACTGGCGTTTTTATAAGGCGTCAGTGAAGGGACGGGCAGCAGACGAGGGCGTCTAACTGGTAGGGATTCCCGGAAGTAGGTCCTTCCCAAAGAGATGGTTATTGCAGCACGTGAAGAAGGTCTTGTAGATGTCCTTCTCGACCCAAGATTCCCATGATGTTGCAGTGCTGACCAGTGTGCAAGAAGGTATAAAATACCGACAATATGAAATTAGGCACCATGTGCACATCTGCGATATCTATATTGTAGACGTTTCGTCGCTCCATGGCTTTACAAACAATTCTAGTTCATACTGTCTCCTATATGTCTAGATTCTTAGTTTATTATTAAAGCCACTGGATGGCGAAACGTCTACAATAAAGATATCCAGATGTTGCACATGTGTCTTAACTTTCATATTGTCGGTATTTTATACCTTTCTTGCACAACTTGTCAGACACTGCAACATCATGGAATCTTGGTTCAGAGGACATCTACAAGACCTTCTTCACGGCTGCTGCAACTAACCCATCTCTTTGGGAAGGACCTACTTCCAATGGGGAATCCCGCCTACCAGTGACTGCCTCGTCTGCTGCCCGTCCCTTCCACTGACGCCTATAAAAACGCCAGTCTTCTTGCCTTTGCTCCAGACTCTCTCCACCACGATGCTGTGAACACAAAACTCCAAGGCCGAGGGACTGATTACCTCATCTTTTGTATATAGTTCTACTGTCTTCCTATTATGTCCTAGAATTTGTATTGATAAAGCCACTGGATGGCGAAACGTCTACAATAAAGATATCCAGATGTTGCACATGTGTCTTAACTTTCATATTGTCGGTATTTTATACCTTTCTTGCACAACTTGTCAGACACTGCAACATCATGGAATCTTGGTTCAGAGGACATCTACAAGACCTTCTTCACGGCTGCTGCAACTAACCCATCTCTTTGGGAAGGACCTACTTCCACTGGGGAATCCCGCCTACCAGTGACTGCCCTCGTCTGCTCCCCGTCCCTTCCACTGACGCCTATAAAAACGCCAGTCTTCTTGCCTTTGCTCCAGACTCTCCTCCACCACGATGCTGTGAACACTAACTCCAAGGCCGAGGGACTGATTACCTCATCTTTTGTATATAGTTCTACTGTCTTCCTATTATGTCCTAGAATTTGTATTGATAAAGCCACTGGATGGCGAAACGTCTACAATAAAGATATCCAGATGTTGCACATGTGTCTTAACCTACATCTGTGAGAAGAGTTGTGACCTTCCTGTTGCTGGGTACCATCCACCACCTCCCTGGCGCCCAGATCCAGCCGATGTTTTCATCATGCAGCTGCCCATCTCTAAGTGTCTCTGCAGTCGAGACACCCTCAGCAATCATGCTGAGACAAGCATGGCACTGGCAGAGGGAGGCACATGTGCAGTGTATTTCACAGATGGTTCTGTCGACCCTGATAGGAAGAGAGCAGCAACTGGACTGTACCACAATGGTCACACACAAGGCTGGCGACTCCCTGACCACTGCACGATCCTTCAAGCTGAGCTGGTGGCGATTCAGCAGGCATTGTCACATGCCCTACGACATCGACTCCGACCTGTCATACATGTTGATTCCACCTCTGCAATCAATGCCCTCTCCCCATCCTCAACCACAGGATAATGTTCACCTCATCACATCGATCCTGAGCATAATGACAGCCTTAGAAGTTCAGGGTAATAGATCGACATTGAACTGGATCCCCAGCCATGCTGGCATCCGGGGAAATGAGGCGGCAGATGATGCAGCCAAGGCAGCAACAGACTATCCACATGTTGGGATTACTGTCCCAATCAGCCTACGACAGACCAAACTGGTGGCTGCCAGAGCCACGAAACTTATGGGGGAGGTCTTAGGTGATACCCCATCTCAACAGTGGTACCGAGCAGCGACTCAGGGAGAACCCCCTCCATATGATAGAAGCTGGTCCAGAGCGCAGTGTACCGCCATCCATCGGCTTCGTTTGGGCTTTCCCACAGCCAAGATGATGGTAGACAAGGCTGAGGAGGAGATGTGCCAGTACTGTCAGCACGTTGTCCAGCGGCCCCTAACACACTATCTTCTAGAGTGCGAAGCTACTGAGACACTCCGCAGGCAACTAGGGGTGATATTCCCTCCCGAAGAGGACCCAGAGATGACTGCGGCCACACTAGTGTATCATGGGGTCAACGAACCAGACAAGCTGTTTCCTGTAATAATGACATATCCTCCTCCTCGCTAGTGTCCATAGTTACATATGGTGTCGCTTATGAGATGCACCAGTTGAACTGACCAGAGGGGCGCTTGAGCGGCATGCGTCGCATCATTGTGGAAACCTTTCTCCATCGGGAGCCAGAGACGGGTCATCGCAAGATTGGGACCCGTGCCAGGACTATGGTCTTGGCGAACGTTATACATACATACCTCTGTATGTTAGAAGTGAGAGTAAGACACATGTGCAACATCTGGGTATCTTTATTGTAGACGTTTCGCCATCCAGTGGCTTTATCAATACAAATTTCAGGAATTTGTATTGATAAAGCCACTGGATGGCGAAACGTCTACAATAAAGATACCCAGATGTTGCACATGTGTCTTACTCTCATCTTGTCGGTATTATATACCATTCGTACACATGTTAGAAGTGATCAAGGTCCCAGGACCGAAACGTTTTCTAATAAATATGTTATAGTGTTTGCTTACGTGTCTTTCTAAACCACATTATCAAGGAACTAAAAAGTGCAATTTAATTTAACCTAATCCACCTAAATATATATTTAGATAAGTTTACAATAATTTAATAATTAACAAGCACAATGAAATATATTTTGTTTTCTTTGGGTTCAGAATGATTTTTGTCAAATTATTGCACACACAAATCTTTGCTTGCTTTATTCGGCAAGAAAAACGTTGCTATTTAAGGCAAAATAGCAAGTTTTACCTATTCGGCACGACAGACAGACAGACAGACACACACACACACACACACACACACACACACACACACACAACATATATATATATATATATATAATATATATATATTATAATATATATATTATATTATATATATATATATAATTATTATACAAGATGCAAAACAACACGGGGGAGCTGAATGACAACAACGTTACAGGAAAGAGGAGGTCCAAGCAAACACGATCACAGGAAGCGTCGAGCTTTAGACTGGTACCGGGGAGCGGGGTGAGGGCAGGAACCACCCTTCTTCTGGGGCTGGGTCTACGCTGACTTAGGATCGGGGAAGACTTAACTCAGCGTCGAAGAAACTATCACAGTTTTCTTATCTTTTAGTCCCATTCACAAGAACATAAGAATATAAGAAAGAAGGAACACCACACCAGGCCTACTGGCCCATGCGAGGTAGGTCCAGTTCTCCCGCCGGCTTAAGCCAATGCCTTGATCTAGTCAGGTTAGTCACATTCACTTAAGGGTGGAGCACGGCATCAGACGTAGTAGCACAAGCTAGTCAGGTCCAACTCACACCCACCCACACCCATTCATGTATTTATCCAACCGATTTTTAAAACTACACAACGACTTAGCTTCTATGACGGTACTCGGGAGTTTGTTCCACTCATCCACAACTCTATTACCAAACCAGTGCTTTCCTACATCCTTCCTGAATCTGAATTTTTCCAGTTTAAAACCGTTGCCGCGAGTCCTGTCTACTTTACATATTTTTATCACGTTATTTACATCCCCTTCATTAATTTCTGTTTTCCACTTATACACCTCAATCATATCCCCCCTAATTCTACGCCTTTCTAAAGAGTGCAGATTCAGGGTCTCAGTCTATCCTCATAGGGAAGATTTCTGATACATGTGATCAACTTTGTCATCCTCCTTTGTACGTTTTCCAGAGCATTAATATCCATTCTGTAATACGGTGACCGAAACAGCGCAGCAAATCTAAAAGAGGCCTAACCAAAGATATATAGAGTTGAAGAACAACCTGAGGACTTCTATTATTTATACTTTTTGATATGAAGCCAAGGATTCTGTTAGCTTTAATGCGAACACTTATGCACTGTTGTCTTGGTTTCAGATTACTGCTAACCAGAACTCCTAAATCCTTTTCGCAATCCGTAATATTAAGATCTACATTATTTAGTTTATATGTGCATGGTTATTCTTCTCTCCAATATTTTGAACTTTGCATTTGTCTATATTAAATTGCATCTGCCACTTCTCCGACCGCTGCATCAGTCTATTCAAATCATCATGGAGTGCTCTAATGTCCTCATTAGAATGAAGTGGACGGCCTATTATGGTGTCATCAGCAAATTTGCTTATGTCGCTATTTATTCCCTCGTCTATGTCGTTTATGTAAATTGTGAACAAAAAGGGACCCAACACTGACCCCTGAGGAACACCGCTTGTGACGTGCCCCCATTCTGATTTCTCCTCATTTATGCAAACTCTCTGCTGCCTATTTGTCAACCATGCCTCTGCCCATGAAAATATTTTTCCTCTTATTTCATGTGCCTTACGCTTTCTCAACAGCCTCTGATGTGGAACTCTATCGAAAGCCTTACTGAAGTCCATATACACAATATCATATTCAATACCATGATCTACCTCCTCAGATACCTTAGTGAAGAAAGTTAGTAAATTCGTAAGGCAGGAACGCCCCTTTGTAAAACCGTGTTGAGATTCATTAATCAGTTTATGCCTTTCAAGATGGCTAAGAATTGCTTCGGCAATTACTGATCCCATAGATTTACCAACTTTGGAGGTAAGGCTTATTGGTATATAGTTCGAAGCTAAGGACCTGTCACCTGCCTTGTAAATAGGTATCACACTGCAATTTTCCACTTGTTTGGCACTATGCCAGTTTGTAGTGATATATTGGAAAGATTAGCAAAAAGGTATGCTAAGTTCCTCTTGACACTCCTTTAAAACCCTTGCAAACAGTTCATCAGGACCTTGGGATTTGTTAGGTTTTAGTTTCTCTATTTGTCTGAGAACCATGTCACTAGCTACCCCAATCGTGCATAGTTTATTATCGTCCTGTTCTACATATTTTGTTTCTGGAATTTCGCTAGTATCTTCCTGAGTAAAAACTGAGAGGAAGTAGGTACTGAAAAGTTCACACATTTCCTTATCACTGTCAATGATCTGACCTGAGTTACTCTTAAGTGGGCTTATCTTGTCCCTAATCTTACTTCTGCATACTTGAAAGAATTCTTTAGGGTTAGTCTTTGAATCCCTTGCGACTTTAGCCACATAATCCCTTTTTGCTTTTCTTATTCCTTTTTTTATTTCTCACTTTAATTGAATATATTGATTTTTTAACTGCCCTCTCCCTGTTTTGATACCCCTATATATGCCTCTCTTTTGACCAATGAGATGTTTTAATCTATTTTTTATGCATTTGAGATCATTTTTGTTAGAACTAATTCCCTACTCGGGGCAAAAGTCGTCTGGGCAGCTAACACTATGCTCTGAAATAAGTCATATTGGCAACCACCCCTACCTACCTGACCCATAAGATCATACTAATTTGGCCCACCCAGGTAATTTTTCAGTCCCATGAAGTTGCCCAAGCAGAAATCCTGGACAGTACATTGATTGCAGTTATCTGGGTAATTCCATGATATACTGAAACAAAGTGATTTGCGGTCAAAGATCATGTGTAGTCACTGCCCTAAGCTGTCTGGGAATTAGTGTGGGGTGTTACTGAGCACCATGTAGTGCTTTGGAATCTCAGGTTAATGTGTTGAAGAAGGAGGTTCTACTTCTTCAGGAGGAATATAGGAGGCTGAAGCTTCGCCTAGATGGGTTTGGGAGTGAGTGTGAGATGGTTGGAACTGGTGAGGAAAAGGATACCAGCGGTGAGCTAAATAGTTACAACTCCTTTAAATGGCAATTGGTTCACAGTTCAGGGAGAAGGAAGATAAGGAAGGTTAATGGAGAAGATGTGAAGTTAGGAAATCGATTCTCTGTTCTCCAGAACGAGTGCACTTCAGTGGTTAGTGAGATTGAAGGTACCACTGATTCCCCTGCTAATCAAGGTAAGAATATTTTAATTGTAGGAGATTCTCAGGTAAGATATATGGACCGTGTGCCTCCCAGGAGCTGGTGCTGGTGATATAGTCAGTAGGTTGGCTAATATTATCTTAGTGCCGGTGGAAATGACATCAGGAAGGGCAGGAGACAGGAGCTGCTGGCTAGACAGGTACTGCAAGGAACTTGCAATCCCATTCATTGATAACTGGGACAAATTCTATGGCAAGCATGATATGTATGCAAGGGATGGGGATCATTTCTCTGCGGCTGGTGTGGTTGCATTAGCCAATTTGATTGAGGGGGTCATTGATGACTTGTCTAGGAATTTAAACTGATAGATTATAGAGTTGTGTGTGTTTGTAGAAAACAATCAGGCTGCAGTACTAGGGTTGAAAACAGCAGATATTAGCAGGATACCCAGGGATATGTTTAAAAGAAAATATTCAAAATAAAATTGCTATTAAAAACAAAGCAATTGGTCAACAAAGAGAGATAGTAAAGGGCAATGAACGACTAGCACTCTTAAGGTTTACTATACAAATAGTACGAGTCTAAGAAATAAGATGGATGAGCTAGAATTACTTGCAAGAACAGGTTATATAGATATTATTGCTATAACAGAAACCTTATTCAACTTGAAAGACACAGAAATGCCTTCTGAATGCAACATACAGGATTATAAACTATTCCACACTGATAGGGTCAACAGGGAGGGTGGTGGAGTGGCGATGTATGTCAAGAGATAATTTAAACTCCTGTGTTGGACAAGATGTAAGATTAGAAACATCGGACATAGAATCATTTTGGCTACAGTTTCTCGAAGGTCGTGATAAATTAATTTTGGGTGTGATTTATAGGCCTCCAAACCATGATAGGGAGTGCAGTAGGCTGCTATGGGACGAAATTCATAAGGCATCTAGATATGAAAATGTTGTGATAATGGGAGATTTTAACTTTAGACAAATTGATTGGAACAATGTGACAGGAAATCTTGAGTCTAGTGACTTTCTTGATAAGGTTCAGGATTGGTTTTTAAAACAGTTTGTGACAGAAGCAACTAGAGGAAACGATCTGTTTGACTTGGTTCTTGCCAACAAAGAATCACTAGTTAATAATCTTGAGGTTAATGACGAGCTAGGGGAACAAAGGCGACAACAAAGGGCCTTAACTGTGTAGGAGTGAATAGACAGTGCGTCTTCATGTAGGTGGGGAGAGACAGTGCGTCTTACCAACGTAGGTGTGAAGAGAGATGGAGGCAGGTATGCCTCAGGTGGAGAAGCAACAGCAACATTGCGTATTCAAACCACCTTGGGCACTTGTACACCTGCAGAGTCTAGATCAACATCTCCAACACCTCCCAAGCTCACGAAGCAAGTGCTTTGAAGAACATACCCGACATGTATTCACACACACACATACACACACACACACACACACACACACACACGCACACTCACACGCACACGCACGCACACTCAGACGAGTCACAGGGACGTTAGGAAGTATTTCTTCAGTCATAGAGTTGTCAGCAAGTGGAATAGCCTAGCAAGTGAAGTAGTGGAGGCAGGAACCATACATAGTTTTAAGAAGAGGTATGACAAAGCTCAGGAAGCAGAGAGAGAGAGAGGATCCAGTAGCGATCAGTGAAGAGGCGGGGCCAGGAGCTGAGTCTCGACCCCTGCAACCACAATTAGGTGAGTACAATTAGGTGAGTACATGGTAGGTGATGAGGTATGACACATTGGGCGCCTGTGACGAACAGGGTCCCACAGGGCTCAGTCCTGGGACCGGTGATATTCTTGGTATATGTGAATGACATGACGGAAGGGATAGACTCAGAAGTGTTCCTGTTTGCAGATGATGTGAAGTTAATGAGGAGAATCAAATCAGATGAGGATCAGGTAGGATTGCAAAGAGACCTGGACAGGCTGAACACGTGGTCCAGCAACTCGTTTTGGTGAATTCAACTTCGCCAAATGCAAAGTCAGGGAAAATTGGGGGAAAGGGGAAAGAAGGGCCCAGACAGGATTTTAAAACTAGGTGGCCAAGACTGCAAACCTTACTCAAGGAGGGAAAATTCTGGCCGGGTGAGTATTAAAACCGAGCAAAGTTCCCCCGGAAGCTTGGACATGGGGGGAAAATTCCCCAGTTTACTTAAAAACAACGGAATTTTAGCCCCCCTTTTTTAAAGGTGGCAGCAAAGCATTAGCTAAGAACCCTAGACCAATTTTTTCTGAACCTCCCACATCATTTAAAAAACTTTTAAAAAGGGGTTTCTTTAAAAAGCAGGATTTTCAATTTACCCGGATTCCAAAATCTGCCAATCCGGGGGCAACTTTGGGGTTTAGGGCCCGGTGCTCCCCGCCCCTTTACAATATGGTCACTATGACATGGCCTTTGGGTTTTCACTGGGAAAAAAAATCAGGGGAAAGCAGAAGTAAAAATACACAGAATTTGCAAAAAACATTTTTACAAATGCCCTTTATGGCCCTAATACCCCATAAATAGTGCTAAAGGAATAACTGGGAAAGTGGGGAGATGGATCTTAATTCCTACAAATCGAACACAAAGAGTGTGGTCAACAGGTTAATGGGGAGGCTGCCAATTTTGAAGAGCTCTTTCCCACAAGGCCAGTATCCCCCCCATTTTATTCCTTATCCTCATATCAGACATAAACAAGATATACCCACAGCACCGTATCATCCTTTGCGGATGATACTAGGATCTGCATGAGGCTGTATTGCTGAGGAGCGGTTAACCCCCAAGAAGATATAAAAAAAATTTTCCAGTGGGCAACGGTAAACAATATGATGTTAAATGGGGACAAATTCCCAACTACTCCGTTATGGGAAACTGGGGGAATAAAAAACTAAACAGAGTATACTACTGCCCCGGCCATACAATAGACGGAAAAATAATGTAAGGACCTGGGAGTTAATGTCTGAGGATCTCACTTTCAGGGTCACAACAGTGCCACGATCGCACGTGCAAAGAAAATGAAGGATGGATAATGAGAACTTCAAAACGAGAGATGCCAAGCCCCTGAGATCCTTTTCAAAACACTTGTTCTCTCTAGGCTGGAAAACTGCTGTACATTAAAAATCTCCATCAAAGCAGGTGAAATCGCAGATTAGAGAGTGTACAGAGATCCTTTTAGCAGTATAAGTTCTGAAGCACCCCTTTAATATGGGAACGTTGGAAGCATTGACTTGTACTCGTTTAAACGCAGGAGGGAGAGAATTATAATCTACATTGGAAAAACTTTTAAGGAATGGTCCCAAAATCTACACAGAAATCCTCCCACGAAAGTAAAAGACTGGGCAGGCGATGCAAAAAAGCCGCCAATAAAAAGTAGGAGGCCATTGGTCACAAGGAAAACACCATAAGGTCCGGGGGCCCAAAAAAGTTCAACAGTCTCCCCTCAAGCTTAGGGGGAATTTCCAATTAAAACCCCCGGCTGCCCTTTAAAAAGAGTGGGCAGTACCCCAAAGTCAGTGCCGGATCAGCCGGGTGTGGGTCGTACTCGGATGGTGCGGCCAGCAGTAACACCTGTTGATCAGGCCCCGATCCATCGGGGAGGCCCGGTCATGGACCGGGCCGGGGGGCGTTGATCCCGGAATAACCCCCCGGTAACCAGGTAAGCACACATTAACCCCGATAAAAGCTCGGCATATAGGGGCCCGGCAAACCCCAAAATAGCGTTGGAAATTTAAAAAGGAATCGTTCACGTGTCGTCGGCCATAAAGGAGTAGCAGCACCCTTTGGAACCCCGCCCCGGTCAAGCACTCAAGGGAAATTGAGAAATGCAAAAGTTTGCAACAAATCTAGTTCCAGATTAAGGAAAGTCCTA
>NC_069402.1:86428467-86444358 GCF_026875155.1 Cherax quadricarinatus | reverse complement strand
AGGACGGAGGGTCGGGGAGACATGATAAGCAAAAAAAATGCGTGGGAATAGACAAGGTGGACAAAGACAGGATGTTCCAGGGGGGGGACACAAAAAACAAGAGGCCACAATTGGAAGTTGAAGACACAAATGAGTCAGAGAGATAGTAGGAAGTATTTCTTCAGTCATAGAGTTGTAAGGCAGTGGAATAGCCTAGAAAATGACGTAATGGAGGGAGAACCATACACAGTTTTAAGACTAGGTTTGATAAAGCTCATGGAGCGGGGAGAGAGAGGGCCTAGCAGTAACCGATGAAGAGGCGGGCCAGGAGCTAGGACTCGACCCCTGCAACCACAAATAGGTGAGTACAAATAGGTGAGTACACACACACACACACATACACACACATACACACATACACACACACACACACACACACACACATACACCACACACACAACACACACACACACACACACACACATGCACACAAACACACACGCACACACACACACACACACACATACACACACACACATACACACAAACATCACAACACGATCAGTGAAGAGGCGGGGCCAGGAGCTCGGACTCGACCCCCGCAACCTCAACTAGGTGAGTACAACTAGGTGAGTACATACTCGCACATACACCACCACACACCACACTCACACACACATACATACACACACAGAAACACACACACACAACACACACATACGCATACACACACACACACACACACACACACACACACACACACACACACACACACACACACACACACACACACACAGGGGACACAGGGACAAGGGGTCACAACTGGAAGCTGAAGACTCAGACGAGTCACAGGGATGTTAGGAAGTATTTCTTCAGTCATAGAGTTGTCAGCAAGTGGAATAGCCTAGCAAGTGAAGTAGTGGAGGCAGGAACCATACATAGTTTTAAGAAGAGGTATGACAAACCTCAGGAAGCAGAGGAGAGAGAGGATCCAGTAGCGATCAGTGAAGAGGCGGGGCCAGGAACTGAGTCTCGACCTTTGCAACCACAATTAGGTGAGTACACACACACACTCACATACACATACACACACACACACACACACACACACACATACACATACACACACACACACACACACACACACACACACACACACACACACACACATACACACACACACACACACACACACACACACACACACACACACACACACACACACACACACACACACACACACACATACAAACACATACACATACACACACACACACACAACCACACAAACACAACACACACAAAACATACACACACACACCAACACACACACACACACCAACACACACACTAACACACACAGCCACACAACACACACACACACACACACACACAGACACACAACACAATATAAGACTCAGATACAAATAAAACAGGCTTATTGTTTATGCACTTTCATCCGTTTGTGCGAGAAATGAATGACACTGAACTGTCTTATTGTAAGATCACTTGTGCAGTTGTCTTTACTACTGTGTCTTTACTACTGTGTCTTTACTACTGTGTCTTTACTACTGTGTCTTTCTACTGTGTCTTTACTACTGTGTCTTTACTACTGTGTCTTCTACTTTACTGTGTCTTTTACTACTGTGTTCTTTATCTACTGTGTCTTCACTACTGTGTCTTTATACTGTTGTTTTCACTGCTGTGGGCCTCACTACTGTCTTTCATTACAACGTCTTCACTCTGTCCCCCCCCCCCCCCCCCCCTCTGTCATCTTAAGTATAACGTGTTTACACTCTTCTGTTTACATACTTTAAAAGTAATGATGTAGAGTCTTCGGACTGTGCATGAACTTCTGTTATGATGATCCATGTGGTCTGATCCGTCTGGTATGATGATCTATCTGGTATTATGATCCATTGGTGTTATGGTTCTTCTGGGCATGTGATGATCCATCACTGTGTGATGGGGCTCGTAACCAAATCGGGTCCTTCAATAGGGCAATCAGGGGTAGAGCCCATCACCAGTATGGCTTCTTATGCACTGTATATAAACACACTGCTTGCTATTGAGTTCCTCCTTTACCCTTCTTTTTCTTCTTTTTACTCGTCTTCATCTTACATATCGTCTTTCTCTGCCACTTCCTGTCCCATTCCCTTAGTCTTTATACTGTTTGTTCTCTCCTTTTAATCATTTTCTTATTTATATATATATATATATTATATTTTTACTTATTATATATATATTATATATATATATATATAATATATATTGGATAGCAGGAATAGGAGAATAGGGTAGCAGATGATCAAGGAGGCTTTAGGAAAAGGTGGGGGTGTGGACAGCGTTGTTTACAGTGAAAACATATAATTGATCAGTATTTTGATAAGGCTACTAAAGAGGACTTTGTGGCATTTATGGCATTTGGAAAATGCGGTATGACAGCGGTGGAGACGGGGGGCAATGTGGCTAGTTGTTGCAAGTGTATGGTGTGGGAGGTAGGTTACTGAACGCAGTGAGAGTTTTTAAGAGAGATAGTGAGGCTCAGTTAGATATGGTAGGAAAGAGGGAATTTTTTCCAGTAAAAAGTAAGCATTAGACAAGGATGTGTTTGTGAGTCACCGTGGTGTTTAATATATTTTATAGATGGTTGGTTGTAAGAGAAGTAAATTCGAGGGTCTAGGCAATAGGCGTGGAGTTAAAAGATAAAGAATCACACACAAAGTGTGACGTTGTCACAGCTGCTCTTTGCTGGATGACACTGTGCTCTTGGGAGATTCTGAAGGAAGTTGCAGAGATTGGTGGATGAATTTGGTAGGGTGTGCAAAAGAAGAAAATTTAAAGGTGGAATACAGGAAAGAGTAGGTTATGAGGATACAAAAAGATTAGGTGATGAAAGAATTGGATATCAGATTGGAGGGAGAGTGGTATGGTGGGAGCGTGAACGTATTCAGCATATTTCGGGAGTGGACGTGTCAGCGGATGGGGTCTATGAATGATGAGGTTAAATCATAGATTTGATGAGGGAAAAAGAGTGAGTGGTGCACTTAGGAGTCTGTGGAGACAAGAACTTTGTCCTTGGAGGCAAAGAGGGGAATGTATGAGAGTAAGTTTACCAACGTCTTTATGGGTGTGATGCGTGGTTGATGAATGTTGCAGCGAGGAGAAGGCTAGAGCAGTGGGAGATGTCATGTCTGAGGGCAATGTGTGGTGGATTATAATGCAGAGGGAATTCGTGTTTAGGGAAGTTAGGAGGAGGTGAGGGGAGATTACCAAAACTGTTGTCCAGAGGGCTGAGGAAGGGTTGTTGAGGTGGTTCGGACATGTAGAGAGTCGAGCGAAACAGAAATGGACTTCAAGGAGTGTATCAGTCTGTAGTGGAAGGAGGCGGGGTAGGGGTCGCCTAGGAAATGGTTGGAGGGATGGGGGTTAAAGGAGGTTTTGTGTGCGAGGGCTTTGACTTCAGCAGGCATGCGTTGAGCGTGGGTTTGATAGGAGTGAATGGAGAAAATGTTTTTATACTTGACGTGCTGATTGGAGTGTGGCAAAGTAACATTTATGAGGGATTCAGGGAAACGGCAGGGCGGGATTGAGCTCCTGGTGATGGGACCTAGTACAGTGCCTGCACTCTGAAGGAGGGGGTGTTAATGTTGCCAGTTTAATAATCTGTAGTGTTAAAGCACCTTCTGGCAAGACAGTGATGGGAGTGAATGATGGTGAAAGTTTTTCTTTTTTCGGGCCACCTGCCTTGGTGTGGGAAGAATCGGCCAGTGTGATAATATATATATATATATATATATTAATATATAATATATATATATTATTATAATAATATATATATTATATTATATATTTATAGATATATTATATATAATATATATAATATATCATATATATAACTATATAATATATATATTTATATTTATATATATATATATAATATATATATATATATATATATATATTATATATATATATATATATATTGATGATCCTTATATTTCCCTCTCTCCCATTGATCCTCCTCTCATCCTAAATTTGTTTTTTTCTTCTCTTATCCTTCCATTGAATATCAATTCCAACTCTTCCTCGTTCTGATCTTCCTCTTCACATTTCCCACATCTTCATTTTCTTCTCGCCGGCACTCCCTCAGCAAGCTTATTCCACCCAGTGTTCGGAGTTCTTTGAGGTTCGCGCAAATCATTCCCATCTTGGAGCAATATTGTCAAATTTACCCCGCAAAAATGTGCGTTTGCTCAGAGGGAGCGCGAGTGTGTGGGAGTGGGCGGCGCCCCTCCATGGCCTTGTTCAACCAACACTCACGCTAGTTTGTTGTCACATGACCAAGTTCCTTATGTTTTAGCCGAGTTTTTTCCCATGAGTGCTGTGTGTGTGTGTCGTGTGTGTGTGAGTGTGTGTGTGTGTGTGTGTGAGTTGTGTGTGTGTGTGTTGTTGTGTGTACCTGTTCAGAGCTGCTATGTCTCAATGTTATCGTCTTTCGCTGCGTTTTCTTTGTTTACGTTTTATTGTTGATGTCCTTTGCCTCTATTTCCAGACATGAAGATAATGATTAGGGGAAAGCAACTCCGAACTCATCCAGTCATTATCTCCAGACGTAAAGATAATGGCTCTGGGAACTATCTCTGAAGTACTAGTCCCGACCACATTCACTCAGTATCTTTTCCATCCTGACTATAGTTACCAGACTGTTTTCTGAGTGTGTATCCAGAGGTCTTGTCCGTCTATGTCAGTCTCAGTTATTAACTAGGTTAACCTTTAATCTTTCTGCACTTTAATACAGTTACAGTTACCTGCTTCTCTTTCATCGTCTACCTTAAGAAATTGCTCGTTTCTTTATCTTTAAGCTTCAGCAAATCTTCCCTCCTGTTACTACCTCAGCATCATGGTGAGATTTCGATTTCTGATTTAAAAATCATGTGATCTACATGATCTTCATGGAACGTGCGAAGGGCAACTCCAGGACGAGGTGCAACATAGCAGCTTCTTAAAAGAACGTAAAGAGGTGTATGAGGCGTAGGCATTGTCAGGAGGGCGAGAGGAAAGAGAGATTGAACGCCCTGGCGGTTAGATCTTCAGAAATAAGAAACGTGTATAGTTGCATGAGGGTGAATAAGGGGAGAATGCCCACTCTCCTCCCCATCCCTCTCCTCTTTCCACAAAGAGTATTATCACGGAAGACATGACTTAATGAAGCATTCTGTTGACGCTGTCTAAATAGCATTAATCACTGGAAATGTATCACTCAGTTGGGAGGGGTGGCGGTGGGTCTAATGACCTGGTGGTTCGTGGTGGTGGATAATGAATCGTGGCGAGTTGGGCAAGAATTGGACAGTCGAAGACTGATGTTCACTCAAAACTGGCTCTTCAAGATATTTTAGACCGTTTTTACATCACTGCAGACTGGCACACACATGATATTTCTCACCGTCTAACCATGAGGGGAACCTCATTTTCAGACGAGACGACATCATGTCAGACAGTATCACTGACAGATTCTCAGCCCGCCATTAATGTTGTACCTCAACAAGTTAAGGAAGACCAGATACATTTCGCCCACTGTTGGCTTTACTGTCCCGGAATCTCGACGTTCCTTGTCTCTCTCACAGATGTTTCAACACGTAAGACAATATGAGAGGAGAGGGATTTAAAGTTTTCACGCTAGAGTATACGTGGGCGGACACCTGACGACGTTGTTGCCGAGTTAAATGTTACAAGTTTGTGATCAAGGACGAACATGTTACCGCACTTCTTCACGAATAATACAGGTAGCGGACGAGAATGAGAGTAACGCAGGATAGTGCAGTCAACGCATGATAGTGCAAGCCAACGCGGATGTGCAGCCAAAAGCATGATAGTGCAGCCAACGCCCCCCCCCCCCCCCCCCCCCCCCCCCCACCCCCCCCCCATGATTAGTGCAGCAACGCAGAGATAGTGCAGCAACGCGAGGATAGTGCAGCAACGCAGGATTAGTGCATGTCAACGCTGGATAGTGCAGGCCAAACGATGATAGTGCAGCCAAACGCATGATAGTGCAGCAAACGCCAGAGGATAGTGCAGCCAACGCAGGATAGTGCAGCCAGCGAAGGGATAGTGCTGCCCAAACGAAGGATAGAGCAGCCACCTAAAATCCGGGGCCATGATTAGTGCAGCAAACGCTGGATAGTGCAAACAACCAAGCATGATAGTGCATCCTCAACGAAGGATGTGCAGCCAACGAGGATTAGTGCTGCCAACGAAGGATAGTGCAGCCAACGCAGGATAGTGCAGCCAACGCATGATAGTGCATTCAACGCAGGATTGTGCAGCAACGCGGATAGTGCTGCCTCGAAGGTAGTGCAGCCAACGAAGGATAGTGCAGCCAACGCATGACAGTGCAGGCCAACGCATGATAGTGCAGCCAAGCAGGATTAGTGCAGCCAACGCATGATAATGCAAGATAAACGCATGATAGTGCAGCCAACGCAGTGCTAGTGCAGCCAACGCTGGCTAGTGACAAGCCAACGCAGAATAGTGCCAGCCAACGCAGGATTAGTGCAGCCAAAGCATGATAGTGCAGCCCAACGCAGGTTAGTGCATCCAAAGTAGGATAGTGCAGCCAACGCAGGTTAGTGCAGCCAAGCGAAGGATAGTGCGGCCAAGCATTTAGTGCAGCCAAGGCAGATTAGTGCAGCCATCGCAGGATAGTGCAGCACCCCCTACGCATGATTAGTGCACCAACGCAGGATAGTGCAGGCCAACGCAGGATGTGCAGCCAGCGAAGGATAGTGCGGCCAACGCATGATAGAGCAGCCAACGCAGGAATAGTGCAGCCAACGCATGATAGTGCAGATAACGCATGTTAGTGCAGCCAACGAAGGACCAGTGCAGCCAACGCAGGATAGTGCGCCAACGCAGATGAGAGTGCAGCCAAACGCAGGATAGTGTAGCCAACGTAGGATACTGCCAGCCAACGCAGGATAGTGCAGCCGCAAGGGATAGTGCGGCAACTTCAGGATAGTGCAGCCATACGCAGGATAGTGAAGCCACGCATGATAGCTGCAAGGTCAACTCAGGATAGTGCAGCCAACGCAGGTTTGGTTGCAAGGCCAGAAAAGAAGAGTGTTGCCAACGCAGGTAGCGCCAGCCAGCGAAGGATAGTCAGCCAACGCAGGATAGTGCAGCCAACGAAGGATAGTGCAGCCATCGATGGATAGTGCAGCACGCATGACCAGTGCAATGCAGCATCGCATAATAGTGCAGCAAAGCACAGCAAGTGCAGCGTACGCATGATAATGCAGATAACGCTGATAGTGCAGCCACGCAGAGGATAACGGGTGGCAGCCAAGCATAGCTAGTGCTGCCAACGTGAATAGTGCAGCCAAACGCAGGATAGACAGGTAGTTGGCAGCCAATCGCATGATTGTGCAGCCTCAACAGCAGGATTGTGCAGCCAACGTTGGATAGTGCAGGCCAACGCAGCGTTAGTGCAGCCAGCGAAGGGATAGTGCGGCGACGAATGATAGTGCTGCCAAGGCAGAATAGTGCTGCACAACGAAGGATAGTGCAGCTATACGCATGATTGTGCAGCCCAACGCAGGATAGTGCAAGCACAACGCAGGATAGTGTTTAAAGCCAGCGAAGGATAGTGCGGCAACGCATGATAGTGCTGACAGCGCAGGATAGTGCAGCCAACGCCATGATAATGCAGATAACGATTGATAGTGCAGCCCAACGCAGGATAGGTACAGCAAACGCAGGAAGGATATTGGCAGCAAACGGTGAATAGTGCAGCCCAACGCAGGATAGTGGCATCCAACGCAGATAGTGCAGCCACGAGGATAATTGCAGCCAATAGTAGGACTAGTGCAACCAACGCCAGGATTAGTGCAGCCAGCAAAGGGATAGTGCAGGCAAACGCAGGATAGTGCAGCCAACGCAGGATAGTGCAGCCAACGCATGATAGTGCAGTCAAGCAGAATAGTGCAAGCCACGCAGGTTGGATCAGCCAGGAGAAAAAGCAATTGTGTAGCCAACGAAGGATAGCGACAGCAGCGAAGGATAGTGCAGCCAACGCAGGATAGTGCAGCCAAACGAAGGATAGTGCAGCCAACGCAGATTGTGCAGTCAACGCAGGATTAGTGCAGCCAACGCTGGTTAGTGCGACAGCGAAGGATAGTGAGTCAACGCAGGATAGTGCAAGCCTACGCAGGATAGTGCATCCAAACGCAGGAGTAGTGCAGTCAACGCGGATAGTGTTAAGCCAAGCAGGTTTGTGCAGACAGCGATGGTAGTGCAGCCAACGCAGGATTGTGCTGCAGCGAAGGGATAGTGCAGCCAACACGATAGTGCAGCCAACGATGATAGTGCAGTCAACGCAGGATATGTGCAGCCAATGCAGGATAGTGCAGCCAGGCGTAAAGTTAGTGCAGCCACCGAAGGATAGTGCAGCCAAACGCATGATAGTGCCAGCCATCGAAGGATAGTGCAGAGATCGCATGTTAGTGCTAGATAACGCATGATAGTGCAAGACCAACGCAGGATAGTTGCAGCCAACGCAGGATAGTGCAGCCATCGCAGGATAGTGGCAGCAGCGAAGGATAGTTGCCGGTAAACGCATGATAATGCAGCCAACGGCAGGATAGTGCAGCAGCGAAGGGTAGTGCGGCAAACGCATGATAATGCAGCAACGCAGGATTAGTGCAGCCACGATGGATAATTGTCCGGCAACGCAGGACTAGATGCTGCCAGCGAAGGATAGTGCGGCAAACGCTGATAAGCAGCCAACGCAGGATAGTGCAGCCAACGTGGATAGTCGGCAACGCAGGATAGTGCAGCCAGCGAAGGAATTGTGCGGCACACGAATGATTATATGCAGCCAACGCAGTGATTAGTGCAGCCAGCGAGGCATAAGTGCGAAAACAATGATAAGGCAACCAACGCAGTGAAGAGGCAGCCTACGAAAGGATAAGTGCGGCAACGCAGGATAGGTGTAGCCAACGCCAGGATTGTGCAGCTATACGCATGATAGTGCACCCCAACGCAGGATAGTGCAGCCAAAGCAGGATAGTGCGTCAACGCGGGATGGGATAGTGTCAGCCAACGCAGGTTGGTGCAGCAAGCGAAGGATAGTGTAGCAACGGCATGATATGCAACCAAACGCAGGGATAGTGCAGCCAACATAGGATAGTGCAGGCAAACGCAGGTTACTGTAGCCAACGCAGGATTGTGCAGCTAACGCATGATAGAAAATGCAACCAACGCAAGATAGTGCAGCTAACGCATGATAGTGCAAGGCCACGCAGGATAGTGCAGCCAACGCATGATAGTTGCAGCTCAACGAAGGATACGTGCAGTCAAAGCAGGGATAGTGCAGCCAAACGCATGATAGTGAGGCCAACGGAGGATAGTGCAGCAACGCATGATTGTGCAGCATCGCATGGATTAGTGCAGCCAACGCAGAATAGTGCAGCCAACGCATGATAGTGCAGATAACGCATGATAGTGCAGCCAACGCAGGATAGTGCAGCCAACGCAGGATAGTGCAGCCAACGCAGAATAGTGCAGCCAACGCTGGATAGTGCGGCCAACGCAGGATAGTGCAGCCAGCGAAGGATAGTGCGGCAACGCATGATAATGCAGCCAACGCAGGATAGTACAGCCAGCAAAGGATAGTGCGGCAACGCATGATAATGCAGCCAACGCAGAATAGTGCAGCCAGCGAAGGATAGTGCGACAACGCATGATAATGCAAACCAACGAAGGGTTAGTGCAGCCAACGCAGGATTGTGACAGCCTACGAAGGATTGTGCGGCAACGCAGGATAGTGTAGACCAACGCAGGTTTGTGCACGCCAACGATGATAGTGCAGCCAACGCAGGATAGAGCAGCCAACGCAGGATAGTGGAGTCAACTCGGGTTAGTGCAGCCAACGCAGGTTGGTGCAGCCAGCGAAGGTAGTGGTAGCCAACGCAGGAATGGTGCAGCCAGCGAAGGATAGTGCAGCAAACGCAAGATAGTGCAGCCAACGCATGATAGTGTTGCAGCCAACGAAGGATAGTGCAGCCAACGCAGGATAGTTGCAGCAACGCATGGATTAGTTGCAGCAACGAAGAGATAGTGCTGCCAAAAGCAGGATAGTGCAGCCAACGCATGAGAGTGCAGCCAACACAGGATATGTGCACCAACGCATGATAGTGCAGATAACGCATGATAGGGCAGCCAAACCGCTGGATAGTTCAGGCCAACGCGGATAGTGCATCCAACGCAGGATAGTGCAGCCAACGCAAGATAGTACATGCAACGCAGGATACTACAGGTACTGCAAGACAGCACAGGCGACGCAGGATAGTATAGGCAACGCAGGATGTACAGGCACTGCATGCGATTGTACATGCAACGCAGGATAGTACAGGCATTGCAAGATTGTACAGGCAACGCAGGATAGTACAGGCAACGCAGGATACTACAGGCACTGCAAGATAGTACAGGCAAACCGCAGGATAGACAGGGCACTTGCAAGATAGTACAGGGCAAGCAGGCGGATACCTACAGCACTGAAAGATACGTACAGGCAACGCAGGATACTACAGGCATTGCAAGATAGTACAGGCAACGCAGGATACTACAGGCATTGCAAGATAGTACAGGCAACGCAGGATACTACAGGCATTGCAAGATAGTACAGGCAACGCTGGATACTACAGGCATTGCAAGATAGTACAGGCAAACGGATTGTACAGGGCAACGAGGTATTACTACAGGCAAAGAAGGATACTAAGGCAAACAACAGTTATAACTACAGGCAACGCAGGATACTACAGGCAACACAGTATACTACAGGCAACACAGTATACTACAGGCAACGCAGGATACTACAGGCAACGCAGGATACTACAGGCAACACAGTATACTACAGGCAACGCAGGATACTACAGGCAACGAGGGATATACATGCAACACAGTATATTAAGGCCACGCAGGGATACTAAAGGCAACACAGTATATACTTACAGGCAAAGGCAGGATACTAAGGCAACGCAAGATACTAAAGGCAACGCAGGATTACTAAGGCAACACAGTATAATACAGCAACACTGTATACTACAGGCAACGCAGGATACTACAGACATCCGAGGATAATACAGGCAACACCGTATTACTACAGGCAACCAGTATACTAAGGCAACCACAGTATACTACAGGCAGACAGTATACTTACAGGGCAAACGAAGGATACTTACAGGCAACGCAGGATACTACAGGGAACACAGTTACTACAGGCTGGCAGCGTTACACAGGCAACACAGTATATACAGGCATCCACAGAATACAGGCAACACTCAGTATACTACAGGCAACACAGTATACTACAGGCAAACGCTGGATAATACAGGCAAAGCAGGATACTATCAGGCAACACAGTTTACTAACAGGCCAACGCAGGATACTACAGCAACGCTGGTTACTACAAGGCAACACAGTATGCTTACAGGCAACGCAGGATACAGGCAACACAGTATACTACAGGCCATCGAAGGATACTACAGGCAACGCAGGATACTACAGGCAAGCGGATACTACAGGCAACACAGTATATACAGGCAACACCAGTATACTACAGGCAAGCAGGGATATTACAGCCAAAGGCAGGATACTACAAGTCAACGCAGGATACTAAAGGCAACGCAGGAAGATACTTACAGCGGCAACGCGGATAATACAGGCAACGCAGGTACTACAGGCAACGACAGGATACTACAGGCAACCACAGTATACTACAGGCAAACAGTATACTACAGGCAACGCAGTATTACTACAGGCAACGCAGGATATACAGGCAACGCAGGATTACTACAGGCAAAGCAGGATAACTACAGGCAACGCAGGATCACTTACAGGCAACACAGTATACTACAGGCAAACGCAGGTAATACAGGCAACTCAGGATTTATACAGGCCAACGCAGGATACTACAGGCAACCAGGATACTACAGGCAACGCAGGGCTACTCAGGACAACGCAAGGATAATACAGGCTACGCAGGATACTACAGGCAACACAGTATACTAAGGCAACACAGTATACTACAGGCAACGGCAGTATTACTACAGGCAACGCAGGGATACTAAAGGCAACGCATGATTACTACAGGCAACACAGTTATATACAGGCAAACGCAGGATACTACAGGCAACGCAGGATACTACAGCAACACAGTATTCTACAGGCAACGTAGGATACTTCAGGCAACGCAGGATTACTACAGGCAACGCAAGATACTTCCAGGCAACGCAGGATACTACAGCAACACAGTAAGTATATTAAGGCAACGCCAGGATTACTACAGGCATGCAGGATACTACAGGCAACGCAGGATACTAAGCAAACGCAGGATACACAGGGCAACGCAGATACTATAGGCAAACACAGTTATTCACAGCAACACAGTATACTACAGGCAACGCAGTATACTACAGGCAACGCAGGATACTACAGGCAACGCAGGATACTACAGGCAACACAGTATACTACAGGCAACGCAGGATACTACAGGCAACGCAGGATACTACAGGCAACACAGTATACTACAGGCAACGCAGGATACTACAGGCAACGCAGGATACTACAGGCAACGCAGGATACTACAGGCAACACAGTATACTACAGGCAACGCAGGATACTACAGGCAACGCAGGATACTACAGGCAACGCAGGATACTACAGGCAACACAGTATACTACAGGCAACGCAGGATACTACAGGCAACACAGTATACTACAGGCAACGCAGGATACTACAGGCAACACAGTATACTACAGGCAACACAGTATACTACAGGCAACGCAGGATACTACAGGCAACGCAGGATACTACAGGCAACGCAGGATACTACAGGCAACACAGTATACTACAGGCAACACAGTATACTTACAGGCAACCAGTTACTACAGGCAACGCAGGATACTACAGGCAACACAGTATACTACAGGCAACACAGTATACTACAGGCAACACAGGATACTACAGGCAACACAGTATACTACAGGCAACGCGGATTACTAAGGAAACACTGTTATACTACAGGCAACCCAGGATAATAAAGGCAACACAGTTTACTACAGGCAACACAGTTTACTTACAGGCAGCAGGATACTAAAGGGCAACGCAGGATACTACAGGCAACGCAGCATACTACAGGCAACCACAGTATATACAGGCAACACAGTTTATACTAAGGCCAACACAGTATACTACAGGCAACGCAGGATACTACAGGCAACACAGTATACTACAGGCAACGCAGGATACTACAGGCAACACAGTATACTAAGCAACGCAGGATACTACAGGGCAACACAGTATACTAACAGGCAACGCAGGGACTACTACAGGCAAAACAGTATACTACAGGCAACACAGTATAATAAAGGCAAACGCAGGATACTACAGGCAACGCAGGATACTACAGGCAACGCAGGATACTACAGGCAACGCAGGATACTACAGGCAACACAGTATACTACAGGCAACGCAGGATACGACAGGCAACACCAGTCTACTACAGGCACCCAGTAGTATTACTCAGGTAACACCAGTAGACTACAGGCAACACAGATACTACAGGCAAGCCAGGTACTACATGCAAACAGTTTACTTACAGGCAACACAAGGATACTACAGGCAACACAGTATATACAGGCAACGCAGGATACTACAGGCAACACAGTATACTACAGGCAACACAGTATACTACAGGCAACGCAGGATACTACAGGCAACGCAGGATACTACAGGCAACACAGGATACTACAGGCAACACAGGATACTACAGGCAACACAGTATACTACAGGCAACACAGTATACTACAGGCAACGCAGGATACTACAGGCAACGCAGGATAATACTGGCAACACTGGTTTACTACAGGCACACAGGATACTACAGGGGACAACACAGTATACATACAGGCAACCAGAGGATATACAGGCAACGCAGGATACTACAGGCAACACAGGATACTACAGGCAACACAGGATACTACAGGCAACACAGTATACTACAGGCAACGCAGGATACTACAGGCAACACAGTATACTACAGGCAACGCAGGATACTACAGGCAACACAGTATACTACAGGCAACACAGTATACTACAGGCAACGCAGGATACTACAGGCAACGCAGGATACTACAGGCAACACAGGATACTACAGGCAACACAGGATACTACAGGCAACACAGTATACTACAGGCAACACAGTATACTACAGGCAACGCAGGATACTACAGGCAAACAGCAGGATACTACAGGCAATCAAGGATACTACAGGCAACACAGGATACTACAGGCAACACAGTATACTACAGGCAACACAGTATACTACAGGCAACGCAGGATACTACAGGCAACGCAGGAGGATACTACAGGCAACACATGGTTACTACAAGGAAACACAGGATACTACAGGCAACACAGTATACTCAGGCAAACACAGTATACTACAGGCAACGCAGGATAATACAGGGCAACGCAGATATACAGCAGAACACAGGATAACTACGGGCAACACAGGATACTACAGGCAACAAGTATACTACAGGCAAACACAGTATCTACTCCAGGCAACAAATATACTACAGGCAACGCAGGATACTACAGGCAAAACAGTATCTACAGGCAACCACAGTATACTACAGGCAACGCAGGATTTTACAAGGCAACTCAGTATACTACTGGCAACGCAGGTACTACAGGCAAACACAGTATTCTTACAGGCGACAGCAGGGATACTACAGGCAACACCGTCTACTACTGGCAACACGAATACTCTGGCAACGCAGGATACTACAGGCAACGACGGAAACTGTACAGGGCAAGCAGGATACTACAGGCAACACAGTATATACAGGCAAAAACAGTATACTACAGCAAACACAGTTAATACAGGCAACACAGTATACTACAGGCATCGCAGGAGGATTACTACAGGCAACACGTTATTACACCAGGCAACGCAGGATATACAGGCAACACAGTATATACCAGGCAACGCAGGATCTACAGGCAACACAGTATTACTACAGGCAACCGCAGGATACTACAGGCAACCAGTATACTACAGGCAAAAAAAACAAACAGTTTTTTTTAATCTACAGGCAACGCAGGATACTACAGGCAAACGCAGGATATACAGGCAAACGCAGGTTACTACAGGCACGCAGTGATTATACAGGCAACACAGTTCTAAGGCAACGCAGGATACTACAGGCAACACAGTATACTACAGGCAACACAGTATACTACAGGCAACACAGTATACTACAGGCAACACAGTATACTACATGCAAGCAGAGATTACTACTGGGCAAACACAGTATATACAAAGGCAACGAGGTTACTACAGGCAACACAGTATACTACAGGCAACGCAGGATACTACAGGCAACACAGTATACTACAGGCAACACAGTATACTACAGGCAACGCAGGATACTACAGGCAACGCAGGATACTACAGGCAACACAGGATACTAAGGCACACGGATACTACAGGCAACACAGTATACTACAGGCAACAACAGTATATTACAGGCAACGCAGGATACAAAGGCAACGCAGGATACTACAGGCCAACACAGATTACTACAGGGCAACACCTGGATACTACAGGCAACACAGTATACTACAGGCAACGCAGGATACTACAGGCAACGCAGGATACTACAGGCAACACAGGATACTACAGGCAACACAGGATACTACAGGCAACACAGTATACTACAGGAAACGGCAGGTCTATTACTACAGCAACACAGTATACTTAGGCAACGCCAGGATACTACAGGCAACACAGTATATACAGGCAACACAGTATACCTACAGGCAACGCAGGATACTACAGGCAACGCA
>NC_069402.1:86390967-86425967 GCF_026875155.1 Cherax quadricarinatus | reverse complement strand
ATCTGTGTCTTCAACTTCCAACTGTGTCCCCTTGTTACTGTGTCCAATCTCTGGAACATCCTGTTTTTGTCCACCTTGTCAATTCCTCTCAGTATTTTGTATGTCGTTATCATGTCCCCCCTATCTCTCCTGTCCTCCAGTGTCGTCAGGTTGATTTCCCTTAACCTCTCCTCGTAGGACATACCTTTTAGCTCTGGGACTAGTCTTGTTGCAAACCTTTGTACTTTCTCTAGTTTCTTTACGTGCTTGGCTAGGTGTGGGTTCCAAACTGGTGCCGCATACTCCAATATGGTCCTAATGAACACGGTGTACAGGGTCCTGAACGATTCCTTATTAAGATGTCGGAATGCTGTTCTGAGGTTTGCTAGGCGCCCATATGCTGCAGCAGTTATTCGGTTGATGTGCGCTTCAGGAGATGTGCCTGGTGTTATACTCACCCCAAGATCTTTTTCCTTGAGTGAGGTTTGTAGTCTCTGGCCCCCTAGACTACTGTGTCTGCGGTCTTCTTTGCCCTTCCCCAATCTTCATGACTTTGCACTTGGTGGGGTTGAACTCCAGGAGCCAATTGCTGGACCAGGTCTGCAGCCTGTCCAGATCCCTTTGTAGTTCTGCCTGGTCTTTGATCGAATGAATTCTTCTCATCAACTTCACATCATCTGCAAACAGGGACACTTCGGAGTCTATTCCTTCCGTCATATCGTTCACAAATACCAGAAACAGCACTGGTCCTAGGACTGACTCCTGTGAGACCCCGCTGGTGACAGGTGCCGACTCTGACACCTCGCCACGTACCATGACTCGCTGCTGTCTTCCTGGCAAGTATTCCCTGATCCATTGTAGTGCCTTCCCTGTTATCCCTTCTTGTAGTCCAAGAAAATGCAATCCACCCACCCCTCTCTCTCTTGTCTTACTGCTATCCTTCAACCAACGCATGATAATGCAGCCAACGCAGGATAGTGCAGCCAGCGAAGGATAGTGCGACAACGCATGATAATGCAACCAACGCAGGATAGTGCAGCCAACGCAGGATAGTGCAGCCAACGAAGGATAGTGCGGCAACGCAGGATAATGTAGCCAACGCAGGATTATGCAGCCAACGCATGATAGTGCAGCCAACGCAGGATAGTGCAGCCAACGCAGGTTGGTGCAGCCAGCGAAGGATAGTGTAGCCAACGCAGGATAGTGCAGCCAGCGAAGGATAGTGCAGCCAACGCAAGATAGTGCAGCCAACGCATGATAGTGCAGCCAACGCAGGATAGTGCAGCCAACGCATGATAGTGCAGCCAACGAAGGATAGTGCAGCCAACACAGGATAGTGCAGCCAACGCATGATAGTGCAGCCAACGAAGGTTAGTGCAGCCAACGCATGATAGTGCAGCCAACGCATGAGAGTGCAGCTAACACAGGATAGTGCAGCCAACGCATGATAGTTCAGCCAACGCATGAGAGTGCAGCTAACACAGGATAGTGCAGCCAACGCATGATAGTGCAGATAACGCATGATAGTGCAGCCAACGCAGGATAGTGCAGCCAACGCAGGATAGTTCAGCCAACTCAGTATAGTGCATCCAACGCAGGATAGTGCAGCCAACGCAGGATAGTGCAGCCAAGGAAGGATAGCGCAGCCATCGGAGGATAGTGCAGCCAACGCAAGATACTACAGGCCCTGCAAGATAGTACATGCAACGCAGGATACTACAGGCACTGCAAGATGTACATGCAACGCAGGATAGTACATGCATTGCAAGATAGTGCATGCAACGCAGGATACTACAGTCACTGCAAGATCGTACATGCAACGCAGGATAGTACAGGCACTGCAAGATAGTACATGCAACGCAGGATACAACAGGTACTGAAAGATAGTACATGCAGCGCAGGATAGTACAGGCACTGCAATGCAGCACAGGCGACGCAGGATAGTACAGGCAACGCAGGATAGTACAGGCACTGCAAGATAGTACTTGCAACGCAGGATAGTACAGGCACTACTAGATAGTACAGGCAACGCAGGATAGTACAGGCATTGCAAGATTGTATAGGCAACGCAGGATAGTACAGGCAACGCAGGATACTACAGGCACTGCAAGATAGTACAGGCAACGCAGGATAGTACAGGCACTGCAAGATAGTACAGGCAACGCAGGATAGTACAGGCATTGGAAGATAGTACAGGCAACGCAGGATACTACAGGCACTGCAAGATTGTATAGGCAACGCAGGATAGTACAGGCACTGCAAGATAGTACAGGCAACGCAGAATACTTCAGGCACTGCAAGATAGTTCAGACAACGCAGGATAGTACAGCCAGCAAAGGATAGTGCGGCAACGCATGATAATGCAGCCAACGCAGAATAGTGCAGCCAACGCAGGATAGTGCAGCCAACGAAGGATAGTGCGGCAACGCAGGATAGTGTAGCCAACGCAGGATTGTGCAGCCAACGCATGATAGTGCAGCCAACGCAGGATAGTGCAGCCAACGCAGGATAGTGTAGTCAACGCGGGATAGTGCAGCCAACGCAGGTTGGTGCAGCCAGCGAAGGATAGTGTAGCCAACGCAGGATAGTGCAGCCAGCGAAGGATAGTGCAGCCAACGCAAGATAGTGCAGCCAACGCATGATAGTGCAGCCAACGAAGGATAGTGCAGCCAACGCAGGATAGTGCAGCCAACGCATGATAGTGCAGCCAACGAAGGATAGTGCAGCCAACGCATGATAGTGCAGCCAACGCATGAGAGTGCAGCCAACACAGGATAGTGCAGCCAACGCATGATAGTGCAGATAACGCATGATAGTGCAGCCAACGCAGGATAGTTCAGCCAACGCAGGATAGTGCACCCAACGCAGGATAGTGCAGCCAACGCAGGATAGTGCAGCCAAGGAAGGATAGCGCAGCCATCGGAGGATAGTGCAGCCAACGCAAGATAGTACAGGCTCTGCAAGATAGTACATGCAACGCAGGATACTACAGGCACTGCAAGATGTACATGCAACGCAGGATAGTACAGGCACTGCAAGATAGTACATGCAACGCAGGATACTACAGGTACTGCAAGACAGCACAGGCGACGCAGGATAGTATCAGGCAACGCAGGATAGTACAGGCACTGCAAGATAGTACATGCAACGCAGGATAGTACAGGCACTACAAGATGGTACAGGCAACGCAGGATAGTACAGGCATTGCAAGATTGTACAGGCAACGCAGGATAGTACAGGAAACGCAGGAACTACGGGAAACTGAAAAGATTAAGAAACAGGCAACCGGGGATAGTAAAAGGCACTGCAAGAAAGTACAGGCAAGGGGAAAGGATACTACAGGCACTCCCAAGAGAGACAGGCAACGCGGGAAATACACAGGCTTTGCAAAAAGTCCGGAAAACGCAGGATAAAACAGGCTTTGAAAAGATAGTACAGGAAAACGCAGGATACTACAGGCATTGCAAGAAAGTAAAAGGCAACGCGGGAATACTACAGGCATTCCCAAGAAGTACGGGCAACACAGGATAGTACAGGAACGCAGTATCCCTACAGGCAACAAAAGGATAACAGGAAACGCATTACAACAGGAAAACCCCAGGAACAAACGGGAAAACACAGTATACAACGGGAACCGGATACTCCAGGAAACGCAGGATACTAAAAGGCAACACAGAAAATATAAAAGGCAAACAGTAAACTACGGGCACGCAGGATACTACGGGCCCAAGGGAGAATCCACGGGAAACACAGTATACAAAACAGGAAAAGGCAGGATACTACGGGAAACGCGGGATACTACAGGCAACGCAGGATACTAAAAGGCAACGCGGGATACTCCCGGAAAACGCAGGATACAACAGGCAAACGAAAGGATTTATTAAAGGGAAAACCAGGAAAAAACTACAGGAAAAAAAAAACCGCAGGATACTAAAAGGCAACGCGGGGATACACAGGCAACACAGTATATTTACAGGAAAACCAGTATACTACGGGCAACGCGGGATAGTAAGGAAAACTCAGGATACAAAAAGCAACACAGTATCCCTACAGGAAAAACGCGGGAAATTACAACAGGCAACCCCTTTATCCCAACAGGAAAACGCAGGATACTACGGGCAACACGTATACTACAGGCAAAAACAGTATACTAAAAGGCAACCCCGGATACTACAGGCAACCCCGGGATAGAACAGGCAAGGGAAAGGTTAACAAACGGGCAACGCGGGATACAAACAGGCAACGCAGGAAAACACAGGCAACAAGAATACTACAGGAAACCACAGTATACTACGGGAAAACGCGGATACTCCCGGAAAAGGGGGCAGGATTTTTCAGGAAACGCGGGATATACGGGGCCCGCAGGAAAAAAAACAGGCAACGCAGGATACTACAGGCAACCCCGGATACTACAGGCAACAAAAAGTATATTTCCCAGGCAACACAGTAAACTAAAAGGAAAACGCAGGATACTACAGGCAACGCAGGAAAACAGGCAACGCGGGATAGTACAGGCAACACAGTATACAAACAGGCAAGCAGTATACAACGGGCAACGCGGGATACTACAGGAAACGCAGGTTTCAACAGGCAACACAGTTAACAACAGGCAACGCAGTAAAACAAAGGGCCAACCCAAAGGATACTACGGGCAACGCAGGATACTACAGGCAACGCGGGATACTACAGAAAACGCAGGATACAAAAAGGAAACACAGTATACTACAGGCAAGGGCGGGATACTACAGGCAACAAAGTATACAAAAGGCAACACAGTATACTACAGGCAACGAAAGGAAACTACAGGAAAACACAGAAATACTACAGGCAACGCAGAAACCTACAGGCAACGCGGGAAAACTACGGGCAACGCAGGTTAAAACAGGCAACGCGGGATACTACGGGCAACGCAGGATCCCAACGGAAAACGCGGGTTTACTAAAAAGGCAACACAGTAAACTACGGCTACGCGGGTTTACAAAAGGCAACACAGTAAAACAACGGGAAAACGCAGTATCCAAAAAGGCCCAACGAAAGGATACTACAGGGAAAACGCAGGATACTACAGGAAACCCGCGGGAAAACAAAAAGTCAACGCAGGATACACAGGCAACACATAATACTACATCTACGCAGGATACTACAGGCAACACAGTAAAAAAACAGGAAAACGCATTTTACTACGGCAACGCAGGATACTCCCGGGCAACGCAGGATACTACGGGAAAAACGCGGGGTCCTTACGGGCAACCCCAGGAAAACTAAAAGGCAACGCAGGGTACTAAAAGGCAACGCGGGATACTAAAAGGCAACGAAAGGTATTACGGCAACACAGAATCCTAAAAAGGCAACGCATGATACAAACGGGAAACGCAGGATACTACGGCAACGCAGGATACTAAAAGGCAACGCAGGATACTACGGGCAACAAGTATCTACGGGAAACGCAGGATACTACGGGGAAAAGCGGGATCCCACAGGCAACGCGGGATACTAAAAGGCAACGCAGGAAAACTACGGAAAACGCAATACTACAGGCAACGCAGGATACTACAGGCAACGCGGGAAATTTACAGGCAACGCGGGAACCCCCCCGGGGCAACGCAGGAACTACGGGGCAACGCAGGAACTAAAAGGCAACGCAGTAAACTACAGGCAACGCGGGAACTACAGGCAACAAGTATATTTACGGGAAAACGAAAGTATCCCTACAGGAAACCCGCAGGATACTACAGGAAAAACGCGGGATACTAAACCCAACGCAGGATCCTACGGGCAACCCCGGATACAAAACGGGCAACGCAGGATACTCCGGGAAAACGCAGGATACTACAGGCAACGCGGGATACTACGGGCCCAACGCGGGAACCCCTACAGGCAACACAGTAACTACAGGGCAACGCAGGATACAAACGGCAACGGGGATACTACGGCAACGCAGGAACTACAGGCAACGAAAGGTTTTAACTCCCAGGCAACCATGATACAACGGGCAACGCAGGAAAAACTACAGGCAACCCCGGGAAAATACCCCCGGGCCCAACGCGGGATACAACAGGCAACGCATATACTACGGGAAAACCGCAGTAAACTACAGGCAACGCAGTATACTCGGGAACCCCAGTATACTACGGGGAAACGCGGGATACAACGGGAAACGCGGGATACTACGGGAAACCCACAGTATACAACAGGCAACCCCGGGGATACTACGGGCCCACGCGGGATACTACGGCAACCCCAAAATACTAAAAGGAAAAACGCAGGATATTTAACAGGCAACGCGGGAAATACTCCCGGCCCAAACACAGTAAACACAGGAAACCGCGGGATACCCCAGGCAACGGGGATACAACGGGCAACGCAGAAAATACTACGGGAAATCCCCGGATCCCTAACAGGCAACGGGGGAATACAACGGGCCAAACGCAGGAAACAAACAGGAAACCACAAAAAACTACAGGCAACGAAAGGATACAAACCGGAAAAACGCGGGAACCCCAAGGGCCCAACGCAGGTTTACTACGGGCAACGCGGGAATACAAACAGGCAACGCAGGAAAACTACGGGCAACGCAAATACTACGGGCAACGAAAGGATACCCGGGCCCAACCAGGATACAAAAAGGCAACCAGTATACTACAGGAAAACACAGTTTTCTACAGGAAAACGCGGGATACAAACGGCAACGCAGGAACTACGGGAAAAACGCGGGAAATACTACAGGCAACGCGGGATACTACAGGCAACCCATATACTTCGGGCAACACAGTATACTAAAAAAGAAAACGCAGGATACACAGGCAACGCATAATAAAAAAACGCGGGGTTTAAAATGACCCGTAATTTTTGAATAATAAAAAAAATTTAATATTTAAGTAAATCGTAAAAACTTTTCTCTCGTTTAAAAATTTTTTAAATGTTTTTTCACTGTAAAAAAAAAAGTCTTTTTTAAAAAAACCACTCAACTTGTAAAAAGTTTTCTTAAATTTATTTAAATACGGTAGAAATTTATCCCCCTTAAATATTAGCAACCCAACTGTGGCAACTGTTACGTCAGTCGGAAACTTTTAAACAAAAAGAGACTTTAGGCCCCCTTCCCTTTATTTGGGCACTTGTTCTGCAGAGGGTTGTGTCTTTTTTACTGTTGTTGAAAGCACCTTTTTTGAGGTTCAGTCCTTTTTGAAAAATTTGACTGGAAAAAAGTAAGAAAGGGGAATGAGAGAAAAGTTTTTTTTCTTGCAATTGAAGAGATAAAAGGGGCGTGCCGGTCCATGTGGTGATGTAGAATCACGAGGCCCTGTGCTATGGAAGTTCAACACGCCCCTTAGCGGATAAAAGTGGCGGGAGGCGTGTATCCTGCCTGCATAACACAAAGGGCAGGGAGGGGGAAACGATGGGGAAGGGAAAAAGAATAGTGTGTGTTTTGTGGTGTGTGTGTGTTGTGGTGTGTGGGGTGTGTGTGTGTGTGTGTTCCCTGTGTGTGTGTGCGTGTAAAGGGGTGTTATGTTTTGTATGTGGTGTGGGGGTCTGTTTTGTGTTCTGTGGTGTGTTTTTAAAGTGTGTGTGGGCCCCCCTGTGTGGGCGTGTGTGTGGTGCGTGTATGTGTGTGTGTCGTGTGTAGGGGTGATGTGTTGGTGTTTTTGTGTGTTTGGCTTGGGGTTTTGTGTTGTGCGTGTATGTGTTTGTCTTGGGCTGTGTGTCTGTGTGTTGTGTGTGTGTGGGGTGGTGTCCCCTATGTCCCGTGTCTGTTTTTGTGTTGTGGGGGTGTGTCTGTGTGTTTTTTGTTTACGTGTGTGGTGTGTGGTGTGTGTTGTTGGGGTGTGTGTTGGTTTTGTGCGTGTGTGTGCTGTGGGTGTGGCGTGTGTGTAAAGCGTGTGGGGTTTTGTGTGGTGTCTGTGTGTGCCCTGTACGTGTTTTTCTGTGTGTTGGGGTGGGTGTGCATTGTGGTGGGTTGTGTGTTGTTGTGTGTGTGTGTGGGGTGGTGTGTTTTGGGCGTTGGGGTGTGTGTGCGTGTGTGTGTTTTGTGTATCACCTAGTTTTTTTCACCTAGTTGAGGTTTCCGGGGTCGAGTCCGAGGTCCCCGGGCCCCGCCCTTTTTCACTGATCGCTAAATAGGTCACTCTCCCTGTACCGTGAGCTTTAAACATACCTCTCTTTAAAACTATTTTTGGGGTCCTGCCTCCCTACATCGCTTCCCAACCTATTCCACTTACGAATACTTCCCGTGGCTGAAGCAATACTTTCCCAAAAATTCCCGGGGGATTTATCTTGGGCTTCCCAAATTCCAATGTGGGGGCCCCTTGTTAAAATGTGTCCCCATCTCTGGAAAAACCGTTTTTGTCCAAACCCTTTTCCCCAAAAACCCCCTCAGTATTTTGTATGTCGTTTTCATGTCCCCCCTATCTCCTTTCCCGTCCTACAGTGTCGTCAGGTTTTATTTTCCCCAAACCCCTCCCGTAGGACAAAACCTTTTAGCTCTGGGACTAGTTTTTTGGTTTCAAACCTTTGTACCCTTTTTCAGTTTTTTTTACCCGGGTTGGCCCAGGTTTTGGGGGTTTCCCAAAAGGGGCCGCCTACTCCAATTGGTCCCCAAAAACACGGGGTACAGGGTCCTGAACGATTCCCTTTTTTAAAAGATTTTTGGAAAAGGGTGTTCTGAGGGGGTTTCTAGCGGCCCCCTATGGGTGGGAAACATATTCGTTGAGTGCGCTCAGGAGATGGCCGGGGGGTTTTAATCACCCCCCAAAATTTTTTTTCTGAAGGGGTTTTGGGAGTCCCCTGGCCCCCTAGACTACTGGTTTTTTTTCGTTTTTCTTTGCCCTTCCCCCCCCAAACTTCATGACTTTGCACTTGGTGGGGTTGAACTCCAGGGGCCAATTTCCCGGACCAGGTCTTGGGGAGCCTTCCAGATCCCTTTGGGAGTTTTTTGCCTGGTCTTCGATCGAATGAATTCTTCCCCATCAACTTTTACAACATCTGCAAACAGGGACCCAAAATTCGGGGTCTATTCCTTCCGTCATGCCCCTTCCAAATACCAGAAAAAAGCACGGGCCCAGGGGCTGGGCTCCTTTGAGACCCCGCCGATAAAAGGTTCCCACTCTGACACCTCGCCACGTACCATGACTCCTGCTGTCCCTTTCCCGGGAAGTTAAATTTCCCCGATTCCCCTTGCAGTGCCTTCCCTGTTAAACCCTGCTTGGTCCCCCCATTTTTTTTCACAATCCCCCTTGTTGGGAAATTGCAAAAAGCCTTTTTGCATCCAAAATAGCAATCCACCCCCCCCCTCTCTCTCTTTTCTTACTGCGGGCCCCAAACATAAAAACCCCGAAAGGGTTTTTGAAAACAGGATTTCCCGTCCCTGAAACCATGTTGGGGTGCGTTGATGAGATCATTCCTTTTTAAGGGGCTTTCCCCCACCCCTTCCCGATAATCTTCCCCCATAAAAATTTGGGATACTTAACATGTCAGTGACACTGCCCCAAGTTTTGTGCTTCAAAGTTTCCCCCTTTTTTAAGATTGGAACACATTTGGGTGTCTTCCATGCCCCAAAGGGAAACTCCCTTTTCGATAAAGTATTAAAAATTTTTTGTTTTGGGGTACACATAGCGCCCTGGCCCCCCTCTCCAATACCCATGGAGAGATTTTTCTGGCCCCATTTTTCCTTTGAGGGATCTAGCTCACTCAGAAGCCTCTCACTTCTTCCTCGGTTGTGTGCCCGTGTCAGCACTTTGGGGGGTGCCCCACCTCTCCGTTTTTTCTGGAGCCCCTTCGTCTCCTCTGTGAACACTTTTTTAATTTTCTTGTTGATTCCTCACATTAAAATTCAAAGGGCATTTCTTTTGTCCCCTCCCCTTCCTTCCCTAGCCTGATTTACCTGGTTCTTGACTGTTGTTTTTCCTCCTGATGTGGCTGTATAACAGATTCGGGTCAGATTTGGCTTTCGCTGCTATGTCGTTTTCATATTGTCGTTGGGCCCTCTTTCTTATCTGTGCATATTCATTTCTGGCTCTACGACTGCTCTCCTTATTCTCGTGGGTCCTTTGCCTTCTATATTTCTTCCATTCCCTAGCACACTTGGTTTTTGCTTCCCTGCACCTTTGGGTGAACCATGGGCTCATCCTGGCTTTTTCATTATTCCTGTTACCCTTGGGTACAAACCTCTCCTCAGCCTCCTTGCACATTGTTGCTACATATTCCATCATCTCATTAACTGGCTTCCCTGCCAGTTCTCTGTCCCATTGATCCCCTTTCTTGTAGTTTGGCTTTATTTGTCCTGGCCTTCCTGCTTCCCCCTCCACTTGTAGCTCTACTGTGTATTCGATGCTTAGAACCACATGATCGCTGGCCCTGAGGGGTCTTTCATATGTGATGTCCTCAATATCTGCACTACTCAAGGTAAATACTAGGCCCAATCTTGCCGGTTCATCCTCTCCTCTCTTTTTTGAAGTGTCGCTTACGTGTTGGTACATGAAGTTTTCCAGTACCACCTCCATTATCTTAGCCCTCCATGTATCTTGGCCCCCATGTGGCTCCAAGTTCTCCCAATCGATCTCCTTGTGGTTAAAGTCACCCATGATCAGGAGCTTTGCCCTGCATGCATGAGCTCTTCTGGCCACTGCACCCAGTGTGTCAACTATCGCTCTATTGCTCTCGTCATACTCTTGCCTTTGCTTCCTGCTGTTCTGTGGTGGGTTATACATCACTGCAATCACCACCTTGGGACTCCAGACTGAAGCGTTCCAGCTCATCAAAATTCCATCGGTTTTTGATCAGCAGTGCCACTCCTCCACCCTCCTGTTCCCTCTGTCTTTCCCCAAGATCTGTTATCCCGTTGGAAAGATGGCGTGTGTGTGTACTCACCTAGTTCTCACCTAGTTGAGGTTGTAGGGGTCGAGTCCGAGCTCCTGGCCCTGCCTCTTCACTGGTCGCTACTAGGTCACTCTCCCTGAACCGTGAGCTTTATCATACCTATGTGTGTGTGTTAGTTACCATTTTGTCCTAGGCACATGTCGATTAGACACTAGGCCTGTTTGTGTGTGTGTGTGTGTGTGTGTGTGTGTGTGTGTACTCACCTAATTGGGGTTGCAGGGGTCGAGACTCAGCACCTGTGTGTGTGTGTGTGCGTGTGTGTGCGTGTGCGTGTGCGTGTATTCCTCTCGGGAGTACAGCCACAGGGGTACTTTGATGCTAGCGAAGGGCTTTTAATATGAGGAATTAAAGCTACGTTCCTCTTCCTCGGATCAAAGTTGATTGCGTCTCATTCTTCAGGAGCTGGCAGCCACATCATATGCAGCAGTAAGGTGCTTCTTGCTGCATACGTGACAGTAGTCGCTATTCAGCTTCAAATGGGGTGTAATTTGGCTATCATCGCTAGTATGCACCACTCTCTTGGATGGCCTGTTCCTGCGATTCCTGTAGTTGGATCTGTCAGTTCGATCCACTACCAGCCTGGAGTGGTTGGGCCTGTCAACCTACTCCATGACCAGCCGTAAGACAGCTATTATACCACAAGACGGGTAATTAATCATCAGGTTCACTCTGGATGGGTCTTTCCGAAGACTAACTCCATAAGCCTCCCCTGGATTAAAGCACAGTTTGAACTTGTTATTGCAACGCAATTTAGATTAATTAAGAACTCTGGATTACATATGACTTCAATTTCACATTGTTCCTTATATGGCTGGTATTTAATGTTGAAAAAATTATATACGGATAAAACAGATGTTAGCATGTTAAATGTTTGTAGGAATGCTCTTACCCCATTAAAGAAAGAGAGAGAGAGAGAGAGAGAGAGAGAGAGAGAGGGAGAGAGAAATGGACGGGAAGGGAGTAAGTAAAAATACAGGCATGGAGGGAGGGAATTTCCCTGTGCCTTTCCGAGGGAGAAAATCGAGCGATTCAGAGTACAATGTAAGTTAAAATAAGAGTTGTGTTGGGAAGAACACAGAGAGAAAGTGAGAGGAAAACTGAAGGAGAAAGAAATAAGATAAATAAAACTTAGAAAGTGTAAATAAAGCAGCGGCTCCAAGACAAACTGGCAGAGGAAGAATACTAGAGATAATAAAAACTTCGCGTATCAGATAATAAAGAAATGCAAGAGAGAGAGAGAAGAGAGGAGAGAGAGAGAGAGAGAGAGAGAGTCTTTGGTGATGGTGGTTGTGGAATGTCAGCTTCAACCACCTATTAAACCACACCCTCGTCTACGCAGATGACTGCACTCTAACCTCTACTTACAGAGAGAGACGTGGCCCACTGCCAGGGCCAGGGCCAGGGCCAGGCCCACTGCCAGGCCCAGGGCCAAGTAGTGGGAGCAGGGAAACTCTCGAAACCCGTCAAAATTATATCATGTGACACCAACAATCATGAGTAACCTCTTCCTTGACCAGGCATGAAGGTGTTAGTGGCAACCCATGACACAGAGTGTCATGAGTTGCCACTAACACCTTCTACCTTGCCTAAGAATTTCCCCTCCTATCTGTTGTCTTGCAACATTACATAACTCCTGACGACGCGCGAGAATGCGAAAGATCTAGAGCTAAAAATTTCAATCCCCGTGTGGCTTGTTCTGGATCGCCTGTTTGAGATTGTGAAGTGGTGATTGATTCCGAGAATTTTCGTGAACTCTGTCACATTCTCTTGAAAGTGATTAACATCGTGATTGCATTTTCCATAATAGTCAGGTGTGCCTTGTAATTTTGTTATGACAATAAATCTGTATTTCGCAATGAAATGTCTGAGAGAAACTCGAGGCCTTGATCAGTGAATGATCACTAACACGACACTGTGAATGAGTCGTTTGTGAGTGGCTAGACGTAACCTAGACGTAACAAGTTAGGTTAGGTTAGGTAAGGTTCGTCAGGAAACAGGACAAATGTTTCCTGACGCGGGTCTTAGTCAGATGATGACTCACCTTTGGAGCTTTTGGTCATCTGACCGAGGCCTTCCGCTGGCTTACCGGTCCACCCCTTTAAAAATTATGGTCATTTATAACCATTGTTGATAATTACGTAACAAGTGACGTACAATGGGATCGCTCCTCAAGCAAGTCCTTGTCACAATTTACATCAATGATCCTAGAAGTCGAGTAACATCATAAATCACAGTTTGCAGACGACACAAAACTGCGGCAGATGTTGCGGAGTTTCTGAGTTTTTAGACAATTCATGAGTTGAGGGGGAGGAAACGCCGCGTTATTGCTGGTGAAGAGCTCTTGATCCACGGAATCAAAACTATCCTCTCTTTCCTAAGAGCTAACCGGAGCAACTCAATTTGTTTAGGGGGCGTTGTATACCCATCCGGCTTTAGTGCTTCCCCATTTAGTATAATGATGTGAGCAATGGGAGGGAGCTGCCTAGGTTGACGCATTGTTCAGAGAAACGTGGAAGACAAGTTCCACTCTAGACGCTCGTGAAGAAAATTATTTTGAATATAACAGTGCCAGAGAATATACAGGTTACACTCGTAGGAGGCCCCGGGTTATGGTCTACTACAGACATAATATACCAACTAGACGGTTGTAACTACGGGGGAATACCAACTCTGGGCCTCCTACCAGTGAAACAAACTGTATATAAACACTGATTATACGGCAACAAAAGAGCCTTAGGAGTGGTCTTTGACAATGACCTTAACCATTCCATACCTTACCATACCATTCCATACTATACCATTCCATACTATACCATTTCATACTATACCATTTCATACCTTACTATACCATTCCATACTATACCATTCCATACTATACCATTTCATACCTTACTATACCATTCCAGTCGTGTCATTACGATCTCGTGAGTCAACTTTAAACATTGTATAGCTGAGAGTATCAAAGCTAACACAGGGATGTATTATAAAGCTAGCTTGTACATATTATAAATGGTTTAAATCATAATTTTTTAAGGGGGTGGACCTGTAAGCCAGCGGAAGACCTCGGTCAGATGACCAAAAGCTCCAGCTGCGGGTCATCATATGACTTAAACCTGCGTCAGGAAACACTTGTCCTGTTTCCTGACAAACCTTACCTTACCTAACCTAACTTGCAGATGGTTCGGTGATACCGACAAACTCTGGAAAAGAAGACATTTGTCTTATGCTTCAGGCCATTTATTAAAGGACATATTTTCATTAATAAATGTCCCGAAGTGTACATAAATGCTCCTTTTCCACATTTCAAAGTTAGAAATTTCAATTACAGAGCACCAACAGCAATTATTCACAATGGCCGAGAGGGACTGACCACCTCAGGTGGACTGATTACATCATCTTCACTACTACACCTGCTGCTTTTATATGTGACCGTTGAAGCCTACTGCGTAGGCTAAACCTTTCATAATAAAGATGCCCAACTGTTGCACTTATGTCTAACTTATCGTTCAGAAGTAATGTTGACACGTCATAATATTGTGATCTCTTTCCTTTATGTTGTCTGGGTTTGGTTCATGACTTCCACGACAACTACCTGGAGGTTACCTGGAGGTTATTCCGGGGATCAACGCCCCCGCGGCCCGGTCCATGACCAGGCCTCCCGATGGATCAGGGCCTGATCAACTAGGCTGTTACTGCTGGCCGCACGCAGTCCAACGTACGAGCCACAGCCCTGCTGATCCGGCACTGACTTTAGGTATCTGTCCAGCTCTCTCTTGTAGGCAGCCAGGGGTTTATTGGCAATTCCCCTAATGCTTGATGGGAGGCTGTTGAACAGTTTTGGGCCCCGAACACTTATGGTGTTTTCTCTTAGTGTACCAATGGCGCCCCTACTTTTTATTGGGGGCATTTTGCATCGCCTGCCCAGTCTTTTACTTTCGTAGGGAGAGATTTCTGTGTGCAGATTTGGGACCATTCCTTCCAAGATTTTCCAAGTGTAGATTATGATATATCTCTCCCTCCTGCGTTCCAACGAGTACAAGTCAAGTGCTTCCAAGCGTTCCCAGTAGTTAAGGTGCTTGACAGAACTTATACGTGCAGTAAAGGATCTCTGTACACTCTCTAGATCTGCGATTCACCTGCTTTGTATGGAGATGTTAATGTACAGCAGTATTCCAGCCTAGAGAGAACAAGTGATTTGAAAAGGATCATCATGGGCTTGGCATCTCTCGTTTTGAAAGTTCTCATTATCCATCCTATCATTTTCTTTGCACGTGCGATCGTGGCACTGTTGTGATCCTTGAAAGTGAGATCCTCAGACATTACTACTCCCAGGTCCCTTACATTATTTTTCCACTCTTTTGTATGGCCGGAGTCAGTAGTATACTCTGTTCTAGTTATTATCTCCTCCAGTTTTCCATAACGGAGTAGTTGGAATTTGTCCTCATTGAACATCATATTGTTTACCGTTGCCCACTGGAAAACTTTGTTTATATCTTCTTGGAGGTTAACCGCGTCCTCAGCAGATGACAGCCTCATGCAGATCCTAGTATCATCCGCAAAGGATGATACGGTGCTGTGGTGTATATCTCTGTTTATGTCTGATATGAGGATAAGGAATAAGATGGGGGCGAGTACTGTGCCTTGTGGAACAGAGCTCTTCACTATGGCAGCCTCCAATTTAACTCTGTTGACCACTACTCTTTGTGTTCGATTTGTTAGGAAGTTGAAGATCCATCTCCCCACTTTCCCAGTTATTCCTTTAGCACGTATTTTATGGGCTATTACGCCATGATCGCATTTGTCAAATGCTTTTGCAAAGTCTGTGTATATTACATCTGCATTCTGATTTTCTTCCAGTGCATCCAAGGCCATGTCATAGTGATCCAGTAGTTGTGAGAGGCAGGAGCGACCTGCCCTGAACCCATGTTGCCTTGGATTGTGCAGATTTTGGGAATCCAGGTGATTTGCAATCCTGCTTCTTAGCACTCTTTCAAAGATTTTTATGATGTGGGACGTCAGAGCTATTGGTCTATAGTTCTTAGCTAATGCTTTGCTGCCACCTTTATGGAGCGGGGCTATATCCGTTGTTTTAAGTGACTGTGGAATTTCACCCATGTCCAAGCTCCTCCTCCATAGTGTACTTAGGGCACGCGAGAGGGGTTTCTTGCAGTTCTTAATGAAAACAGAGTTCCACGAGTCTGGGCCCGGGGCTGAGTGCATAGGCATGTTGTCAATGGCTTTTTCGAAATCTATCGGAGTTAGGGTAATGTCGGAAATCTGGCATACATTTATGGAGTTTTGAGGCTCATTCATGAAGAAATCATTTGGGTCGTCGATCCTCAGACCGTGTAGTGTAGTGTCTACTGAGAAGGAGAAGAGGATGGGGAGAGAGCCTTCTGGTACACTAAACAGAAGTGGACTGTAGCTAGTTCTAGGTCCTCAGCTCACTATAAACCTTGATGCATTCTTTTATGTAACGCTCTGTTAAATAGGAAATAAGTGCAACTAATGCGACACTTTAATTGTGGCAACGTTTCGCTCTTCAGGAGCTTTGTCAAGCCGATACGTAATGGCTTGACAAAGCTCCTGGAGAGCGAAACGTTGCCACAATAAAATGTCACTTTAGTTGCACTTGTCTCCTTTATATACTGGCGATAATTCTGCCAACATTATTACAGTCTCTCTCTCTCTCTCTCTCTCTCTCTCTCTCTCCTCTCCCCCCCTCCTCTCTCCTCCTCCCTCCCCCTCCTCTCCCTCTCTCTCTCTCCTCTCTCTCTCTCTCTAAAGCAGTGCGACTGGTGAATTAATGCCAACATTTCCTGGGATTATTGAAGGGATTAGAGCGATAGAGTACTAAATTTTCTGTCGAGAAAAAATAACAAAATGATATCGGTGTAGGTGATAATGTCTGTATATATTGTGGCAAAATGACCCTTATGAATTTTAATGTTGTGACCTTCATGCTCGGAGTTGCATTGAGGGGAAGGGGTGGAAGAGGGAGAGAAATGTGAGGGAAAGAAGAAAAGGAAAAGAGGGAGAGAAGAGAATGGGGGGCAGGGAGGAGATAAATTGAGCTTTGTAAAGCTCAAACACGAATAAAGCTCAGCACTGATAACGCTGTGTTGAAGCTCAACACTGATAAAGCTCTATACTGAATAAAACTCGATACTTTATAAAGCTCTATACTTAATAATGTACAACACTGATTGTGGCATGCAAAGAGTACGTAACCTTTATGCATGTACACACCCTCATTTACAGGCTATCTCCCCCAACCAGCGAACCAGGTACTAAGGGGTGACGATGGGGCCCCGTCGTTCAACCAGTACCCAGGTTCCAGCCAATGAGAAGATGGTTTTGGCAATCGCAGAGGTTATGTGGGTACCACTCTCCTGTCTGCCCTTGTTATTCCCATTCTAGAGCAGGTTGAAGCACGGTCTTCTCTCTAGTGGCTTCTATTCTGCCTTGCTTACCGTGGAGTGCACTAATACCTATTGTTGTACATAGTGTATATAGTGTACATACTTCTGTTCTAAATTGGTGAAGGATAATATAAGTCAAAAGTTTTTCTTCTGTGTTTATTTTGCTCCCTTTACACCCAGGATAACAGGCCATTTGGACTCCTGGGTTGTAATACTGATAAAGCTCTGTTTAATAAACTCTATACTTTATAAAGCTCTATACTTAATAAAGTTCAACACTGATAAAGCTCTATGCTTACAGCTCAGCACTATACAGTTCGACGCCGTTACATTCCATGCGTGTCACTCCGCCAGGGAATCGAATCCGGAACCATTTGATTGTGGGAAAAATGATAGGAGAGAAGGGGGTAAATAAAGAAGGTGGATAAATAAGAGGGAATCATAGTAGTAAAGTGAGCGGAGAAGAGTAGGAGATAACGAGGGTGGAGAGAGGAGGGAAGAAAGCGGTGAATGGAGAGAGAGATGATAGAGAGAAAGAGAGAGAGAGAAAAGTGCTGTGATACTGAGAAAGAGAGGTGGATGAGAGAAAGATGGTAGGGGTGAGAGAAAGATGGTAGGGGTGAGAGAAAGATCCTACTGAGAGAGGGAGACCAAAAGAGAGAGAGAGAGAGAGAGAGTAAGCCAGCAGGGAGTGGGCGAGCTAGGGGCCCCCTGGTGGTCGCGGCTGCGCGGGTCCACTGAGTGTGGGGCTCCCAGGGTCCCAGGATCCCAGCCTCACACTGCTTCACTCGCAGTTCACACGCCACGCACGCCAGCCGCGTCTCCACCTCTCCGACACACACGCCCACGCCGCGCCCACTGCACGCCCCACATCTAAGGCGTCACCTAGCGGTCTTACCTTCCCTGAGGGAAGGACATAACCCCCTTAGAGAAGTGTTGTAGTGGCATTAAATCAGTGTGAGAAGTGGAATCTTGTTATTAAATTTACAATGGAGTTGTGAAGGCTCGATCCTCCGTCCGCCGATCGAAAGACAAAGATAATTCTAAGGTGATAAAAAAATTCAGTGTTCACGATGGACTTGTACTCTGAAATCTGAAAGGGAAAAACATAACGAATATTTTTCTTGGCACACGGTCGAAATGTTGACCTTAGCGGAGGAGAGGGAACTTAATCTGTACGTGAAGGTCAACTGGGGGAAAACTTCCGTGTTTTTCTGTGTGTTTGTTGGAGTTACGGTGTTTTTTGTATATGTAGAAGTTAGTGTTTTGTGCTTGTTTGCAGGAGTTACGGTTTTTCGTTATTTTTTTTTTTCTGTGCGTTTGAGTTACGGAATCTTTGTGTTTGTTTGCTGGAATTGCGGTGTTTTGTTTTGTCTTCTTGCGGTGTGTTTGAGTTAAGTTGTTTTTTTTTTGTGTGTGTGTAGGAGTTAGAGTGCTTTGAGTCTGTTTGCAGGAGTTACGGTGTTTTTTGTGTGTGGTTTGCAGGAGTTACGGTGTTTTTGTGTGTGGGTTGCAGGGGTTACGGTGTTTTTGTGTGTGTTTGCAGAGTTACGGTGGGTTTTTTGTTGTGTTTTGCAGGAGTTACGGTGTTTTTTTGTGTGTGTTTGCAGGAGTTACGGTGTTTTTGTGTGTGTGTTTGCAGGAGTTACGGTGTTTTTGTGTGTGTGTTTGCAGGAGTTACGATGGTTTTTTGTGTTTGCTAGAGTTACGGTGGTTTGTTTTTGTTACTTTGCAGAGTTACGGGGGTTTTTTTTGTTTTTTTGAAGTTACTTTTTTTGTGATTGTTGGAGTTACGTTTTTTTTTATTTGTTTGTTGGAGTTACGGTGTTTTTTTTCGTGTGTTTTAGGGCTAGAATTCCCCTGTTTCGTTTGTGGGCAAAATACCTCGTTTTTTGTGTTTGTTTTAGTGTAAATTCAAGTTGTTGTTTGTGGATCAGACTTCCCGTGTTTGTTTTTCTGGATTCCCGGAGTTTTTGTGTGTTTGTGGGACGGAGTGTTTTTTGTGTATATGTGGTGAGTACGAAACTGGAGGGGGGGGAGAGGGTGATCACCACCACTACCATCATCACCACTACCACTACCATCACCACCACTACCACTACCATCACCACCACTACCACTACCATCACCACCACTACCACTACCATCACCAAACCCCTACCACTACCATCACCACCACTACTACTACCATCACCACCACTACCACTACCATCATCACCCCTACCACTACCATCACCACCACTACCACTACCACATCACCACACCACTACCCCTCACCACCACTACCACTACCATCACCACCACTACCACTACCATCACCACCACTACCACTACCATCACCACCACTACCACTACCATCACCACCACTACCACTACCATCACCACCACTACCACTACCAAACACCACCACTACCACTACCACACCACCACTAACCAAATACCCATCACCACCACTGCCACACCATCACCACCACTACCACTACCATCACCACCACTACCACTACCATCACCACCACTACCACTATCATCACCACCACACACTACCATCAAACCCCCACTACCATCACCACCACTACCACTACCATCACCACCAAATACCACTACCATCACCACCACTACCATCACCACCACTACCACTACCATCACCACCACCTAACTCCATCAACCACCACTAACCACACCACACCACCACACCATCCCAAACACCACCACTACCACACCACCACACCTCACCACCCTCCCACTCCCAACACCTCCTCCTCCCCACTACCATCCCCCACCACTCCCACCCACACAAAACACCACACCACCACCCCACCCCACACCACCCTCCACACCAACCACCACCACACCCTCAACCAACCACCTCCATCCTCCCCCCCCCCCCCCCCCCCCCCCCCCCCCCCCCCCCCCCCCCCCCCCCACTACCACCTACCAAACCACACACCCTACCATCACACAACCACAACCATCCCCACCACTACCATCCTCCATCCCCACCACTACCTCACCACCACTACCATCACAACCACTACCACACCCATCCCCCACAACCATCACACCAACAAAACCTCACCCCAACTCCATTCACCACCACTACCATCACCACTACCATCACCACCACTACCATCCACCACCCCTCTTCACCACACCTCACCCCACCCCTACCATCACTCCACTACCTCACCACCACTACCACACCCCCAACTACCACACAAACCATACTTCACTACCACTAAAACACTTACCACTCCTCCACCCCCACTACCATAAACCACTATCCACAACCACTCTTCACCACCACTCCTCACCACACCTCCCCATCACCCCACACCCCACTACCCTACCCACACCACACCCTACCTCACCACCCTTCCAAATAACCACACACCACTCCCATCCCCCCACTACCATCACAATCTCCTCACTCCACAAAACCCACCATCCCCACCACTACCAACTACATCCAAACGCCCCCTCCATCACCACTCCAAAACCCCACACCATCCCCCCCCCTCACACCCCAACCCCCACTACCAAACACCACCAAACCACACCATCAACCCAACCATACCACCCCTCCCATACCACCATATCATATACCACTCCCATACCTACCACACCAATCCCACTCCACACCCCACTACCACACTCCCATCACCACCACCCCACCCCCACCATACCATATCCCCAACCAAAACTACCATCACCACCACACCACACTACCACTCCATCCCCACACCTAAAACCCCACCCCCATCATACCCTACAAATCACCACCACTACCATAAAACCACCACTACCTTCACTCCCTACCTCACTACCATACCACACTACCACTCCATCTCCCCCCTCCATCACCACTACCATCACCACCACTACATCCCCACCCTCCAACTCCCACACCATCACCCCATCATCACTACCATCCCCCCAAACCCTCCCTACCACCCCACACTCCACACCATCACCCTCACCACCATCACCCCCACTACCATTTACCAACCACCATCCCACCACTACCCCCCCACCCCAAACCCCCTCCCACCACACACCAAATCCCACCCTACCCACCCTCCATCCCCCACAACCATCACTAGCCTCCTTGCCACCCTACCATACCACTGCACCCCAAAACACCATACACCACTACCTCACTACCATCCCCCACCCCCATCACCACTCCATCACTACCACTACCACACATTTTCACCACCCTCCCACCCCACCATCACTACCATCACCACCCACCATCCCACCACTCCCACCCCACTACCTCATACCACACCATCCTACCCTCCCATTCCACCCTCCCTCCCCCAAATACCACCACTCCTCCCACCACTCCACACCACACCATACCCACACCACCCTCCTTTCACTCCCACTCTTCCCACCAAACCACACCACCACTCCTCCACCACCCCATCACCCCACTACCACACCAGCACTACCTCACACCACTACCATACCACCCACTACCATCACTCCCCTACCTCACCACCCTCCCATCACCCCAAACCCTACCATTTTAATTACCCATCACCACCATACCATCCCACAACTCCTCACAAACCCTACCATCCACCACTACCTAAACACACACCCTCCAACCCACCCTCCTACCACTACTTTTCACTAATACCAAACCCAAACTAAACTACCAATCCCACCACTACCATCACCCCCTCCATCACTCCATCACCAACCACTACCTCCCACTACTACCCATATACCATCCCCCCCCACTCCCAACCCCATACCATAAAAACTCCCACTCCCCCTCTTACCCTCCCATCACCCCACCCATCACCACCACAAACCTCCACCCTACCATCACCCCCCCCCATCACCCCCTACCATCACTACCCTACCATCATTAATACCCTCACCACCACCAACCACCACCCTCCACACCACCATATACCACCCCACCACCACCACCCACATACCACCACCCCATACCCCACCACCACCACTACCACCCCACCAAACCCCAACTACCACCACCCACCAACCAAACCACCACCACTCCCCCTCCCACCACCAACCACCACCACCCCCCACCACCAAAACCCACCACTACCACCACCAACCCCACCACCCCCACCCCCACCACCCTACCACCCCCACCATTTCCACCCCCCCCCACCACCACACCACCAACCACCCCCACCACCACCCCACCCCCCCACCACCCCACTACCACCACACCACCCCACCACTCCCACCACCACCACCACCACCACCCCACCACCCCCAAACCCACCACTACCACCACCACCACCACCCCCACCACCCCCAAACCCCACCCACCACACCACCACCCCACCACCACCACCACCACCCCCACCACCACCACCACCACCCCCAACCAAACCACCACTACCCTACCCCACACCCCCACCCCCCCACCACCACCACCACCACCCCCACTCCCAACACCCCCCCCACCCCCACCACCCCCAACCACCCCCACCACTCCCACCACCCCACCCCCCCCACCACCCCACCACCACCCCCACCACCAAACACCCCCCACCACTCCCACCACCACCACCACACCACCACCACCCCCCACCACTCCCCCCAACCACCACCACCACCACCCCACCCCACCCAACCCACCACCACACCACCACCCCCAAACACCACCCCCACTCCACCACCACCACACCCCACTCCCACCCCACCCACCCCCACCACCACCCACCACCACACCACCACCACCACCACCACCACTACCCCCACTACCACCACCACCACCCCACCACCAACCACCACCACCACTACACCCCACCACCACCCCACCACCACCACTACCACCACCACTAAACCCCCACCCCCACCACCACCACCACAAAACCCCACCCACCACCACCACCCCACACCCCCCCACCACCAACCCCCACCACCACCACCACCACCACCACCACTACCACCACCACCCCCACCACCACCCCACCCCCAAACCACCCAACACCCCCACCACCACCACTACCACCACCACCACCACCACCCCACCACCACCCCCACCAACCACCCAACCCCCAGGAGTCTTCACCCTTCCCCAGGAGTCTTCACCCTTCCCCAGGAGTCTTCACCCTTCCCCAGGAGTCTTCACCCTTCCCCAGGAGTCTTCACCCTTCCCCAGGAGTCTTCACCCTTCCCCAGGAGTCTTCACCCTTCCCCAGGAGTCTTTCACCCTTCCCCAGGAGTCTTCACCCTTCCCCAGGAGTCTTCACACCCTTCCCCAGGAGTCTTCACCCTTCCCCAGGAGTCTTCACCCTTCCCCAGGAGTCATTCCACTTTTCACCCTTCCCCAGGAGTCACCACCCTTCCCCAGGAGTCCACCACCCTTCCCCGGAGTCTTCACCCTTCCCCAGGAGTCACCACCTTTCCCCAGGAGTCTTCACCCTTCCCCAGGAGTCTTCACCCTTCCCCAGGAGTCTTCACCCTTCCCCAGGAGTCACCACCCTTCCCCTGGAGTCATCACCCTTCCCCTGGAGTCACCACCCTTCCCCAGGAGTCTTCACCCTTCCCCAGGAGTCTTCACCCTTCCCCAGTAGTCACCACTCTTTCCCAGGAGTCACTACCCTCTCCCAGGATTCTTCACCCTTTCCTCAGGAGTCACCACCCGTCTCCAGGAGTCACCACCCTTCCCCTGGAGTCATCATCCTTCCCCAGGAGTCACCACCCTTCCCCAGGATTCACCACTCTTCCTCAGGAGTCACTACCCTTCCCCAGGAGTCACCACTCTTACCCAGGAGTCACTACACTTCCCCAAGAGTCACCACCCTTCCCAAGGAGTCACTACCCTTCCCCAGGAGTCACCACCCTTCCCCAGGAGTCACCACTCTTCTCCAGGAGTCACCACCCTTCCCCAGGAGTCACCACCCTTCCCCAGGAGTCACCACTCTTCCCCTGGAGTCACCACCCTTCGCCAAGAGTCACCACGTTTCCCCAGAAGTCACTACCCTTCCCTAGGAGTCACCACCCTTCCCCAGGAGTCACTACCCTTCCCCAGGAGTCATCACTCTTCCCCAGGAGTCACTACCCTTCCCCAGGAGTCACCACTCTTCCCCAAGAGTCACTACCCTTTCCCAGGGGTCACCACTCTTCCCCAGGAGTCACATTCCTTCCCCAGCAGTCACCACCCTTCCCAAGGAGTCACTACCCTTCCCCAGGAGTCACCATCCTTCCCCAGGATTCATCAACCTTTCCCAGGAGTCACCTCCGGCGTGATCTTGACAACACCACCGTGGTCTTGACAACACCACCGTGGTCTTGACAACACCACCGTGGTCTTGACAACACCACCGTGGTCTTGACAACACCAACGTGGTCTTGACAACACCACCGTGGTCTTGACAACACCACCGTGGTCTTGACAACACCACCGTGGTCTTGACAACACCACCGTGGTCTTGACAACACCACCGTGGATCTTGAAACACCCATGGTCTTGAAACACCACCGTGGTCTTAGACTACACCACCGTGGTTTGAAACCACCACCGTGGTCTTGACAACACTCACCGTGGTCTTGGACAACCCACCGTGGTATTGACAACACCAGTGGTCTTGACTACATCACCGTGGTCTTGACACACCACCGTGGTCTTGACAACTCCACCGTGGTCTTGACAAACACCACCGTGGTTTGACAACACCCCCGTGGTCTTGAACACCACGTGTCTTGACAACACCACCGTGGGTCTTGACATACACCACCGTGGTACTGACAATCACCACCGTGGTCTTGACAATCACCACCGTGGTCTTGAAACACCACGTGAGGTAGCATATATTTACTCACGTAGTAGAGAACTGCACAGTGGGGGAACACCTGTGGAATCCTGAGAACATTGGTGAACCCCTGCGTTTGAGCAGTTATTGCCTTGTCCCTTGGTCTTATCTTATTATCTCTCGCCTATGATGGGTGAGAGATCTTGATAAGCTTTACTCTCTCGTCTCTGGGAGACCTGGTTACCTCTGCTTCTCACTTTTCCTCACTTGAGACAGTGTTATGATTCATTCTATTTTATCTCTCTGTCTCATTGAGTCTTCTCTTATCTTCTCTGTACTCGACGTTTCTCGTCTCTTTTGTCATTTAGTCACCAGCTCATCGCCGCATAGATTACATCTGTGCAGAAGAGAGAAGGATATACTGTTTCCTTTCAGTGTCCGCTAAATGTGTGATACAGTCTGTCTCATATGCCTATGCTTACAGGCCAACACCATCATTATCTTACTTCCTCCGTCGCAGCTCGACAGTGTAGTAGTGCAAGGAGGAGAGAGAAGGGGAAGATAGATGAGATAGTGTAGTGGTGGGCGAGAAAGTCAGAGGGGACTCAATTATTATGTGTCCAGGAATGTATTAAGTTCAGAGAGTATCCTATGGTATATAATGACTGGTTGTTAGTGTGGCTGTATGTTCGTGCTCTTGGAGAATGTAAGTCGTCTGCTAATACACTGTAAGTGAGTTCTGAATCTAAGTGGGAGTTCAAGTGCGGAGTTTGATTTAACTTTGTATATAATGTCTCAGTGGTGAGTGATGTATGTATAGTCTGTCTCAGTGGTGAGTAATGTATGTATAGTCTGTCTCAGTGGTGAGTGATGTATGTATAGTCTGTCTCAGTGGTGAGTAATGTATGTATAGTCTGTCTCAGTGGTGAGTGATGTATGTATAGTCTGTCTCAGTGGTGAGTGATGTATGTATAGTCTGTCTCAGTGGTGAGTAAATGTATGTATAGTCTGTCTCAGTGGTGAGTGATGTATGTATAGTCTGTCTCAGTGGTGAGTGATGTATGTATAGTCTGTCTCAGTGGTGAGTGATGTATGTATAGTCTCAGTGGTGAGTGATGTATGTATAGTCTGTCTCAGTGGTGAGTAATGTATGTATAATCTGTCTCAGTGGTGAGTGATGTATGTATAGTCTGTCTCAGTGGTGAGTGATGTATGTATAGTCTGTCTCAGTGGTGAGTGATGTATGTATAGTCTGTCTCAGTGAGTGTAGTGAATGTATGTATAATCTGTCTCAGTGGTGAGTAATGTATGTATAGTCTGTCTCAGTGGTGAGTAATGTATGTATAGACTGTCTCAGTGGTGAGTAATGTATGTATAGTCTGTCTCAGTGGTGAGTAATGTATGTATAGTCTGTCTCAGTGGTGAGTGATGTATGTATAGTCTGTCTCAGTGGTGAGTGATGTATGTATAGTCTGTCTCAGTGGTGAGTGATGTATGTATAGTCTGTCTCAGTGGTGAGTGATGTATGTATAGTCTGTCTCAGTGGTGAGTGATGTATGTATAGTCTGTCTCAGTGGTGAGTGATTATGTATAGTCTCTCAGTGGTGAGTGATGTATGTAGTCTGTCTCAGTGGTGAGTGATTGTATGTTGTCTCAGTGGTGAGTGATGCATGTAGTGTCTGTCTCAGTGGTGAGTGATGTATGTATAGTCTGTCTCAGTGGTGAGTGATATATGTATAGTCTGTCTCAGTGGTGAGTGATATATGTATAGTCTCAGTGGTGAGTGATGTATGTAGTGTCTGTCTCAGTGGTGAGTGATGTATGTATAGTCTCAGTGGTGAGTGATGCATGTAGTGTCTGTCTCAGTGGTGAGTGATGTATGTATAGTCTGTCTCAGTGGTGAGTGATGTATGTAGTGTCTGTCTCAGTGGTGAGTGATGTATGTATAGTCTGTCTCAGTGGTGAGTGATGTATGTATAGTCTCAGTGGTGAGTGATGTATGTAGTGTCTGTCTCAGTGGTGAGTGATGTATGTAGTGTCTGTCTCAGTGGTGAGTGTATGTATGGTTAGTGTCTGTCTCAGTGGTGAGTGATGTATGTATGTCTGTCTCAGTGGTGAGTGATGTATGTAGTGTCTGTCTCAATGAATGTTTTTTTTTTTTTGACTACCACTACCAAGTTTTAGTGGCAATGTAAATTTGCTCCCTTGTACTGGGTGTAAATCATACGTATTTGAAGTGTAAATCACACGTGCTGCAAGTGTAAATAACTTTGTGTAAATCACATAGTGCAAGTGTAAATAACTTTCTGTAAATCACACGTATTGCAAGTGTAAATCACTGGTTCTGGAACTGTAAACAAGTTGTGCTGGAAGTGTAAATATATTTACAAGGATGACACTTCCTGGGGAATTGACAAGCCGGATAATTTTTACATGGCAAAGAAAAGTGAAAAAGAAATTGTCAACACGTGTCAAGTATGATTGTGTCAACACGTGTCAAGTATGATTGTGTCAACACGTGTCAAGTATGATTGTGTCAACACGTGTCAAGTATGATTGTGTCAACACGTGTCAAGTATGATTGTGTCAACACGTGTCAAGTATGATTGTGTCAACACGTGTCAAGTATGATTGTGTCAACATGTGTCAAGTATGATTGGGTCAACACGTGTCAAGTATGATTTTGTCAACACGTGTCAAGGATGATTGTGTCAACACGTGTCAAGTATGATTGGGTCAACACGTGTCAAGTATGATTGTGTCAACACGTGTCAAGTGTGACTGTGTCAACACGTGCCAAGTATGATTGTGTCAACACGTGTCAAGTATGATTGTGTCAACACGTGTCAAGTATGATTTTGTCAACACGTGTCAAGGATGATTGTGTCAACACGTGTCAAGTATGATTGGGTCAACACGTGTCAAGTATGATTGTGTCAACACGTGTCAAGTATGATTGTGTCAACATGTGTCAAGGATGATTGTGTCAACACGTGTCAAGATGATTGTGTCAACACGTGTCAAGGTATGATTGTGTCAACACGTGTCAAGTATGATTGTGTCAACACGTGTCAAGTATGATTGTGTCAACATGTGTCAAGGATGATTGTGTCAACACGTGTCAAGGATGATTGTGTCAACACGTGTCAAGGATGATTGTGTCAACACGTGTCAAGTATGATTGTGTCAACACGTGTCAAGATGATTGTGTCAACACGTGTCAAGTATGATTGTGTCAACAGTGTCAAGGATGATTGTGTCAACACGTGTCAAGGATGATTGTGTCAACACGCGTCAAGGATGATTGTGTCAACACGTGTCAAGTATGATTGTGTCAACACGTGTCAAGTATGATTGTGTCAACACGTGTCAAGTATGATTGTGTCAACATGTGTCAAGGATGATTGTGTCAACACGTGTCAAGGATGATTGTGTCAACACGTGTCAAGTATGATTGTGTCAACACGTGTCAAGTATGATTGTGTCAACACGCGTCAAGGATGATTGTGTCAACACGTGTCAAGTATGATTGTGTCAACACGTGTCAAGTATGATTGTGTCAACACGTGTCAAGTATGATTGTGTCAACATGTGTCAAGGATGATTGTGTCAACACGTGTCAAGGATGATTGTGTCAACACGTGTCAAGTATGATTGTGTCAACACGTGTGAAGTATGATTGTGTCAACACGTGTCAAGGATGATTGTGTCAACACGTGTCAAGTATGATTGTGTCAACACGTGTCAAGTATGATTGTGTCAACACGTGTCAAGTATGATTGTGTCAACACGTGTCAAGTATGATTGTGTCAACACGTGTCAAGTATGATTGTGTCAACATGTGTCAAGTATGATTGTGTCAACACGTGTCAAGTATGATTGTGTCAACACGTGTCAAGTATGATTGTGTCAACACGTGTCAAGTATGATTGTGTCAACACGTGTCAAGTATGATTGTGTCAACACGTGTCAAGTATGATTGTGTCAACACGTGTCAAGTATGATTGTGTCAACATGTGTCAAGAATGATTGTGTCAACACGTGTCAAGGATGATTGTGTCAACACGGTTCAGTATGATTGTGTCAATTCAGGTGTCACATGCGATGATTGTGTCAACACGTGTCAAGTATGATTGTGTCAACACGTGTCAGGGATGATTGTATAAACACGTGTCAAGTATGATTGTGTCAACACGTGTCAAGTATGATTGTGTCAACACGTGTCAAGTATGACTGTGTCAACACGTGTCTAGTATGATTGTGTCAACACGTGTCAAGTATGACTGTGTCAATACGTGTCAAGTTTGATTGTGTCAACACGTGTCAAGGATGATTGTGTCAACGCGTGTCAAGTATGATTGTGTCAACACGTGTCAGGGATGATTGTATCAACACGTGTCAGGGATGATTGTGTCAACACTTGTCAAGGATGATTGTGTCAACAGGTATCAGGGATGATTGTGTCAACTGGTGTCAGGGATGATTGTGTCAACACGTGTCAGGGAAGATTGTGTCAACAGGTGTCAGGGATGATTGTGCCAACACGTGTCAAGGATGAGTGTGTCAACAGGTATCAGGGATGATTGTGTCAACACGTATCAGGAATGATTGTGTCCAACACGTGTCAAGGATGATTGTGTCAACACGTGTCAGGGATGATTGTGTCAACACGTGTCAGGGATGATTGTGGCAACACGTGTCAGGGATGATTGTGGCAACACGTGTCAGGGATGATTTTGTCAACACGTGTCAGGGATGATTGTGTCAACACATGTCAGGGATGATTGTGGCAACACGTGTCAAGGATGATTGTGGCAACACGTGTCAGGGATGATTGTGTCAACACGTGCCAGGGATGATTGTGGCAACAGAAGTCAGGGATGATTGTGGCAACAGATGTCAGGGATGATTGTGGCAACAGATGTCAGGGATGATTGTGGCAACACTTGTCAGGGATGATTGTGTCAACACGTGTCAGGGATGATAGTGTCAACACGTGTCAGGGATGATTGTGGCAACACGTGTCAGGGATGATTGTGTCAACACGTGTCAAGGATGATTGTGGCAACACGTGTCAAGGATGATTGTGGCAACACGTGTCAGTGATGATTGTGTCAACACGTGTCAGGGATGATTGTGTCAACACGTGCCAGCGATGATTGTGGCAACAGAAGTCAGGGATGATTGTGGCAACAGATGTCAGGGATGATTGTGTCAACAAGTGTTAGGGATGATTGTGTCAACTAGTGTCAAGGATGATTGTGAATAGATTTCAGGGATGATTGTGTCAAGGATTATTGTCAACAGATTTCAGGGATTATTGTAAACAAGTGTCAAGGATGATTGCCAACAGGTGTTAAGGATGACTGTCAACAGGTGTCGAGAACGTATGTCTCAACAGGTGTCAGCAGGAGAGGGAGGAAACTTAAATGTCTTGCGTGGGCTGTGTCACGCACAGGTGATGACAGGTGTTTAGTGACGTGTTTCAGACGTCCTGGTCGGTCATATGTGTTTAGTAGCCTAGTAGGATGTCCAAGTGTTTGGTGGCCTGGTTAAAATATTTTCAGTCAGAGGTGTTTTGTGGCCTCTTTAAGACGTGTGAGTCTATCACAAGTATTTGAGGAACCGTTTAGACGTTCACTCGCAGGTGTTCGGTGTCACGTTCCGTAAGGTTTGACATCTGCCCCATCACCCTCTTTGTCTACTTATGCCTCTTATCCTCTTCCTATTTCCTTCCCTTTCTCACTTCCTCCCATCCTTTCCTCTTCCTCTCTATATACTTACCTATATCTTTGCCTCCCTATCCACCTTCCTTCCCTCATCTGATTCGTCCACCTGTTTGCCTTCCTATCCTCTCCCTCTCCCTATTTCCTTCTCTCTCTCCCTTCCTCCTCTCCTCCCTTACCGGCGGCCGTGACCTCCTGTTGCTCCTGACAACTGACACACGAGCAGTTTGCAATGATCATTGATTGCCTTACTGAAATATAACTGCTGGCGGGGCTTTGGAATGTTGATATAATGTTAGGTGTTAGAAAACTGACAGAAGATTATTCAGAGGTCAAAAACCAGACCTACGTATGATTATTATTTTTTATTGAGAGCCTAGAAATCTCGGTTTTCAAAGTACTACGTGTGTGTTTTGGTATTTTGTTCGTTAGGTAAACTGTCTTGGTAAATTTGATTGTGGTATACAATACCGACAAGTTGAAAAGTAAGATATTTTGTACAACAGTTGGATGTCTTCATTCCGAAACGTTTCGCCTACACAGTAGACTTCGTCAGTCGACTGCAGAGGAGGCAGCAGATACAGTAGAGATGCAGAGACGATGTGATCAGTGCCTCACCCTTGAAGACGTAGTTTTGAGGTGGTCAGTCCCTCAGCCTGAAGAAAAGTTCTGCTCCAGGTTGAGGAAATGAACACCTCAACCACGTCTTCAAGGGTGACAGACTGATTACATCGTCTCTACATCTCTACTGCTTCTGCTGCCTCCTCTGCACTCGACTGAAGAAGCCTACTGTGTAGGCGAAACGTTACGGTATACAGAGACCTCACTGTTGCACATGTGTCTTACTTATCAAGTATCTTGGTCGTGTAATGATTCGGTAGCTGCAGCTTTTGGGCATATGACCGAGTCTCTTCGCTGGCTTACCTATCTGCCCCCTTTAAAAGTTAAAGATAACATCATTTAATGTGCGTTTATATACATATCTTGAGTTTGGTGATCAGTCTTACTGGTGACTTAGAAGTGAGACTTTAGCTGGAGACACTATAACCTGGAAATAAATATCACAATAAAACACCTGATTGTAAATATATAAAAACACCACAGTGAAAATAGGAAGAAAAAAACAAACATCTGATATGTATGTGTAAGCACACGAAATCTCTCAGGGTTTTTTCACCTATTTTCAATGTTTTGTTTTATGCCCCTATTTTCACTGGTATTTTATTCCCCTATTATCATTGTAGTACTTTATTTATATAACCTGTAAAGTAGACACATATATGTTGATATTTCGTTTTATTTTTTATTTATCTCAACTCTCATTTTTTGTTTTATCCGTGAACACGGTCTGACTTTTAAGTTATTAACAGAGTGTGTAACTTTAAGTTTGGGTCAGCGGGGGTTGCATGAGGCGGCCCATCGATCGCTAACTCCCTTTAGCAGGTCTACCTTTGACCCACTAACGACCTCTGCTCCATGAGGTGCCTCACTGGGTTCAACAGCGTGACCTCTGCAACTTATCAACACTGTGCAAAAGACACATTATCTTCCATCGTTATTTGGAGTGAACACACAGTAACTCGTTCACATAGATCGAGGTTATGGAGCTGAACACTGACCAAGGCTGAGGGACTGACCACCTTGATGTTGCTTCTTCAAGGCTGAGGGACTGACCACCTTGATGTTGCTTCTTCAAGGCTGAGGGACTGACCACCTTGATGTTGCTTCTTCAAGGCTGAGGGACTGACCACCTTGATGTTGTTTTTTCAAGGCTGAGGGACTGACCACCTTGATGTTGCTTCTTCAAGGCTGAGGGACTGACCACCTTGATATTTCTTCTTCAAGGCTGAGGGACTGACCACCTTGATGTTGCTTCTTCAAGGCTGAGGGACTGACCACCTTGATATTGCTTCTTCAAGGCTGAGGGACTGACCACCTTGATATTGCTTCTTCAAGGCTGAGGGACTGACCACATTGATGTTTTTTTTCAAGGCTGAGGGACTGACCACCTTGATATTGCTTCTTCAAGGCTGAGGGACTGACCACCTTGATATTGCTTCTTCAAGGCTGAGGGACTGACCACCATTGATGTTGTTTTTTCAAGGCTGAGGGACTGACCACCTTGATATTGCTTCTTCAAGGCTGAGGGACTGACCACCTTGATATTGCTTCTTCAAGGCTGAGGGACTGACCACATTGATGTTGTTTTTTCAAGGCTGAGGGACTGACCACCTTGATGTTGCTTCTTCAAGGCTGAGGGACTGACCACCTTGATATTGCTTCTTCAAGGCTGAGGGACTGACCACCTTGATATTCTTCTTCAAGGCTGAGGGACTGACCACCTTGATGTTGCTTCTTCAAGGCTGAGGGACTGACCACCTTGATGTTGCTTCTTCAAGGCTGAGGGACTGACCACCTTGATGTTGTTTTTTCAAGGCTGAGGGACTGACCACCTTGATATTGCTTCTTCAAGGCTGAGGGACTGACCACCTTGATATTGCTTCTTCAAGGCTGAGGGACTGACCACCTTGATATTGCTTCTTCAAGGCTGAGGGACTGACCACCTTGATATTGCTTCTTCAAGGCTGAGGGACTGACCACATTGATGTTGTTTTTTCAAGGCTGAGGGACTGACCACCTTGATGTTGCTTCTTCAAGGCTGAGGGACTGACCACCTTGATATTGCTTCTTCAAGGCTGAGGGACTGACCACCTTGATATTTCTTCTTCAAGGCTGAGGGACTGACCACCTTGATGTTGCTTCTTCAAGGCTGAGGGACTGACCACCTTGATATTGCTTCTTCAAGGCTGAGGGACTGACCACATTGATGTTGTTTTTTCAAGGCTGAGGGACTGACCACCTTGATATTGCTTCTTCAAGGCTGAGGGACTGACCACCTTGATATTTCTTCTTCAAGGCTGAGGGACTGACCACCTTGATATTTCTTCTTCAAGGCTGAGGGACTGACCACCTTGATATTTCTTCTTCAAGGCTGAGGGACTGACCACCTTGATATTGCTTCTTCAAGGCTGAGGGACTGACCACCTTGATATTGCTTCTTCAAGGCTGAGGGACTGACCACCTTGATGTTGCTTCTTCAAGGCTGAGGGACTGACCACCTTGATGTTGCTTCTTCAAGGCTGAGGGACTGACCACCTTGATGTTGCTTCTTCAAGGCTGAGGGACTGACCACCTTGATGTTGCTTCTTCAAGGCTGAGGGACTGACCACCTTGATGTTGCTTCTTCAAGGCTGAGGGACTGACCACCTTGATGCTGCTTCTTCAAGGCTGAGGGACTGACCACCTTGATGTTGCTTTTTCAAGGCTGAGGGACTGACCACCTTGATGTTGCTTCTTCAAGGCTGAGGGACTGACCACCTTGATGTTGCTTCTTCAAGGCTGAGGGACTGACCACCTTGATGTTGCTTCTTCAAGGCTGAGGGACTGACCACCTTGATGTTGCTTCTTCAAGGCTGAGGGACTGACCACCTTGATGTTGCTTCTTCAAGGCTGAGGGACTGACCACCTTGATGTTGCTTCTTCAAGGCTGAGGGACTGACCACCTTGATGTTGCTTCTTCAAGGCTGAGGGACTGACCACCTTGATTGCTTCTTCAAGGCTGAGGGACTGACCACCTTGATATTGCTTCTTCAAGGCTGAGGTACTGACCACCTTGATGTTGCTTCTTCAAGGCTGAGGGACTGACCACCTTGATGTTGCTTCTTCAAGCATGAGGGACTGACCACCTTGATGTTGCTTCTTCAAGGCTGAGGGACTGACCACCTTGATGTTGCTTCTTCAAGGCTGAGGGACTGACCACCTTGATGTTGCTTCTTCAAGGCTGAGGGACTGACCACCTTGATGTTGCTTCTTCAAGGCTGAGGGACTGACCACCTTGATGTTCCTTCTTCAAGGCTGAGGGACTGACCACCTTGATGTTGCTTCTTCAAGGCTGAGGGACTGACCACCTTGATATTGCTTCTTCAAGGCTGAGGGACTGACCACCTTGATATTGCTTCTTCAAGGCTGAGGACTGACCACCTTGATGTTGCTTCTTCAAGGCTGAGGGACTGACCACCTTGATATTGCTTCTTCAAGGCTGAGGGACTGACCCCTTGATATTGCTTCTTCAAGGCTGAGGGACTGACCACCTTGATATTGCTTCTTCAAGGCTGAGGGACTGACCACCTTGATATTGCTTCTTCAAGGCTGAGGGACTGACCACCTTGATATTGCTTCTTCAAGGCTGAGGG
>NC_069402.1:86353467-86385967 GCF_026875155.1 Cherax quadricarinatus | reverse complement strand
GTTAGGGGTGGTGGTGGGGGTGTTTAATAGTGGTGGTGGGGGTTATTAGTGGTGGTGGGGGTTTTTAGTGGTGTTTGGGGGTGTTTAAGTAGTGGTGGTGAGGGTTAGTGTGGGGGGGGTTAGTGTGGTGGTGGGGGTTAGTAGTGGTGGTGGGGTGGTTTAGTAGTGGTGGTGGGGTTAGTAGTGATGGTGGGGGTTAGTAGTGGTGAGGGGGGGTTAGTGTGGTGGTGGGGGGTTTTAGTAGTGGTTGGGTGGGGTTAGTAGTGGTGGTGGGGGTTGTTAGTGTTATGGGGGGTGTTTAGTAGTGGTGGGGGTTAGTAGTGGTGGGGGCTTGTAGTGGTGGTGGGGGTTAGTAGTGGTGGTGGGGGTTAGTAGTGGTGGTGGGGGGTTACTAGTGTGGTGGGGTGTTTAGTAGTGGTGGGGGGTTAGTAGTGGGGGTTAGTAGTGGTGGTGGGGGTTAGTAGTGGTGGTGGGGGGTGTTTGTAGTGGCGGGGGTGTTTTAGTAGTGGTGGTGGGGGCGGTTTCGTAGTGTGGTGGGGGGTGTTTAGTAGTGGTGGTGGGGGTTGTTAGTAGTTGTTGTGCGGGTGTTTAGTAGTGGTTGGAAGTGTTTTTAGTAGTGGGGTGAGGGGTAAGGGTGTTTAGTAGTTGGTGGTATTGGTGGTGCCAAGTAGTGTGGTGGGGGTGTTTAGTAGTATGGGGGTGGTTTAGGTGTGGTGATGGGGGGTTAGTATTGTGGTGGTAGGTGTGTTAAGTATTGGTGGTGGGGGTTAGTAGTGGGGGTTGGGGGTGTTTAGTAGTGGTAGGGGTGTTGTTCGGAGTTGGTGGTGGGGGGTGTTTAGTAGTGGTGGTGGGTGTGCGGTGATTAGTAGTGTTGTGGAGGGTGTTTAGTAGTGGTGCGGGTGTTTAGTAGTGGTGGTTGGGGTGTTCAGTAGTGGTGGTGCTGGGGGGTTGTTTAGTTAGTGGTGGTGGGGCGTTAGTAGTGGTGGTGGGGGTGTTAGCAGTGGTGGTGGGGTGTTTCAGTAGTGGTGTGGTGAGGGGTTTGTAGTGGTGGTGGAGGGTGTTTTAGTAGTGGTGGTGGGGGGTTGTGTTAGTTGTGGTGGTGAGGGGTGTTTAGTAGTGGTGGGGGGATTTTATTAATGGTGGTGTGGGGTGTTTAGTAGTGGTGGGGGGTGTTTAGTAGTGATGGTGGGGGGTGTTGTAGTGGTGGTAGGGGTGTTTAGTAGGGTGGTGGGGGTGTTTTAGTAGTGGTGAGTGGGGTTTAGTGGTGGTGGTGGGAGGTGTTCAGTAGTAGTGGTGGGGGTGTTTAGTAGTGGGGGTGTTTAGTAGTGGTGGTGGGGGGTGTTTGTTTAGTGGTTAGTGGTGGGTGTGTTTAGTAGTGGTGGGGTGTTTTAGTATTGGTGGGGGTGTTGATGGGGGTATTTAGTAGTGTGGTGGGGGGTGTTGTAGTGGTTATTGGGGGTTTATTAGTGGTGGGGGTTTAGTAGTGGTGGTGGGGGGTGTTAGTAGTGGTGTTGGGGGTGGTTAGTAGTGGTGGGTGTTAAGGGGTGTTTAGTGGTGTAGGGGGTGTTTATGTAGTGGTGGTAGGGGTGTTTAGTATGGTGGGGGTGCTTTGTAGTGGTGGTGGGGGTGTTTAGTGGTGGTGGGGGTGTTTATAGTGGTGGTGGGGGGTGTTTACTAGTGGTGGTGGGGGGTGTTTAGTAGTGGGTGGGGTGTTTACTATGTGGTGGTGGGGGGGTGTTTAGTAGTGGTGGGGGTGCTTTGTAGTGGTAGTGGGGGTGTTTAGTGGTGGTGGGGGTGTTTACTAGTGGTGGTGGGGGGTGTTTAGTAGTGGTGGGGGTGCTTTGTAGTGGTGGTGGGGGTGTTTAGTATGGTGGGGTGTATTTTTAGTGATGGTGGGGAGTGTATAGTAGTGGTTGGGGGTGTTTATTAGTGGTGGTGGAGGGTGTTTAGTAGTGGTTGGGGTTGCTTAGTAGTGGTGGTGGGGGTGTTTAGTAGTGGTGGGAGTGTTTAGTAGTGGTGGTGGGGGGTGTTTAGTGGTGGTAGGGGGTGTTTACTAGTGGTGGTGGGGGGTGTTTAGTAGTGGTGGTGGGGCCTGTTTAGTACTGGTGGGGGTGTTTATTAGTGGTGGTGGGGGGTGTTTAGTAGTGGTGGTGCTGGTGAAAGAAGCAGGAGGTGATGTGCGTGTGTGTGTGTGTGTGTGTGTGTGTGTGTGTGTGGTGGTTCACCTACATGTAGTTCCAGGAGTCGAGTCACAGCTCCTGTGTGTACTCACCTATTTGTGGTTGCAGGGGTCGAGTCATAGCTCCTGGCCCCGCCTCTTCGCTGATTGCTACTAGGTCCTCTCCCTGCCCCATGAGCTTTATCATACCTCGCCTTAAAACTATGTATGGTTCCCTCCTCCACTACGTCTCTTTCTAGGCTATTCCACGGCCTGACTACTCTATGACTGAAGAAATACTTCCTAAAACCCCTTTGATTCATCTGAGTCTTCAACTTCCAATTGTGACCCCTTGTTTCTGTGTCCCTTCTCTAGAACATCCCGTCTTTGTCCACATTGTCTATTCAGCGCAGTATTTTATATGTCGTTATCATGTCTCCCTTGACCCTCCTGTCCTTCAGTGTCGTCAGGCCGATTTCCCTCAACCTTTCTTCGTAGGACAATCCCCGTAGCTCTGGGACTATTCTTGTTGCAAACCTTTGCACTTTCTCTAATTTCTTGACGTGCTTGACTAGGTGTGGATTCCAAACTGGTGCTGCATACTCCAGTATGGGCCTGACGTAAATGGTATACAGAGTTTTGAACAAATCCTTACTGAGGTATCGGAACGCTATCCGTAGGTTTGCCAGGCGCCCGTATGCTGCCGCAGTTATCTGATTAATATGCGCCTCAGGAGATATGCTCGGTGTTATACTCACCCCCAGATCTTTTTCCTTGAGTGAGGTTTGCAGTCTTTGGCCATCTAAAGTATATTGTGTCTGCGGTCTTCTTTGCCCTTCCCCAATCTTCATGACTTTGCATTTGGCAGGGTTAAACTCAAGGAGCCAGTTGCTGGACCAGGCTTGTAGCCTGTCCAGGTCTCTTTGTAGTCCTACCTGATCCTCATCCGATTTGATTATTCTCATTAACTTCACATCATCTGCAAACAAGGACACTTCTGAGTCTATCCCTTCCGTTATGTCGTTCACATATACCAAGAACAGCACAGGTCCTAGGACTGACCCCTGTGGAACCCCGCTTGTCACAGGCGCCCACTCTGACACCTCGTCGCGTACCATGACTCGTTGTTGCCTCCCTGTCAGATATTCTCTGATTCATTGCAGTGCCTTTCCTGTTATGTGTGCCTGATCCTCTAGCTTTTGCAGTAACCTCTTGTGAGGAACTGTGTCGAAGGCCTTCTTGCAGTCCAAAAAAATGCAGTCGATCCACCCCTCTCTCTCTTGTCTTACTTCTGTCACCTTGTCATAAAACTCTAGAGGTTTGTGTGTGTGTGTGTGTGTTAAATTTAGCGGTTCATACGTGCCATGGATGTCAAGACTATAATATCACCTACTCTGCCGATGTCATGTGATGTTTACAGTGTGCTAGTGACGTCATGAATTCAGAAAATGTATATATTTACCAAACGATTGTTTTTTATTAAAATTGTGCGGCATACAGCGGAATATTTTACATTGATTCAAGTTAAATATATATTTTGTGTAGGAATGAGCTATATTCCTGCTGGAGTAGTGTAAAAATATTAGCAATGTATACCCGAATATTGATCATGCAGGAAATATACCAGTGTTAGTGTTACTGGTATATTGGTGTGGAAATACCTGGGGGGGGGAAGGAGAACTCTAACTCTTTGGATCTAGAGCAGTAGAGGATTCGAATCTATGCTCTCAGTTCCCCACCCAGGCAGAGTGCTTCAGCCACCCCTCCGGCACGACAATATTTACACACATACACACATGTTTATATAATTTCTTAAATCTTTTTAATTAGTCATAGTTTTGTGGAGTTTCTGAGAGAGAGAGAGAGAGAGAGAGAGAGAGAGAGAGAGAGAGAGAGAGAGTAGTTGAAGGAAGTGCAGAGAGTTGAATACGTGCTTCCTGGGTGGCCGGCCACGGCTCTTAACACAGCATCACCTTAATGAAATCCCTGGGTGGCTTTTCTTGCCGGAGAGCACATTGCATAATGCATAAAACGTCAGTGAGGCGCTCACACAACCTCCGTCTCTCCCAGCTTTCTCCGTGGAGGAAAAAAATATTTGGTTGGAAACCATTTTGGAGGCATGACAGGGCGGATAGAGTCGGGTTGTCAGTGTCGTCGGGTGGAGGATGCTTGATGTGGTCGGTCTGTGTGTGTTGCTGGGTCGGGTCCTAGGTCCTGCAGTCGGATTGTAATCGTGTGTGTTGGGTTGTGAGTGTCGGGTCGTTGGTGACACATGAAGGATGACCCTGACGAAGGATGGTGACTGCTTAAAAGAGAAAAATAAAAAAATTCGATATACATACCATAGTTCAAAAGTCATTATAAGACACACATTATCATGAGTTTACTGTTTTTTAACTGTGATTTATTGCAGACAATCAGAAGCATATCATTCGGGAACTGACTCGTAAATGAACTTATATTTCCATACCCACTCGGTTAAGTAGTGGATTCCTGCACTCTTATTTTCTGTCTCTGTGTCAAGAAGTAAATAGTGGTTAGACTCGCTTCATCCATTTGGGATACAGTGAAAGGTTGATATATACTGTAAACACTGGAGTATCACTCGGCTATTTGGCATGACTGATTATCTAGTTACAGTTACACAGAATATCCAGAACTCATCAGGTGGAGGTGGCTGCTTTTCGAGGTCGTATCTGGGAGGTCTCGGGGTCAAACCGCAGGAGGACACTCCAGCCTCCAGTGTTTCATGCAGTTGTATATCAAGAGGGTGTGTGGGGTGAAGCTCTCCAGCGAGGAGCCATAACTCTAGTCAAGTATTCTGGTCCAGCTTCATAGTGATCTTGCTGTCCCCTTCCTTCAAAAAGCAGTGGTGATCGTCTTTTTTTTTTTTAAGAGGTTTCTTAAGCTCCGTCAAAGGAAGTCCCCTGTCACCGGAGCTCCGACAGGAAAATTTCCAAGATACGTCAAAGAAATCCTAGAGTTTCAAGAGGATCTGGTGGCTCTTCCAAGAGAAGCCTCTGGAGACTGCGGACATCTTCACGTTAAGGGGAGGTACGTGAAGGGCGCTCCGGCCACTCCCTGTCGTCAAGGAGTGTCTTCACGCCTGGCCACTAAGTTCTTAAAGTCCGGTAACTTACATCTTCCGCTGCTTCCCCTCACTCCCGTCCTTCCTTCCTGCCGCTCTGCGGCCCGTACCTCCGCCCCTCCCTTCACTCATCTCTAAGAGACGCTGCTCCTCCTTCCCTGCTGAAGAGGAGTCTGAAGGAGGGGAAGCAGCCTTCCTCCACCGTGCTGAGGGAGAGTAAGGAGGAGGGAGTCTCTCCCCACCGCCCCCCCCACCTCCGTGCTGAGGGAGAGTCAGGAAGGCCAAGGGCGGGTCATTGGCCATCACCGACATGAACAAATCTAAGGCCATCGTTGTTTCAACGTCCAAGCAGCAAGACAGGACGTGCTTCGGGACGTGCAGGTAAGGACAGTGCGTGTTTGTATATAGTTTGGTGTATTATTTAGGCTGTGTGTGGACTGTTTCTCAACGTTTCTTGCTTCTCTTTACTCACATTTGTATATTTGTTTCTGGCTAGCTTGAATCTCTGATACATTTCTTGATTTGCACACTTACTGTGTTGATTCCAGGTCCTTGATGTTTTTTTCATAACTCTCCTGTACCCTCTATTAAACCATTCTTTCATTAGTTCGTCTTATATTCTTATTTTGTTGAAAAAACTATGGAATTCCGCTTTCATATATGCTTCAGAATTTTTTGTAAAAATTATTTGTGGCTGTCCGTTGAAATATTGTTTACAATCTAGTTCTTCTAAAATACTGTTTGAAATCATAATAATAATGACAATAACAGTATAAAATACTTGACAGTATTACTCCAGGTAGTATACTTGTCTTTCTTATTTAAGATCTCCTCGAGGAAGACCTGTTTCAAACTCGCGTTCAGTTCTTATTCCTCCTGTTATTCATTGTCAGTTCGTTCACGTTATTGCTTGGTCTTTTAGTGTTGTCTTACGTTCATATTTGTGTTCACATTCACTGCCTGTTAACCTGTGTGTGGTTCGTAGGTCCTCGCTCCCTCGACCCGGTCAAGGATCAGTCCTTTAGAGTAAGGGTATCTTGATCCAAGGAATTACAGTTAGTCTTTCTTGGATAAAACCTGATTATCATGTATTTATTTTGTGCAGTACCGAGAACTTGATGATTAAGACGCATGTGCAACACTTAGGGATCGTTATTGCCGAAATGTTCCGCCTCCGCAGCAGGCTTTTTCAATCGAGTGCAGAGGCGACTTTTATACTTTATATTAATTGCCTCTATTTGATTTTAAAAGCCTGCTATGTAGAAGAAATGTTTCAGACACAAAGATACCCAAGTGTTGTAGAAGTGTCTTGTTTATCAACTCTGGCTGCCATCCATTGTCCAGGAGCTGTAGGGTCCCTATTCAGCACTTTCCCATGAATAAATATTCTTAATGATTGGGCAAAAAATTATGAAGCATAGGCTTTAAATGTTAGAGCGAGGAGGAGGCTGAAAGCAATAGAGACGCTGCAACACAATGTGTGGTGTGAATATGCAGAGAATTTGGAGCATAAAAATTATAAGAGGGTGTAGGGTTACCGAAGGTATAATCCAGAGGGATGAAGAGGGGCTCTTGAAGTGGTTTGGATATTTAGTGAGGATGGAGCAGAATAGGATGACCAGGAAAGTGTATAAATCTGGGGTGAAAGGTAAAAGGGATAAGAGTTGTCGAGGGAAGGACTAGAGGGAGAAGATAAAGGAGGTTTTGAGTGCAAGGGGCTTGAATATCCAGCGAGCTTATGTTGGAGTGTGAGCAAGGTAACATTTATGCAGGGAAATACCGGTAGCCGGACCTGAGTCCTGGAAGTGGGAAGTTGTTCGAAGTGTCATTGGCATTATATGTGTGAATTTCTAGCAAGACAGCGACTGAATGATAGTGAATATATTTCCTTTTTATTCGGGTCACCCTGCGTTAGTTGGGGACGGCAGCTGTGTTTAAAAATAATCTGTCATCCTTCTACTTTATTGCTGGTGATAGCGCTGTCAGCCTAGAGCCAGAGTTGGTAGAGTTATGTTGTTAATTCCTTTCAGCGGTAATGTCTACCTGCCTTCAGTAGAGTTTGTAGAGTCATGTTGTCCACCTGCAACAGTAATGTCTACCCTCCAATAGAGTTTGTAGAGTCATGTTGTCCACCTGCAACAGTAATGTCTACCCTCCAATAGAGTTTGTAGAGTCATGTTGTCCACCTGCAACAGTAATGTCTACCCTCCAATAGAGTTTGTAGAGTCATGTTGTCCACCTGCAACAGTAATGTCTACCCTCCAATAGAGTTTGTAGAGTCATGTTGTCCACCTGCCTTCCGTCTGACTCTTTCTCTTATTAGATTTGCATGGAGAGTATCCTGGCCGGGCGTATTCTGTCTTGTCAGTATAGTAGTCTTGACGACCAGGACCAGGGCAAGAGTGGTCTTGGCAACCAGACCAGGTGTGGTCTTTCCCAGGTCTGGTGCGGTCTTGAATATTAGGACCAGGTTTAGGGGGATTTAACCAGGACATCAGCAGTGTGCTGCTACACTATACTGTATAAGTTACACAGTGGGAACAAAATCCAGCTATGTTTCCCTGTCATATTTCATCACTCAGGATATGCTACATATATAGTGCTGAAATGTGTCAGCCTGAACTGGAAAACTTTAGTAGCGTCAGTCTGAGCTGGGAGACTTCAGTAATGTCAGTCTAAGCAGGAAGACTTCAGTAATGTCAGTCTAAGCAGGAAGACTTCGGTAATGTCAGCCTGAGCTGGGAGACTTCGGTAATGTCAGTCTGAGCTGGGAGACTTCGGTAATGTCAGTCTGAGCTGGGAGACTTCGGTAATGTCAGTCTGAGCTGGGAGACTTCGGTAATGTCAGCCTGAGCTGGGAGACTTCGGTAATGTCAGCCTGAGCTGGGAGACTTCGGTAATGTCAGTCTGAGCTGGGAGACTTCGGTAATGTCAGTCTGAGCTGGAGACTTCGGTAATGTCATCTGAGCTGGAAGACTTCGGTAATGTCAGTCTGAGCTGGGAGACTTCGGTAATGTCAGTCCTGAGCTGGGAGACTTCGTAATGTCAGTCTGAGCTGGAGACTTCGGTAATGTCAGTCTGAGCTGGGAGACTTCGGTAATGTCAGTCTGAGCTGGGAGACTTCAGTAATGTCAGTCTAAGCAGGAAGACTTCAGTAATGTCAGTCTAAGCAGAGACTTCGGTAATGTCAAGCCTGAGCTGGAGACTTCGTAATGTCAGTCTGAGCTGGAGACTTCGTAATGTCAGTCTGAGTGGAGACTTCGGTAATGTCATTGAGCTGGGAGACTTCGGTAATGTCAGCTGAGCTGGAGACTTCGTAAATGTTCAGCCAGTGGGAGACTTCGTAATGTCCAGCCTGACTGGAGACTTCGGTAATGTCAGTCTGAGCTGGGAGACTTCGTAATGTCAGTCTGAGCTGGGAGACTTCGTAATGTCAGTCTGAGCTGGGAGACTTCGGTAATGTCAGTCTGAGCTGGGAGACTTCGGTATGTCAGTCTGAGCTGGGAGACTTCGGTAATGTCAGTCTGAACTGGAGACTTCGGTAATGTCAGTCTGAGCTGGGAGACTTCGGTAATGTCAGTCTGAGCTGGAAGACTTCGGTAATGTCAGTCTGAGCTGGGAGACTTCGGTAATGTCAGTCTGAGCTGGGAGACTTCGGTAATGTCAGTCTGAGCTGGGAGACTTCGGTAATGTCAGTCTGAGCTGGCAGACTTCAGTAGGTCATTGAGAATATCGTCAAGTATTCCATTAAGTGTTCATCAGGTTTGGCAGCTTTAAAGGTTACCTTCCAGCAGCACTGGAGTTACTATTACTTGGGACTTTCTGTCTCTCAGGGTATCCCATCCCATGTACAGGAGAAATGGAAGAGAGAGAGAGAGAGAGAGAGGGAGAGGGAAGGCAAAGAAGAAGGGTATCAACATACACACCTCCAGATGTTGATTTATACTCTAAGATATACTGAGATTATTATTATTACACAAATAACCCGCACATAGCAGAGAGAGAGAGAGAGAGAGAGAGAAGCTTATGACGACGTTTCGGTCAGACTTTGACCATTTACAAGTCACTAACACACGAAGGTGAGGGAGCCAGTATATATGACAGAGAGGGACAGGGACGGTATTGTGCCTTTTTGTTCATTATTATTATTATATTATTATTATTATTATTATTATTATTATTATTATTATTATTCACGTTTTTCGTTAAACCCATAGAGGTCATGCCGCTCCTAGGAAATAGGAAATAATTAGATTTGATTCAAGGAAAGGTAGGATAGCTTCTGTTCTTTGGGTCAAGAGGCCTTAAGCAGCAAGAAGGTAGCCTTGAGCTCTTTGAAGGCTTATGGAGAGGATGTCTTAATTTCAGGTGTCTAGAGATGTTATTTTAGTTCTTTGGACAGTAGACCCTTCCCTTCCTCTCACCAGTCCTGTCTTCTTCCCATTTACCCAGACGCTGTATAGCCCATACTGGCTTAGTGCCTCCCCGTGAATATGATGATATCCACTAGCTTGCGTATGTTGGATACATTCTCAGTTTTCCAGCTTATGTGTAGTGTTCTGTATGTAGTGACGTTATAGGTTCACTCAGTGTTTCTTCATGCTTTACCAGTGAGGATAAGTTGTTAGCGCCCAGTGCTTTTGTTGTGACGGAGAGACACAGGTGTAGAGTAAGCTTACACTGTGGCCAAGTTTCACTCTGTATAGAGCTTCATAAAGTCAGCGTTGCCATAGTGATTGCTCTGTCCTGTCTCATTCCTCGCTGCTTATGTTCAATTTTCTCAAGCTTTCTCACTTCCTGACTTGTCTTCTGGACGCTGTCCAATTTTAGTTGTATAGTTCCTTCTCTCATGCTTACTGCTGCCATTCCTGCCTCGTTCAATGCTTCTCTTAATCTCCTGCTCAGTTCCTAGCATGCCTCTTTGTCATCTGTGAGTGCTCCTCCCTCCCTCCTCTGCTCTTATTATTTTAGACCCTAACTGTTGTCTTCCTTTAGTCTAGTTTCCATCTGAGACTTGTGGGTCAGTTGTGCATTGTTCCATCCACAGTATTATGACTTTTATTCTCCAATCTCTTTTGCTTATCTCGCTGCTCTCTCTCTCTCTCTCTCTCTCTCTCTCTCTCTCTCTCTCTCTCTCTCTCTCTCTCTCTCTCTCTCTCTCTCTCTCTCTCTCTCTCTCTCTCTCTCTCTCTCCTTGCTTTGTTTTCTCTGTGGTTTAGGTTCAGACACAGCTCTCTTCTTTTTTTTTACTATTTCCATTCCTCCTGATTATCTTTCTATGGTTCCAGCATATTTTACATATTCCTATCAATGTAGCATGTGCTGTTGTCTTTCCATTTATACATCCCACTTTACTCTTGGGAAACCTCTTATCCGTTCAAAATTTCCTTAACTTGTAGTCAGGTTTTCTGTGTCCTCCTCGCTCCCTTTTCTCTACTTCCACCTCTACCTTAGCACAGTGGTCATTGACTCGTAATAAAATAATTCTCCTAAGACTGATTCATTTTAGGTGAAGACCGGGTCCAGTCTTGTTGGTTCATCCTCTGCTCAGATTCTTGTGTTTTCTTATACATGCTGGCTCAACAAGTTTGCCTTGCAATTTCCACCAGTGTTTCTATTCCTACCGATAAATCCCAGTTTTCCAAGACTGTCTTGTGAATGGAAATCCCTGTAAACATTAGCTACACACTGGTCCTTTTACTTCCTGTGAAGTTTTCTCCGTATAGTTTCGTCTTGCCCACATTTCTTGCCTCGATCTCCTGTTTTTCAGAGGTTGGTGGAATTATCGTGAGGCGCCAGGCCCCCTGAAAACAACTTTTATCCCATCCGTTGATGAGATAAAAATTAGAGACAGCTTTATGGTCTGTAAGCAACCCTCACAGAGACCATCAGGTCTCTTAACAAGTTTCAGAAGGTCCCCTTATGATCTGCAGAGTCCTATGGTCTCCTCGTGCAAGTCTTGACCCAAGAAATTGAACCTGTCCTCCCTTTCTTAGAACTGAACCTGATTGCTTCAGTTGTATGACCCCTACGAGTTTAGCGCTTCTCCATAAGCATAATTAATTATAATTATAATACTGGAGACAGTGTTATAATTATAATTTGAGGTGATCAGTCCCTCGGGACTGATCACCTCAGAAGTACCTCTCCACTTCTAATGCCTCCACAGTTATAATTGCCTGTATTGATCTGAGAAAACCGGCTACGAAGACGAAAAGTTTCGGCAGTGAAGATAATTACGTGTTGCACATGTGTTCTGCTTCTCCACAAGAACCTTTTACGTTCTCAGGTCCCTGACTCCTCTAGATCTGTCTCATTCACCTTATTACTAGTCCTTTAAGTTGCAGTTCTTGCGCATCCTAAAAACACTGTCACTTGTATAGATTAGATTCTGCCACCGAAGTGGCTAGTTTATTGTGCACTCCACATCCATCCTATGGAGGGTAGCGCAAGAGCATATAGATGCACACAAGGCCTAGGAACTAGGCCCCAAAAGTGCTAACAGGAGTACATCTGGATTTATATCTACAGTTCACTTATCTGTTACAAGCAAAATTAGGAAATATGCTTAATATATCTGGTATCTTATTTTCATTAATAAGATATCTTGACATATCACATAGGTTACTATACTGTCTTTGTATTCCTCAATAAGTCAACAATTGAGTGCATGGTGTTCAAGTACCTCTGTAGACGTCGGGGTGACACAATATCATTCTGCTCTCACTGGAGGACGTCATCCAGTTCTACACAAATGGTATACAATATCAACAAAATCAAAATTAGATACATGTGCAACATCTGGGTATCTTTATTGTAGATGTTTCACCATCCAGTGACTTTCTCAATACAAATTCAAGAAGACAGTTGAACTACATATCTCATTGCTTTTGGAGAAGAGTTCAGGAGCGGAACTCTTCTGTAATAATCTACTCTTGTAACAAACAATGAGCTGCTTATAAGAGCGAATTTGCGCATACACTGGAAAGCGCACAGTCGCGCATGTTCTGTTACAATCTCACACAGACACGCACTCACACAAACGCAGATGCACACATCACACACATGTAAGCGCGAACCAATGCACTCAACCACACTAACACACACACACACACACACACATACACACACACACACACACACATGAAGATAGGGGAAGGGCACAGAAGACCACAGACAGAGTATAGGCTAGGTGGCCAAAGACTGCAAACCTCACTCAAGGAGAAAGATCTTGGGGTGAGTATAACACCGAGCATGTCTCCGGAAGTACACATCAATCAGATAACTGCTGCAGCATATGGGCACCTGGCAAACCTGAGAACAGCATTCCGATACCTTAGTAAGGAATCATTCAAGACACTGTACACCGTGTGTCAGGCCCATACTGGAGTATGCAGCACCTGTTTAGAACCCGCACTTGATAAAGCACGTCAAGAAACTAGAGAAAGTACAAAGGTTTGCGACAAGGTTAGTTCCAGAGCTAAGGGGAATGTCCTATGAAGAAAGATTAAGGGAAATCGGCCTGACGACACTGGAGGACAGGAGGGTCAGGGGAGACATGATAACGACATATAAAATACTGCGTGGAGTAGACAAGGTGGACAAAGACAGGATGTTCCAGGGAGGGGACACAGAAACAAGACGCCACAATTGGAAGTTGAAGACACAAATGAGTCAGAGAGATAGTAGGAAGTATTTCTTCAGTCATAGAGTTGTAAGGCAGTGGAATAGCCTAGAAAATGACGTAGTGGAGGCAGGAACCATACACAGTTTTAAGACGAGGTTTGATAAAGCTCATGGAGCGGGGAGAGAGAGGGCCCAGTAGCAACCGGTGAAGAGGCGGGGCCAGGAGCTAAGACTCGACCCCTGCAACCACAAATAGGTGAGTACAAATAGGTGAGTACACACACACACAAACACACACACACACACACACACACACACACACACACACACGGGGCCAGGAGCTGAGTCTCGACCCCTGCAACCACAATTAGGTGAGTACAATTAGGTGAGTACACACACACACACAAACACACACACCTGTACACCTATACATGTACGAACAAATTGGTTGGCTTCCCTATTTCTAAGTGCTTCATTAATTATGCAGCATCGAACAGTTGGACCTCAGGGACTAATGAGTATGGTAATGTCTGCTAATAGCTGGTCCCTTCCCCATTATATATATATATATATATATATATATATATATATAATATATAATATATATATATATATATATATATATATATATCCGCAGCCGCAGCAAGCAGCAACATGGTTGCTCCTATATCTTGCCGTCCCCTGGGCCTATCCGAACTCCAGTGATGGCCAAATTTGCAAGTACTGCTGCAACAACATGCAAGGAACCTATAGTGACATAAAAACTGACGGTGACGACAACGAAAATGGACTAAATATGACAAAAGAGGGACCGGCATTCAAGTACCAGACCTGCTGCCAGACGTGAACCAGACATGAGACGTTTTCCACTACAATGAAATAACTGACCTCCATATCAACTGCACCAGTGTTTAACGGGAAGACAACATGGCAGAAAACCTGATCAACTAAATCTCCAAGGAAATGACAGGTCTGTAGGACTTTTTTCTTCAGTGCCAAACGAGGGAAAGAATTGAGCATTTAAACATGGCTGACCGACATCCAAACAGCCGCTACTGCCAGACGTACAACTAGCGAAGTGAAATTCTCATCTTTACTGACGTTCATTTGTTGACAGTAGCATCATATCTGTACCACCATCATATCACCTGTACCAGTGCTAACGAGAGGGAAACACAGGAGACATCGTCAAATCAACAGTACAAAACTCCAAGGTTATAGGTCGGATATCCCTCAGTGCCAGTCGTGAGAAAGAAGTGAATAGTTAAACAGTCAAGGTTAATGTTTTAGTAGCTGACCTATATTCAGCTGACCAGTGTGAGAGTCATAGTGAGAGAATCATAGCAGAAAACGCCAAATATATCTATAAACTCAAGGAAAGTCAGGTTGTAGGTGGAGTTACTCCCCTCAGTGTTTTAAAAATGGCTGAGTCAGCAGAACAGGTCAGGCAGTCAACAACACCACACAACCCCCGATAAATGGAATTGAGGGGGATTTGGAAGGATAAAACCATGGATTAAACCTTTCTGATCTACCAGAATGGAAAGGAGTTAGAAGTTAATTGGTGAAGCCAGACTGTGAAGTGAGGTGGGAAGGGGAGTGTGTAATAAGGGGTTAACTGAATGGGGTTTGTGAAGTTAAGGGAAAAGTGAGCAGTGAAGAGGGTTTTGAAGAGGAAATTTTACTAGTAATTCAGTGTGATTGCTAAAGCAGATACTAAGTGTACTAGGGACTGGGAAAGCGAAATAAATATTATTGTATATGAGTAAAAGAGCGAAGAGTGAAAATGGCAGGCATTAGGGGGGTACAGGCTGCCATAATTATATTTATATTTCTTCTTCAATTCCATGAAGAAAGAAATCAGTCATGGGGGCTGGAAAAGGTGAATGGAGTAACAGCGCCCTGGACAGTAAAAGCCCAACAGTTGCCACCCTACCAGAAAAGTAAATATCACTATCGCCGCAAGGTATGGCAACACCGCATACCCAAACAAAACAGTGGCACACAGCTCTATTGTAGCGCTCTTAAGTGGTGATATCCAAATTAATCCAGGACCTCAAACTATTGTGCAGAGGCAAAACAGACAGATAAATGACGGTGATAATGACGGTCTAGTAGCTAGGAATGATAACCTTAACTCCATATGTAATGCATACATAGGTCAATGTGAGACAATACAGCCATTATTATCTCAAACACTCCCAAAAACAGGTGCATACACTGTACTAAAGTAAGCATAAAAAAACAGAAAAGGCACCTTATGTAAAATGTGTAAGGGGTGGGTGCATGATGGATGTATGTACAATTATAGCAACGGTGCCAGAATTCATTTTGTGTGTAACAAATGCACTTTGGCACAGTTACCCTTTAGTAGTGATGACATTGATTTACCTAATTTTAATACAAATGACCCATTGCCATATATTGATGATTATGATTGTTTTATGAAAACAGGCCTTCACTTTATTCATGTCAATGCAAGATCACTTCTTCCTAAATTGGCAGAGATTAGGATTCTAGCAAAACAAAATTAGGGCGGCAGTTATAACCATCTCTGAATCTTGGTTAGATGATACGGTGACTGACGACGAGGTCAAAATAGATGGTTACAATATAAAACGCTTAGATAGGAACAGAAAGGGTGGTGGAGTATGTGCCTACATTAGAAATGACTTAGCTTACAACCCAAGACCTGATTTAAATAACAATAAACTGGAGATTCTATGGTTTGAAGTGCTGCTTCCTAAGACCAAACCCATCTTAGTAGGAACTAGTTACCGCCCTCCTACCCAGGACCAGTTCTTAGAAGACTTTTCCAGAGTCTTGTCCGGAGTTGAAAACAATTGCGAGACAATAATACTGGGCGACTTCAATATCTGTTTTCAGCAGCAAAATAACGGGCTATGCAAAAGGTATAAGCAAATTCTAGGATTAAATAGTTACACTCAACTAATTAATACTCCAACCCGGATCACACATTTTCTCAGCCACCCTAATTGACCACATACTTTGTAACCGCTCTTGAGAACATTAGTCAGTCAGGCGTCATTACCACAGGTCTTAGTGATCATTTCATCATTTACTTGCACCAGGAAAATCACTAGGGATAGGATAGGCCTACACAGGACAATAAAAATGAGGTCAACTAGAAACTACAGTAAAGAAACACTGGTAAATAGGCTACACAATTGTGACTGGACAGAGATAACAAGTTGCACGGACGTAAACGATGCCTGGGAAAAATTCAAAAAATGTTCACTACCATCCTTGATAATATTGCACCAGTTAAAGAGGTTAGGATTAAACGAAGAACTGAACCCTGGATGAATACTGAGATATTAGATAATATGAAATTCAGAGACCAGCTGCTAAGAAGATTTAAAGCAAACAGACAGGATATTGCAGCACTAAATGAATTCCAAAGGGTGAGGAACAGAGTACAGAGACTTATAAAAGGAGCAAAGGCAAAGCACTACTGCTCAAAAATTGAAGAGTATAAGCATAACCCCAGAAAACTCTGGCAACAACTAAAACAGTTGGGGTATAGCCATAAGCCAGTAGATAGGTCTAACATAGTACTCACTATCGATAATGAGGTATGCCACGAAACATCTAAGGTGGCAAATTGCTTTAATTCATACTACACATCTGTTGCATCAACACTAGTAAGTAAACTACCAGCTGCATCAAATTTCCTTTAACACAGACTCTGATAAGTTTCAAACATACTATACCAATAAAGGGTAACCCAAACAGTTGTCAACTAGTAAGTGTATCTCATGACTTTATTCAAAAAGAACTAAGCAGGTTAAACCCAACTAAGAGCACAGGCCCTGATAACATCCCGTCTAAGTTCCTAAAAGATGGTGCTTCTGAACTGTCAATCCCTATTGCTCACATAATAAATCTATCAATCACCACTAATACCGGAGGGGTTCAAGGAGGCCAGAGTTACTCCTATCTTCAAGAAAAATAGTAGGTCTGATGTAAGCAACTATAGGCCTGTTAGTATACTAAGTATAATATCTAAAATTCTAGAGAGGGCGGTGTATTCTCAAGTAGTTAAGTACCTTAATGACAACAACATTCTCCATAGCTATCAATCGGGCTTTAGAAGATCCTACTCAACCGACACCTCCCTTATTAATCTGATGGATTACCTGAGAACTGAAATGTCAAAGGGGAACCTCATAGGTATGGTAACCTTAGACCTGCAAAAGGCCTTCGATACTGTCAACCACAATATATTATGTAATAAACTTCAAGCTATCGGTATAGGTTCTGTAGACTGGTTTAAGTCCTACCTTAGCAACAGGAGACAAATAGTCAAAATCAACAAAACAGAATCAGAACCCCTGCCGATAACATATGGAGTTCCCCAAGGAAGTATTCTGGGTCCCTTATTATTCTTATGTTATGTCAATGATATGCCTATCATTGTCAAGTGCAAACTCCTACTGTATGCAGATGACAGTGCTCTGTTAGTGTCAGGTAAAGACCCAAAAGATATTGCTAATGTTTTAACACTGGAACTGGAGTTCTGTAGCAAATGGCTAGTAGACAGCAAACTATCATTACACCTAGAGAAAACTGAAGCCATTCTCTTTGGCACGAAACATAAACTGAGAAGGGTAAATAATTTTAATGTTCAATGTAATGGGGAGCCCATCACTTTGGTTTCATCAGTAAAATATTTGGGAATCCCCTTTGACCCATGCATGTCAGGAGAATTGATAGGGAACAGTGTAGTAAAGAAAGCGAATGCCAGACTGAAGTTCCTGTATAGACAAGCACAGTGTCTACCTACTGAGGCTCGCAGGACCCTATGTCTAGCCCTTATACAATGCCATATGGATTACGCTTGCTCTTCTTGGTACTCTGCCTTGACAAAAAAACTGAAAGATAGACTGCAAATCACCCAGAACAAAATCGTAAGATTCATCCTGGGGCTGGGACCAAGAGAACATGTAGGCCAGGATGAATTACAGCAGTTGGATATGCTGAATGTTGAAGACAGAGTAAAACAACTGAAGCTAAATCATGTTTATAAAATTGCTCACAAACAATGTCCAGAATATCTTGCTGTCAATTTTGTCAAGGTTGGGAACCAAAGAAATCATAGTACTAGGGGGAGAGAGCACAGTCAGTGGCCAGGCTTCAAACGCCTTTTATTGTACAGCAATAAAGGAATGGAACAGACTGCCCGCACATGTCAAAGCCAGTCATAGCATGAATCAGTTCAAGAAGAGTGCCAAAAGGTGTCTGATGAATGTAGCTACAGAAAGGGAGGGGAATGATTTTCTATTTTTTAGCTAACATACAGGTAAATTTTACCTTATTCCTACTAATGACCCTCGTATTGTAGATAGTCTTAATGACCTTGGTGTAGTAGATAGTCTTTTTAGTATGATAATAAGATGTTATCTTCATTGTAGAATAATAAGAAAATATTATAACCTTTATATTATAATAAGGTAAAAGGACCCCAATGGAAATAAGTCACTCTGTCTGACTTTTTTGGGTTATCCTAGGTTCTCTACACATATGCTGCTATGTATGATAATTCTATGTAACTGTATTTGTGTATACCTGAATAAACTTACTTACTTATATATATATATATATATATATATATATATATATATATATATATATATATATATATATATATATATATATATATATATATATATATATATAATAAGATCACAGTAAACAGGTGATTTCAGAATATGCAAAACAACCACTGTGAAAGAAGAGAGAAATTCCAAGCGCTTTCGTGACTACTCACATTTTCAAGAAACATTGAAAGTAATGCATCAAAGGAAGGCATATAAAGGGTCTAGCCCACACCTCACTATCACATCCCACAACAAAGCAACACCTGACGCGCGACTCATAAGAAAGGGAACACTGCAGCAGGCCTGCTGGCCCAACTAGACAGGTCCTTCACACAACCCACCAACAAACTATTCTACCCAAGAATTAAGCATTTTAAAATTTATTATTTGTCCAATGTATTATTAAATTCTTCCCAAATTCTATTAATTATAAATGGATCTAATTTATATAAACCAAAGGAAATATTCATATTATTGTCAAAACTGCTTTTTATGAAACAAGATTCAATTATATTCCTGTCGACAATGTACTTGCTTGATACAACTTTCTCAACTTTTTGAAAATCAATTGGATGGTTAAAATCTCTCACATGAATAAATAGAGCATTGGAATCTTGTCCAGTTCTAATGCTATAGTTATGTTGTTTTAATCCTAGTTCGAGATTTTTACCAGTTTGACCGTAATAAACTTTATCGCAAATTTTACAAGGAATCTTAGACACATCCGTCAGCATTTTGGGGGGAATTCTTTATCAAAAGTTATTTTACTGTATCAAGATTTTTAAATACAACTTTGATATTAAAAGTCTTAAGAAGAGAAGGCATATCAACCAAGTTTTCATGGTAAGGGAGAACCAACATATTTTTAGTTGAATAAAGCTAGTTGTCCCTTTTTGGATTGTAAAAAGTATTTCTAGCAATTTTAAAAGATTTATCAATTACATTTCTTGGGTATTTCCAATCATTAGCTATTTCATAAATTTTGGATATTTCCTCATCTATGAACTCAGGACTGCAAATTCGTAAAGCTCTCAAAAACATTGATGAGAAAACAGACAGTTTAACTCTATCTTGATGTGAAGAATAATAGTGGACATAGGAACAGTTATTTGTAGGTTTTCTGTAAATTTTAATTTTGAATTCATTGTTACCCTTAATAATTAAAATATCTAGAAAAGTCAATGAGTTATTTTCTTCAAACTCAACAGTAAAGTTTATAGAATGAGCTAAGCTATTTAATTTGCCAATGAAATGGTGTATATCTACATTCTTGGGCATAAGACACAAAATATCATCAACATATCTGAACCATTTAGCTCTATTAGAGAGGACTGTGTTGAGCAGCATTGTTTCAAAAAATTACATGTATAGGTTACTAAGAACAGGTGAAAGAGGATTTCCCATTGCCATACCAAACTTCTGAATGTAAAACTTATCATTAAATACAAATTTTGCATCAACAATGCAAAGTTTGATAAGTTTAACGATAGTAGGAACTGGCAATTGCCAGTTCCTACTATCATTATCAAAGTTTGATAAGTTTAATGATAGTAGGAACTGGTGTAGGAGCTTCTAAGCTAATTTCATTCTCATCCCTGTTTGGTGTACCAGCCTCACGAGCAGCATTTATATATTATTGTAACCACGAGCGAGTGGTATTGGTGACCCGAGAAAGAACAAACACTTTAATCATCATTCACTCCATCGTTGTCTTGCCAGAGGCAAAACGACTTTATATTTCGATCTTCAGCTGTTTTTTTTTTTCAGGGTATTTCTTCCTGCCTCTCCACTTCCTCTTTCCATTTTCCCATTCGCCTTTCCCTCCACTCTCTGTTACCTGTCTCTCCTGTTCTCCTTCCATGCCTTCCTCCTCCTCCCTCCATACCTACTACCTCTCCATTCCCTCCCCCTCCCTCTCTCTCTCTCTCTCTCTCTCTCTCTCTCTCTCTCTCTCTCCCTTCCTCATCCTTCTTCCCATTGTCCCCTTCCTTCCTCCAGTTGTCCCCTTCCTTCCTCCAGTTGTCCCTTCCTTCCTCCAGTTGTCCCCTTCCTTCCTCCAGTTGTCCCCTTCCTTCCTCCAGTTGTTCCCTTCCTTCCTCCAGTTGTCCCCTCCATCCTCCAGTTGTTCCCTTCCTTCCTCCAGTTGTTCCCTTCCTTCCTCCAGTTGTTCCCTTCCTTCCTCCAGTTGTTCCCTTCCTTCCTCCAGTTGTCCCCTTCCTTCCTCCAGTTGTTCCCTTCCTTCCTCCAGTTGTTCCCTTCCTTCCTCCAGTTGTCCCCATCCTTTTTCCAGTTGTTCCCATCCTTCCTCCAATTGTCCCTTCCTTCCTAAAGTTGTCCACATCCTTCCTCCAGTTGTCCCCATCCTTCCACCAGTTGTCCCCATCCTTCCTCCAGTTGTCCCCATCCTTCCTCCAATTGTTCCCTTCCTTCCTCCAGTTGTCCCTTCCTTCCTCCAGTTGTTTTCTTCCTTCCTCCAGTAGTCCCCTTCCTTACTCCAGTTGTTCCCTTCCTTCCTCCAGTTGTCCCCTTCCTTCCTCCAGTTGTTCCCTTCCTCCAGTTGTACCTTCCTCCAGTTGTCCCCATCCTTCCTATAGTTGTCCCCATCCTTCCTCCAGTTGTCCCATCCTTCTTCCAGTTGTCCCCATCCTTCCTCCAGTTGTCCCCATCCTTCTTCCAGTTGTCCCCATCGTTCCTCCAGTTGTCCCCATCCGTCGTCCAGTTGTCATCATCCTTCTTCCCATTGTTCCCTGCCTTCCTCCAGTTGTCCCCTCCTTCCTCCAGTTGTCCCCATCCTTCCTCCAGTTGTCCCCATCCTTCTTCTAGTTGTCCCCATCCTCCCTCCAGTTGTCCCCTCCTTCCTCCAGTTGTCCCCATCCTTCCTCCAGTTGTCCCCATCCTTCCTCCAGTTGTCCCCATGCTTCCTCCAGTTGTCCCCATCCTTCCTCCAGTTGTCCCCTTCCTTCCTCCAGTTGTCCTCATCTTTCCTCCAGTTGTCGCCATCCTTCCTCCAGTTGTCCCCATCCTTCCTCCAGTTGTCCTCTCCTTCCTCCACTTGTCCCCATCCTTCCTCCAGTTGTCCCCATCCTTCATTCAGTTGTCCCCTCCTTCCTTTAGTTGTCCCCTCCTTCCTCCAGTTGTCCCCATCCTTCCTCCAGTTGTCCCCTTCCATCCTCCAGTTGTCCCCCATCCTTCCTCCAGTTGTCCCCATCCTTCCTCCAGTTGTCCCCTCCTTCCTCCACTTGTCCCCATCCTTCCTCCAGTTGTCCCCATCCTTCCTCCAATTGTTCCCATCCTTCCTCCAGTTGCCCCATCTTTACTCCAGTTGTCCCCATCCTTACTCCAGTTGTCCCCATCTTTCCTTCAGTTGTCTCCGTCCTTCCTCCAGTTGTCCCCATCCTTCCTCCAGTTGCCCCCATCCTTACTCCAGTTGTCCCATCCTTACTCCAGTTGTCTCCATCCTTACTCTAGTTGTCCCCATCCTTCCTCCAGTTGCCACAACCCTTCCTCTAGTTGTCCACATCCTTACTCCAGTTGCCCCATCCTTACTCCAATTGTCCCCATCCTTACTCCAGTTGTCCCATCGTTCCTCCAGTTGCCCCATCCTTCCTCCAGTTGTCCCCATCCTTACTCCAGTTGTCCCCATCGTTCCTCCAGTTGTCCCCATCCTTACTCCAGTTGTCCCCATCCTTACTCCAGTTGCCCCATCCTTCCTCCAGTTGTCCCCATCTTTACTCCAGTTGCTCCCATCCTTCCTCCCGTTGCCCCTCCACCCCTTCCCCTCCCACAGTAAAACATTACGGGGCAAGTACTTAGGGAAATTTCCCTCGAGGATCTTCTGTCTGTAAGTTTGTCTTCGCTCTCTCTCTCTCTCTCTCTCTCTCTCTCTCTCTCTCTCTCTCTTCTCTCTCTCTCTCTCTCTCCCTCTCCCCTCTCTCCCCACTCCCTCTCAGCAACCGGGCGAAATTATTTACAAATATCATCTCTCAGTCCACGGTAGGATTCGAACCTGCACACTCATTGGACGCAGTACTTAGCCAACACAGTCTGTGAATCGTTAAGAGTTCCAAACTGTCTTTCCAAGTTCCAGTGACAGTTTGGAATGGGAGTGACCGCCTGGCTGTGTGGCTAAAGTACTGTGTACTGTGACGCAGGTTCGAATTCCAACTTCGCTGATCGGGCGTGAGACGGTTCGTTCAGCGTGGTACCACGCTCACGTGGCGTGGAAGTGTTTGTAGAGGGGCGTGGGCGTGGCCGTAGGCGCGAAGGTTAGCGTGGGCGTGGAGTGTGGGCGTAGGAGGGGAGGTAGATGGCTGTTTGGCTATGGCAGGACGTGGAAATATTAAAGAGGACCAACACGGACCAGGAAATGTGTTGAAGCAGATATCACGACCTCCCGCCCTCCCTCCCTCCCCCATCCTCCCTCCTCCATCCCTCCATACCGTCCCTCCCATTCCTCCCTCCCTCCTCAATCCTCCATCAATCCCAGCCTCCCTCCTCTCCTGTGTGAAGGAAAATGAAAGGGAATAATAGCTAGGTTTTGTTTGCACCATGTAACTAGTATATATAATTGAGTAGCAGCACAATACTGATGTACCCAGTTCCGTTAAATAACTCTCTCTCTCTCTCTTCTCTCTCTCTCTTCTCTCTCTCTCTCTCTCTCTCTCTCTCTCTCTCTCTCTCTCTCTCTCTCTCTCTCTTTTTTACACAGGGTTTGACAAGGTTAAGGGGGAACTGTCTCTGTCTCTCTCTCTCTCTCTCTCTCTCTCTCTCTCTCTCTCTCATTCTCTCTTTCTCTCTCTCTCTCATTTTCTCTTTCTCTCTCTCACTATCAATACCTAACAGTCCATCACATCTACCTCCCACCTCCCGCTCCCCCCCCCTCACTCCATCAGTCAATCATTTACTCACTACTTCCTGTCTCTTCTATCCTCCTTCCATCCGTCCATCCATCCTTGGATCCCGCAGCCATCCACTCACTGCTTGCACCGGCACTCTTGTTATTCCATACCACTCAGAGCAACGCCACTCAGAGCAACGCCACTCAGAGCAACGCCACTCAGAGCAACGCCACTCAGAGCAACGCCACTCAGAGCAACGCCACTCAGAGCAACGCCACTCAGAGCAACGCCACTCAGAGCAACGCCACTCAGAGCAACGCCACTCAAAGCAACACCGCTCAAAGCAACACAATTCAAAGCAACACCGCTCAAAACAACACAACTCAAAGCAACACAACTCAAAGCAACACCGCTCAACACAACACCGCTCAACGCAACACCGCTCAAAGCAACACCGCTCAACACAACACCGCTCAACGCAACACCGCTCAAAGCAACACCGCTCAAAGCAACACCGCTCAACACAACACCGCTCAAAGCAACACCGCTCAAAGCAACACAACTCAAAGCAACACCGCTCAAAGCAACACCGCTCAACACAACACCGCTCAACGCAACACCGCTCAAAGCAACACAACTCAAAGCAACACCGCTCAAAGCAACACATCAAAAACACCGCTCAAAGCAACACCGCTCAACACAACACCGCTCAACGCAACACCGCTCAAAGCAACACAACTCAAAGCAACACCGCTCAAAGCAACACAACTCAAAGCAACACCGCTCAAAGCAACACCGCTCAACACAACACCGCTCAACACAACACCGCTCAACACAACACCGCTCAACGCAACACCGTCAACCAAACAACACCGCTCAAACGCAACACAGCTCAACGCAACACCGCTCAACACACCGCTCAACGCAACACAGCTCAACGCAACACCGCTCAACACACCGCTCAACGCAACACCGCTCAAAGCAACACCGCTCAACACAACACCGCTCAACGCAACACCGCTCAACGCAACACCGCTCAACGCAACACCGCTCAACGCAACACAGCTCAACGCAACACGCTCAACAACCGCTCACGCACACCGCTCAAAGCAACACCGCTCAACACAACACCGCTCAACGCAACACCGCTCAACGCAACACCGCTCAACGCAACACCGCTCAACGCAACACAGCTCAACGCAACACCGCTCAACACACCGCTCAACGCAACACCGCTCAACGCAACACCGCTCAACGCAACACCGCTCAACGCAACACCGCCAACGCAACCTCAACACAACACCGCTCAACGCAACACCGCTCAACGCAACACCGCTCAACGCAACACCGCTCAACGCAACACAGCTCAACGCAACACGGTGTCATGAATAATGACGTCAGGCTGACGCACACACTGTATGTTGGTGTGTATGTTGTATATTACACACTGTATGTCGGTGTATATGTTGTTGTATATTACACACTGTGTGTTGGTGTGTATGTTGTTGTATGTTACACACTGTATGTTGGTGTGTATGTTGTTGTATGTTGCACACTGTATGTTGGTGTGTATGTTGTTGTATGTTACACACTGTATCTTGGTGTGTATGTTGTTGTATGTTACACACTGTATGTTGGTGTATATGTTGTTGTATGTTACACACTGTATGTTGGTGTATATGTTGTTGTATGTTACACACTGTATGTTGGTGTATATGTTGTTGTATGTTACACACTATATGTTGGTGTATATGTTGTTGTATGTTACACACTGTATGTTGGTGTGTGTGTAGTTGTATGTTACACACTGTATGTTGGTGTGTATGTTGTTGTATGTTACACGCTGTATGTTGGTGTGTATGTTGTATGTTACACACAGTATGTTGGTGTGTATGTTGTATGTTACACTCTGTATGTTGGTGTGTATGTTGTATGTTACACACGGTATGTTGGTGTATATGTTGTATGTTATGCACTGTATGTTGGTGTATATGTTGTTGTATGTTACACACTGTATGTTGATGTGTATGTTGTTGTATGTTACACACTGTATGTTGGTGTGTATGTTGTATGCTACACACTGTATGTTGGTGTGTATGTTGTTGTATGTTACACACTGTATGTTGGTGTGTATGTTGTGTGCTACACACTGTATGTTGTTGTATGTTACACACTGTATGTTGGTGTGTATGTTGTTGTATGTTACACACTGCATGTTGGTGAGTATGTTGTATGTTACACACTGTATGTTGGTGTGTATGTTGTTGTATGTTACACACTGTATGTTGGTGTATATGTTGTTGTATGTTACACACTGTATGTTGGTGTGTATGTTGTGTGTTACACACTGTATGTTGGTGTGAATGTTGTTGTATGTTACACACTGTATGTTGGTGTGTATGTTGTATGTTGGTGTGTATGTTGTTGTATGTTACACACTGTATGTTGGTGTGTATGTTGTATGTTACACACTGTATGTTGAAGTGTATGTTGTTGTATGTTGCACACTGTATGTTGGTGTGTATGTTGTATGTTACACACTGTATGTTGGTGTGTATGTTGTTGTATGTTACACACTGTATGTTGGTGTGTATGTTGTTGTATGTTACACACTGTATGTTGGTGTATATGTTGTTGTATGTTACACACTGTATGTTGGTGTGTATATTGTTGTATGTTACACACTGTATGTTGGTGTATATGTTGTTGTATGTTGCACACTGTATGTTGGTGTATATGTTGTTGTATGTTACACACTGTATGTTGGTGTATATGTTGTTGTATGTTACACACTGTATGTTGGTGTATATGTTGTTGTATGTTGCACACTGTATGTTGGTGTATATGTTGTTGTATGTTACACACTGCATGTTGGTGTGTATGTTGTATGTTGGTGCATATGTTGTTGTATGTCACACACTGTATGTTGTGTTAGTATTGTTGTTACACAATGTATGTTGGTGTGTATGTTTTATGTACACACTGTAGTTGGTGTGTATGTTGTTGAATGTTACACACTGTATGTTGGTGTGTATGTTGTTGTATGTTACACACTGTATGTTGGTGTGTATATTGTTGTATGTTACACACTGTATGTTGGTGTGTATGTTGTTGTATGCTACACACTGTATGTTGGTGTGTATGTTGTTGTATGTCACACACTGTATGTTGGTGTGTATGTTGTTGTATGTCACACACTGTATGTTGGTGTGTATGTTGTATGTTACACACTGTATATTGGTGTGTATGTTGCATGTTGGTGTGTATGTTATTGTATGTTACACAATGTATGTTGGTGTGTATGTTGTTGTATGTTACACACTGTATGTTGGTGTGTATGTTGTTGTATGTTACACACTGTATGATGGTGTGTATGTTATTGTATGTTACACAATGTATGTTGGTGTGTATGTTGTTGAATGTTACACACTGTATGTTGGTGTGTATGTTGTTGTATGTTACATACTGTATGTTGGTGTGTATGTTGTATGTTGGTGTATATGTTGTTGTATGTTACACGCTGTATGTTGGTGTGTATGTTGTATGTTACACACTGTATGTTGGTGTGTATGTTGTATGTTACACACTGTATGTTGGTGTGTATGTTGTTGTATGTTACATACTGTATGTTGGTGTATATGTTGTTGTATGTTACACGCTGTATGTTGGTGTGTATGTTGTATGTTACACACTGTATGTTGGTGTGTATGTTGTTGTATGTTACATACTGTATGTTGGTGTGTATGTTGTATGTTGGTGTATATGTTGTTGTATGTTACACACTGTATGTTGGTGTGTATGTTGTTGTATGTCACACACTATGTTGGTGTGTATGTTGTTGTATGTTATCTTACCGCATTTCTAAAATGTAATGAGAGAAACGGAATAGTGAACTTAAACTAGAAACAGAGGAAGTCAAAAGAAACGTGCTCGCTCTGAAAATCTAAAACCTCAGCTATAGACGAACGTTTCGTTTCGCACGTTTCTTTTATTACATTAAAACAAACAATTATTTTAGGATTGCGTTAAGATTTTCGCCATAAAATTACGATACAAATAAAAATTATATTTTTTTTATTTCCGCGTGAAAAATCTTCAACTTTATTTAACGCTTATTTTTTTTTAACTCGCTAAAAAGATAAATGATTAATTAAAAGTTAATATTTTTGAAGCGGACGAAGCTTTATTACGACTGTTTCCTTTATACGGACTTACCTGATGAACTTTCATTTTTTATTAGTCAGTGCTGAAAATTGTCGCACTGGAGAAAATGGAAACCAATCTGTTGGTGTTGGTGGCTCTTGATGCCTGTTGTTGGTGGCTCTTGATGCTTGTTGTTGGTGGCTCTTGATGCCTGTTGTTGGTGGCTCTTGATGCCTGTTGTTAGTGGCTCTTGATGCCTGTTGTTAGTGGCTCTTGATGCCTGTTGTTGGTGGCTCTTGATGCCTGTTGTTGGTGGCTCTTGATGCCTGTTGTTGGTGGCTCTTGATGCTTGTTGTTGGTGGCTCTTGATGTCTGTTGTTGGTGGCTCTTGATACCTGTTGTTGGTGGCTCTTGATGCCTGTTGTTGGTGGCTCTTGATGCCTGTTCTTGGTGGCTCTTGATGCCTGTTCTTGGTGGCTCTTGATGCCTGTGGTTGGTGGCTTTTGATGCCTGTTGTTGGTGGCTCTTGATGCCTGTTGTTGGTGGCTCTTGATGCCTCTTGTGACTCGTGATGCCTGTTGTTGGTGGCTCTTGATGCCTCTTGTGACTCGTGATGCCTGTTGTTGGTGGCTCTTGATGCCTGTTGTTAGTGACTCTTGATGCCTGTTGTTGGTGGCTCTTGATGCCTCTTGTGACTCTTGATGCCTGTTGTTGGTGGCTCTTGATGCCTGTTGTTGGTGGTTCTTGATGCCTGTTGTGACTTGATGCCTGTTGGTGGTGGCTCTTGATGCCTGTTGTGACTCTTGATGCCTGTTGGTGCCTCTTGATGCCTGTTGTTGTGGCTCTTGATGCCTGTTGTTGGTGACTTTTGATGCCTGTTGTTGTGGCCCTTGATGCCTGTTGTGGCTCTTAATGCTTGTTGTGGTGGCTCTTGATGCCTGTTGTGACTCTACATGCCTGTTGTTGTGACTCTTGATGTCTGTTGTGGCTCTTGATGCTTGTTGCGTTGGCTCTTGATGCTTGTTGTGGCTCTTGATGCCTGTTGTGGCTCTTGATGCCTGTTGTGGCTCTTGATGTCTGTTATGGCTCTTTATGCCTGTTGTGGTTCTTAATGCCTGTTGTTATGACTCTTGATGTCTGTTGTTGTGGCTTTTAATGCTTGTTGTGGTGACTCTTGATGCCTGTTTTGGCGGCTCTTGATGCCTGTTGTGACTCTTGATGTCTGTTGTTGTGGCTCTTGATGCTTGATGTGGTGGCTCTTGATGCCTGTTGTGGCTCTTGATGCCTGTTGTGGCTCTTCATGCCTGTTGGTGACTCTTGATGCCTGTTGTTGTGGCTTTAATGCCTGTTGTGGCTCTTGATGCCTGTTGTGGCTCTTCATGCCTGTTGGCTCTTCATGCCTGTTGTTGGTCTCTCCTGATGTCTGTTGTTGGTGGCTCTTGATGCCTGTTGTTGGTGGCTCTTGATGTCTGTTGTTGGTGGCTCTTGATTCCTGTTGTTGGTGGCTCTTAATGTCTGTTGTTGTGGGCTCTTGATGCCTGTTGTTGCTCTTGATGCCTATTCTTGTGGCTCTTGATGCCTGTTGTGGCTCTTGATGCTTGTTGTGGTGACTTTTGATGTCTTGTTGTGGCTCTTGATGCTTGTTGTGGTGGCTCTTGATGCTTGTTGTGGTGTTTCTTGATGACTGTTGTGTCTCTTGATGCCTGTTTTGATGGATCTTGATGCCTGTTGTTGTGGCTTTTGATGCCTGTTGTGGTTCTTGATGCCTGTTGTGGTTCTTGATGCCTGTTGTGGTGGTTCTTGATGCCTGTTGTGGTGGATCTTAAAGCCTGTTGTGGGGGCTTTTGATGCTTGTTGTGGTGGCTCTTGATGCCTGTTGTTGGTGGCTCTTGATGCCTGTTGTTGGTGGCTCTTGATGCTTGTTGTGGTGGCTCTTGATATCTGTTGTGGTTCCTGATGCCTGTTGTTTACCTGGAGTTTACCTGGAGAAAGTTCCGGGGGTCAACGCCCCAGCAGCCCGGTCTGTGACCAGGCCTCATGGTGGATCAGAGCCTGATCAACCAGGCTGTTACTGCTGGCTGCACGCAATCCAACGTACGAGCCACAGCCCGGCTGGTCAGGTACCGACTTTAGGTGCTTGTCCAGTGCCTGCTTGAAGACTGCCAGGGGTCTGTTGGTAATCCCCCTTATGCATGCTGGGAGGCAGTTGAACAGTCTCGGGCCCTTGACACTTATTGTATGTTCTCTTAACGTGCTAGTGACACCCCTGCTTTTCATTGGGGGGATGTTGCATCGTCTGCCGAGTCTTTTGCTTTCGTTGTGAGTGATTTTCGTGTGCAAGTTCGGTACTAGTCACTCTAGGATTTTCCAGGTGTATATAATCATGTATCTCTCCCTCCTGCGTTCCAGGGAGTACAGGTTCAGGAACTTCAAGCGCTCCCAGTAATTGAGGTGTTTTATCTCCGTTATGCGCGCCGTGAAGGTTCTCTGTACATTTTCTGGGTCAGCAATTCCACCTGCCTTGAAAGCTGCTGTTAGTGTGCAGCAATATTCCAGCCTAGATAGAACAAGAAACCTGAAGAGTGGCATCATGGGCTTGGCATCCCTGGTTTTGAAGGTTCTCATTATCCATCCTGTCATTTTTCTAGCAGATGCGATTAATACAATGTTATGGTCCTTGAAGGTGAGGTCCTCCGACATGATCACTCCCAGGTCTTTGACGTTGTTTTTCACTCTATTTTGTAGCCGGAATTTGTTTTGTACTCTGATGAAGTTTTAATTTCCTCACGTTTACCATATCGGAGTAATTGAAATTTCTCATCGTTGAACTTCATATTGTTTTCTGCAGCCCACTGAAAGATTTGGTTGATGTCCGCCTGGAGCCTTGCAGTGTCTGCAATGGAAGACACTGTCATGCAGATTCTGGTGTCATCTGCAAAGGAACAACGGTGCTATGGCTGACATCCTTGTCTATGTCAGATATGACGATGAGAAACCATACCACGGGCGGGGATAGAACCCGCGATCAGAGAGTCTCAAAACTCCAGACCGTCAAGTCCCCTCAAAGCCCCCAGTGGTGCCTATGGTAATCTTCCTATGGTGTAGAAATATACCTAGTTGGACGAATCTTATTGTGGTTAGCTGGTCCAGTGGCTAACGCGACGGTCTGGAGTTTTGAGACTCTCTGACCGCGGGTTCTATCCCCGCCCGTGGTATGGTTTGCAATCGTGTCATTACGATTTCGTGAGTCATGAGGATGACAAACAAGATGGCGGTGGAAATTATGTAAACTGTACTCTTACTGCAAACTCATTATGATTCAGTAAAAACAGCTGTAGTTAACTACAGCTGTGTTGTGATTGTTGACAAACAGGTGATGATTGACACGTGTTTCCCATGTTGCCTTTGTTATCAAATCTGTAATTTTTTATTTTGTTCTTTGTAGACTCATATAAGTTAAGTTTACAAACAGTTATTATTATTATTATTATTTATTCAAATTTTTTTTTGCCTCTGAATGTTGTAGTTAAAATTTATAGTTTTATCAAGTATTTCCTTATTCATTTATTGACTAATTATATATATATATATATATATATATATTATATATATATATATATATATATATATTATATATATATATATATATATATATATATAATCATAATTGTGCATGTTGGTGTAATATAAGCACTTAAATAACTCGCTTGTTACAATATACTTAAAAATCTAGTTCGTGTACCTAGTTTCCACTTATATTTATTTGAAAATATAAACCGTGTAATCCTGCAACATTATATTACCTGGGTTATATAACTTGTGTTGCTCCTGAAGTAATATTTTCCATGTCGTAACTAACATCTCCTGACTCTGCAATAATTACGAAAATTACATGTGTAAATCTTGCAAACATGGCAGCCAAGAAAGTTGCATTGTTTCGGATTCCCTTGCACGACAGCACAGAACTCTTAGTCACGTAAGGTCGCCACAGCCACGGTGGCGGGAGATTCATCTGTAAAAACTTGCATTTGTTTGTGGTCACAGTAGTGGCCCGTGCTAACCTACCTATGATGTACAGAAATATACCTAGTTGGATGAGTCTTATTGTAGCCAGCTGACCCGATGGATAACGCGCTGGTCTGGAGTTTTACGACTCACTCGCCATGGGTTGAAACCTCACCCGTTCCCTGGTTTGTTTACACCATATTCTTGGCTCTCTTGCACCTCCGTTCCTTCTCCACGAACCATTTTTTTCGACTTGTGGACAAGGTAAAAGACTGCACCAACCAATTTATTTCTTGCCTCGACCCGGCCTTGTGTGACTCGCTGGGTCAGACAGAGCCTTCAGCACCAGGAAGATGTGTAACGCTTAATGTTCTCAAGGGCCGGAACTTGGCCTAATTTCATGGACAACCACATAAGACAGCTGTTAGACCACACGACAGGAAGTCATCAGCAGTTGCGTTCTTGGTGTTCCTTCTCAAGGAACGGAATTACTGAAGCATCAACTGACTTGTATGTAGAGCAGCCTCTCACCCTGTCAGAGAACACAGATTAAGTGACCATTGTCTAACAGATGACTGTATCTTCACCTTGTACTCTTATTGTACATTGCTTCGTATTACATAAAGTGCACATCTATAACTGAGTTATAACAACACAGTTACTTGGACAACACTGTAATTTGTGACCTCGCTAAACAACACTTCTGACTTATAATGCAGGAATTGTCATCTCTTGTTTATACAGAGACAGTTAAGGGGGATGCAGGATTTAAAATAATGAGGCAAATAGGAAAAAAATGGGGAAGTATAGTTATCTGTGGGTGATCTTGATGAGGAAAGGAAAAAAAATGATGGAAAGGGAGAACCAATGAGAGGGAAAGGAAGAACAGAGAAGACCAAGTGGACAGGAAGAACATGAGCTGTGGAAGGGATGATCCAAGGAGAGGAGCGTTCTTATTGAGGGAAGTGATGGTGATTCTCACACAAACTGACCCCCTCACAAATTCCTAACCACCACAATT
>NC_069402.1:86349472-86352967 GCF_026875155.1 Cherax quadricarinatus | reverse complement strand
GGCCGGGAAACTTGGCCTAATTTCATGGACAACCACATTAGACAGCTGTTAGACCACACGACAGGAAGTCATCAGCAGTTGCGTTCTTGGTGTTCCTTCTCAAGGAACGGAATTACTGAAGCATCAACTGACTTGTATGTAGAGCAGCCTCTCACCCTGTCAGAGAACACAGATTAAGTGACCATTGTCTAACAGATGACTGTATCTTCACCTTGTACTCTTATTGTACATTGCTTCGTATTACATAAAGTGCACATCTATAACTGAGTTATAACAACACAGTTACTTGGACAACACTGTAATTTGTGACCTCGCTAAACAACACTTCTGACTTATAATGCAGGAATTGTCATCTCTTGTTTATACAGAGATAGTTAAGGGGGATGCAGGATTTAAAATAATGGGGCAAATAGGAAAAAAATGGGGAAGTATAGTTATCTGTGGGTGATCTTGATGAGGAAAGGAAAAAAAATGATGGAAAGGGAGAACCAATGAGAGGGAAAGGAAGAACAGAGAAGACCAAGTGGAACAGGAAGAACATGAGCTGTGGAAGGGATGATCCAAGGAGAGGAGCGTTCTTATTGAGGGAAGTGATGGTGATTCCTCACACAAGACTGACTCTCCTCACAAATGTCACTAACCACCACTATTATGACTGATACAGTCATAATAGTGGTGGTTAGTGATGAAAGTAGTGGTGGTTAGTGACGAAAGTAGTGGTGGTTAGTGTTGAAAGTAGTGGTGGTTAGTGGTGAAAGTAGTGGTGGTTAGTGACGAAAGTAGTGGTGTTAGTGATGAAAGTATGGTGGTTAGTGATGAAAGTAGTGGTGGTTAGTGATGAAAGTAGTGGTGGTTAGTGATGAAAGTAGTGGTGGTTAGTGACGAAAGTAGTGGTGGTTAGTGTTGAAAGTAGTGGTGGTTAGTGATGAAAGTAGTGGTGGTTAGTGTTGAAAGTAGTGGTGGTTAGTGGTGAAAGTAGTGGTGGTTAGTGATAAAAGTAGTGGTGGTTAGTGGTGAAAGTAGTGGTGGTTAGTGAGGAAAGTATGTGGTGGTTAGTGTTGAAAGTAGTGGTGGTTAGTGTGAAAGTAGTGGTGGTTAGTGATGAAAGTAGTGGTGGTTAGTGAGGAAAGTAGTGTGGTTAGTGTTGAAAGTAGTGGTGGTTAGTGGTGAAAGTAGTGGTGGTTATTGAGGAAAGTAGTGGTGGTTAGTGTTTGAAAGTAGTGGTGGTTAGTGGTGAAAGTAGTGTGGTTAGTGGTGAAAGTAGTGGTGGTTAGTGGTGAAAGTAGTGGTGGTTAGTGTGAAAGTAGTGGTAGTTAGTGGTGAAAGTAGTGGTGGTTAGTGGTGAAAGTAGTGGTGGTTAGTGGTGAAAGTAGTGGTGGTTAGTGGTGAAAGTTGTGGTCATGCTGAAAATATTAGTAGTTGTTAGTGGTGAAAATAATAGTTGTTAGTGGTGAAAATAATAGTTGTTAGTGGTGAAAATAATAGTTGTTAGTGGTGAAAATAATAGTTGTTAGTGGTGAAAATAATAGTTGTTAGTGGTGAAAATAATAGTATTGGTTAATAGAGAAAGTAGTAGAGAAAATGAGAAAAAAGTGTTTCAGTGTTATTTAGGTCCAGAGGAGACAATTCTTGCAATGGTCTCCTGGGCACACGGATGTTATTGGCACATAAAAGTACATTATGTAAATTTAGCCCATGTTAACCCATGGGAGACAGTGGAGAGTGGGGTGAAGATAGTGTAGTAGTGGTGACGTAGTGGAGACACTGCTGGAGACAGTGCTGGAGACACTGCTGGAGACAGCGCTGGAGACACTGCTGGAGACAGCGCTGGAGACACTGCTGGAGACACGGTGCTAAAGACACCCCTGGAGACACTGGTGGAGACACGGTGCTAGAGACACTGCTGGAGACAAGGTGCTAGAGAGACAGTAGGTGTTATCCTGTTAACTTGCTTCAAAGCGTGGCCCCAAGCATCATCATGGAAGCTTACGTTTTGGTGTGAAATTGTGGCTACGGTCGACAAACAGTGATAAAGAGATTTTTGAAAGCGGAAGAAACTTTATTTATAGAGTAACGAGATGTTTCGCTCTCAAGCGAGTCGGGGAAACTTAAGATATGATCGTGTATATCATGGTAAGGTGGGGGGAGTGGTGATCATGTTGAAGGTGGAGCAACAAATTGGATGGTGCAGTCAAGTCTGGTAAGCCTAGTGTGGTGCTCTGCACGATAGTAGACATTGTAGCAGCAGCAATACCAGCAGAAACAGCAACAGTAGCAACTCCAGTATCAGTAGCAGCAGAAACAGTACCAACACTAGCAGAAGCAGCAACAGCCCTAGTATCGGCAACAGAATCAGTAGCAGCACTAACAGAATCAGCAACAGTAGCTGCTCTAGTATCAGCAGTAGCAGCAGCAACGCTAGTATCTGTAGCAGCAGTACTTGTAGCTGCTGCTCCACCACGTTTCGTCCTCAGCTCTACGGAGTCAGTTTATACTAATACACATTTCACACATTTTTTCCCAGTCTCCGTACAGCCATTTCCTCGTCTTCTCCTGTGTATCCTGACAGCCATTTAAGTGCCTCCCGTGTATGTCAGTGATATACCTGTCGTGTATAATAAGCCATCGTGTATACATATCATGTTTGTCATGTATGCTAATTATGTATTTCTCTTCTTCTGCAGGTATGGTATAAGCCTTGTGTGTGGAAAAAACCTGACGTTTCCCAAACGGTAATGTAACAGTAAACGGTACTTAATAGTACTCACATAAACAGTAGTCCTCACATTAACAGAGATGATAGATGTGTATTACCAGGAAATATCTGTTAAATACCTCTATCCTACGTATATAGAAAGTGATTCTTAAAAACACATGGTAAATAAATATATCACTTAAAAATACCCGACATGCGCAAATATATTCCTTTAAAAACATCTGATATGCCCTTAAAACCACCTGACATGCACACGCAATCCTTGAAAATACTGGACATGGAAATTTAATAATTATTTAAACACCTGACGCACATACACGTGTGTGTGTGTGTGTGTGTGTGTGTGTGTGTGTGTGTGGTGTGTGTGTGTGTGTGTGTGTGTGCGTGTCTAAGTTGATTTTAGTTAGTACTTATGTGTTTTATATTGATATTTTAAGCGTCGTGAAACCCGTTTTGACAGATTTACTTATAACTGAACTAGATTCATTGAATACATATGAGTAGAGATTAATGTCTGATTCTGTGTGCTTGTGTGATTTCTTATTTGTAGCTACAAAAAGAGAGAGGAAGGAGGTCTGCTTATTGTGTCCAGTCTTCGATTATTTATCATGTAATTTTTTTTAATAATTTCCAGTGGTTGTAAGAGCGAAGGTACTGCGTACAGTTATGCTCTCTCACTCCTGCAGCTGTTATGTGTTGCCTCATCTGAGACGGTGATAAGAGAATGTTCATTAATTTGGTATCTTTATTTTTGACATCATGAAGACTGTGAAACTGGA
>NC_069402.1:86319472-86344472 GCF_026875155.1 Cherax quadricarinatus | reverse complement strand
AATATGCATATTTGTATATAGAAGAAATTACAGTAAAACGCGTGATGGCAAATATTCAAAATATCACAGTGAAGGTAGGTTGTATTTTCTCTGTGGTATTGTTAAATATTGTTGTATATACTCTGAAGAACTGAATATACATTTAAGAGACTAGTTGACGTTGATGAACACACGTATGGTAGATAGATCGCCCATCTAATTAACTAAGAACAAGTATGTCATTAGACGTGAGAAATAAAAACAAGAGAAATATCTAAGAAGCAAGGCTAGATTGAAGCTCGACCCTCTTCATAAACAACTTGGTGAGTACATTCTCTCTCTCTCTCTCTCTCTCCTCTCTCTCTCCCCTCTCTCTCTCTCTCTCTCTCTCTCTCGTATAAGATACATCAACATGATCTGGTGATTTTACTCTCTTGTTCATCCTCTTCCCTCCAGCTTGAACCTCTCGCTTATTTTCTCCCTCTTTTCTCATCCTCCATCTCTTCCCTCCCATCCAGCATGCGAACTCCTTCTCTATGGCCCCATCGCCTATCTCACTGGACAGTCTCCATCACCCTGAAGAATGCGCGTCCCAGGAATGACTTTTTAAATCCTCTCTTCCGTCTTAGTTCATCCCTCCCCCCTCCTCTCTCTTTCTCTCTCTCCCTCCCCTCCCCTTCCCTCATACCCTCCCCTTCCCTCATACCCACCCATCAACCCTCCATCTCAAGGTGAAAGTCTGGTCACTTATATTCCTTAAATTTAAAACAATTTTGGTGATGGAGGCGTCTTGGGAATTTTGTTTGTTAGTAGTTGGTAGTGGTGGTAGTTGGTTGCAGTGGTGGTAGTTGGTTGTGGTGATGTTGGTAGTTGATGGTGATGGTGGTAGTTGGTGGTTATGGTGGTGATGTTGGTAGTTGGTGGTGATGTTGGTAGTTGGTGGAGATGATGGTAGTTGGTGGTGATGGTGGTAGTTGGTGGTGATGTTGGTAGTTGGTGGTGATGGTGGTAGTTGGTGGTGATGGTGGTAGTTGGTGGTGATGTTGGTAGTTGGTGGTTGATGGTGGTAGTTGGTGGTGATGGTGGTAGTTGGTGGTGATGGTGGTAGTTGGTGGAGATGATGGTAGTTGGTGGTGATGGTGGTAGTTGTGGTGATGTTGGTAGTTGGTGGTGATGGTGGTAGTTGGTGGTGATGTGGTAGTTGGTGGTGATGGTGATAGTTGGTGGTGATGGTGGTAGTTGGTGGTGATGGTGATAGTTGGTGGTGATGGTGGTAGTTAGTGGTGATGGTGTTGGTGGTAGTTGGTGGTGATGGTAGTTGGTGATGCTGTTGGTAGTTGGTGGTGATGGTGGTAGTTGGTGGTGGTGGTGGTAGTTGGTGGTGATGGTGGTAGTTGGTGGTGATGGTGGTAGTTGGTTGTGGTGGTGGTGGCGGCTTCCCCTAATTGTTAGGAATCGTGGTTGTTATACTAACGGTTGGTGTTTGTAGTACTAGTAATTACTGGTAATGTTGGTGGTACTAGTGGTTGTTGATGCTAATAGTTATTGGTAATTGTTAATGGTTGCTAGTGGTTGTTAGTGGTTGTTGATTCTAGTTATTGGCAATTGTTGGTGATGCTAGTGGTTGCTGATGGTGCTAGCGGTTGTTGGTGGTGCAAGTGGTTGCTGATGGTGCTAGTGGATGGTGGTGCTGATGGTAGTTACTTGTAATTGTTGGTGGTGCTAATCGCAGCTGGTGGTGCTACTTAACTGCTTACAAGCGCATTTCCCTTGCTGCTTCATTCACGAGCCCTGTCGTACCTATCCTTAAAGCTGTGTATGATGCATGTGTATTGTGTGTTCCAGACGCCTGGTGGATAATTAGCGCGCGGTGCACAGCCGTGACTTGACACACTGCGCCTGCAATGGAGATGGGAGGGATGCAACAAGATTAATGGAGATCAGGAGGAGACCGTGGATAAATAGGTGGACAGGGAGATTAATGAGGAACAGGGGAAGGGAAAATGAGAGAGAGAGAGAGGGAGAGACCATTACAGGTTGTAGGACGAAGCGCTTTCTAAAGACTGGGAGGACAAAATTTAGAGGGGAAGGGAGGTAGGAAAAGGGGAAAAAGAAGGGAAAGTAAGTGGTGAATATTGTGTTAAAGGTGGGAGAGGAATGTTCGAACAAGTGGGAAGAATGTTCCCCTGCCAAGATCAGACAACTGCAGGGTAGGTACACAGGACTGCAGTGTAGGTACACAGGACTGCAGGGTAGGTACACAGGATTGCAGGGGTAGGTACACAAGACTGCAGGGGTAGATACACAAGACTGCAGGGGTAGGTACACAAGATTGCAGGGGTAGGTACACAAGACTGCAGGGGTAGGTACACAAGACTGCAGGGGTAGGTACACAAGACTGCAGGGGTAGGTACACAAGATTGCAGGGGTAGGTACACAAGACTGCAGGGGTAGGTACACAAGACTGCAGGGGTAAGTACACAAGACTGCAGGGGTAGGTACACAAGACTGCAGGGGTAGGTACACAAGACTGCAGGGGTAGGTACACAAGACTGCAGGAGTAGGTACACAGGGCTGCAGGGTAGGTACACAGGACTGCAGGGTAGGTACACAAGACTGCAGGGGTAGGTACACAAGACTGCAGGGGTAGGTACACAAGACTGCAAGGGTAAGGACAGAACACTCACCTGACACCTATTTCTTCACCTGTGGAAGACTTCTATTACAGGCATCAGTTGATGGGTCCCTCTGTTTGTTTCAGGATTCTTCTTGCTTCCTGTTTATACTTCCCCTTTTATCTTCCCTATCGTTCAGTGCCTGCGTCCCCACTGCATTACCTCTTTACTCCCTCGTTACTGTCGTGTCGACCTCTCCTTTCTGCGTCCCCTTATCTTTCTATGTAATAAATATAGCGGAAGCCTGGAAAACATTGAGAGTAACCAGGAATGTTTTCCACCTAGGATGTTAGACAACATGTTGCTTGAATGAGGGGAAGTTGTGTTACAGAATATTTGTTTGTAGATTGAATGAGGCGAAATAGAAACAAAGTGGCGAAACAGAACATTATTGCTGCTATACAACACCGCGAAGTTGTTGAATAAGACACGTGTACAACACTTGCGCATCCTGATCGTCGGAACGTAGCGCCTGCACAGCAGGCTGCTTCAGTCGAGTGTAGATCAAAACAACACTGGAGACAGTAGAAGTAGGTTTGACGTGATCAGTCCGTCACCCTTGGTAGGAGGTGGTCAGTCCCTCAAGCCAAAAACCATGGGTATGCAGCCAGACTTTGTATACTAGAGCAGAGGTGCACAGCTGGAGCTGATGTTGTAGGAGAGCGTGGCTGGCCTACTAGTGGAAGTAGGTCATGGTAAAGTAGGGCGGGAAAGTATTTCATTCTAAACAAATGTTTAGCATGACATACTTCCACTAGTGGGCCCCACGTTCTCCTGTGACGTCAGCTCCAGCCGCTGCACCTCACCTCTACTCTAGTATATAAAGCCTTTTCACATGCCAATATTCGGGTTTTACAGCAGGTCAGAGAGTTGTACAGCACACTCAGGAAGACTCGTATTACGACAATCCATTGACACACTCTCAGTTCACGGAGTTCACTACCTTTTCAGAAGATAGGCACATGGTTTTCTGCCGAAAAGAAGGGGTTTCACGATGCTCCATGAACACGACGGAGGACTCAGATTTGGAAATGTGGGGCGAAATTCTAGCGAAGAAGTTGCGAGAGGAAGAGGAAGATCCTGTTCACATTGTAGCAGATCTGACAGTCCCCAACCATGGAGCCAGCGACAATAGAAACAGGTGCGGAAATAAACACCGCACCCCACGAAAACCAAGAGGGATGGAACACTGTGGACAAGAAGAAGAAGCACCGTCCGTCCAAGGAGCAGGCAACCAGCTCAACCAAACCTGGCAAATTCAAGGTGAAGTCTTATGGGGACCACAGAACCCACTAGGGGGTTTTTTCATACCTGGAATCACGACACAACCTGAAGTTCAGATATGGTTTTCAACTTGAGGGGAGAACCAATATTAACTCCCTCTCAAAAGGGAAATGTATACCCCCTTTGAAGAGAGTCATGGAGACAGATCGCTCATTCACCCTGGAGGAACTGGACTCTCGGCAGAAGATCACCAAGGGGTAGTGATGCGATACCCGCTGATGATGCCCATCGAGGCAGTAGCAGCTCACCCCAGTGTGGTGTCAGCTCAACGTCTAAAGGCAAAGCCCGGCAGGCAACGCACCACCCGACAGGTTCTCATTCAGCATGTAGGCCCCACTGAAATCCCACGGGGACCTCGGTTCTTGGGGCAGGTACGATGTCAGGACCTTCACAGCAGAACCAGTTCGCTGTTTCAAGTGTCAGCGTTATGGACACCTGGGTGCACTATGTCCGAACAGAGTAATCTGCGGTGTCTGCAGCCAGCACCACCCTACCGGAGGAATGCATCCACCAAGCTAAAAAAATGCATCGCCACCCCTCACCACAATGCCCGAACTGCAGGCAGAAACACCCATGCCTGGAATCCTGGGATGCCCCGAGAGGTCGCCAGAATTCAAGAAGTCTGGAAGACGCCAAAAACTCGGCAACAGGCTACGACGGATCATCAAACGATGGGTGCAGAGAACCCTGCCATACCGCAGATCTCTCAGCAGCTAAACCAAGTCAATGCCCGGGAATTTCCCCAACCCTAGAAGCCTCAACCAGGCGTCAAGGTCAAGAAACCTCCTTGCACCCCTTCCTCAACGAAGAAACAAAAACCCCAAGAGGAACAGGAGGCGTCAACGGGGTGCATCGGGTCAATGCGATCAGCAGGCTGCACTAAACGAGCCCCCACCGGCCATAGCAAGACAACGCCAGGCACTCCTTACCCGGCACAGGCGCTTTGCAGACTCAACTGGCACCTCACCACAGATCCCGGCTACTCACCTGGTATACGCAACAGCCCACGGTGCATACATAAAGAAATCCAACCCTCAGCAGTCCCTACAGACCACGGCAGCCCAGATAATATCCACTGTTTTCGAACCCTTTCCCAAAGCAGGCCCTCACCAGGAGGATCTCGTAGCACTCATCAAGGTGTTTCACGGATCTTATTTGCAACAAAATCAACCCCCACGGAACAACAGAGCGCATTCCGGCAGATGGTCAGTACTCTCCTAGAGTGTGCTTTCTGACCGAAGAGGAGACAGTGGATGCCTTTGAATTTGCAGGTTCTCAGAGCGGGCAGGACTCATCCCCAGCTCAGGAAACAACAGCGATGGAATAACCTCTGGGCCAAATCACACCCTCAAGGTCCTACAATGGAACATTCAGGGCCTGAGGGGCAAACAGCACCTCTTGCTGGCGGCAGTAATTCGGGATCGGTTGACATCGTCTTGCTACAAGAAACTCTGACTGCCCCCGACTATGTGCCCAAGACTACCCGGTTTTGCGGGTATTTTCGGCACATGGACCCGGGCATTCACTGCAGGGGCACAGCTGTATTTGTATCCAATACAATACCTCACGAGGCTATAGCCAACCCTGTGGACTGTGGGGAGGATGTCGAGGTACAGGCCACCCTTGGCACATACCTGGGGCCCCCATTACCATCAAATAACATCTACAAGAACCCAAGACACACCCTCGACATTGCAGAGCTCCTCGCACTAGCACGCACTGAGTGTATTTTTGGGTGGTGGAGATTTCAACGCACATCCCCCTATTCTGCACTCTCACTCAGCAACCAATGCTCTGGCAGACATATAGCAATGCTCCTACACGATATTCCAGAGGTAAAGTTGCTAAACAATGGGGGACCCACACACCTGTTGGGTGGCTGCCTCGACCTTACCTTCGGGAAAGACAACTCGCAGCAGGAGCCACAGGGGGAAACTCATCCTCACCTTGTCAGTGATCACTTTGCCAGTGATCACCACCTTCAACATCAACAGGCCTCCCACATTTTGTGCGCCTCCTAGATGGACGTAAAGAGGGCCAACTGGAAGGTGTTCCAGGATTATCTTCATAAACTGGGGGTTTCCACATACCCCTCTATCTGAAGCTGTGATACGGCTGAACGGAGCTAATCCCCTGTTCTCATCCAGGCAGCAGAGTGCGCAATTCAAAGAAGTCCGCAGGACGCACTCAAAAAGAAACTGGTGTTCTACAACGACGAGGTGCGGGAGCAAAAACCACCGAAATAAACTCTTTTAGGAAGCTATACAGGCGTAACCCTACGGCAGAGAACAGGAATACTCTGAGAGCCATTGTGGCAGAAATGCCCGCAGAATCTCTCTCAGAGTAAAAACTGAGAAAAGGCTGGAGTGGTGCTCAACATTCGGGAAATCACACCACCTTATCTGAGATATGGGGCAAGCTCAACATAGCAACTGGCAAGAGCAAGCCGAGCCACCAGCACACCCGAACCCATCCCAGGAAGCAGAGAAACTAGTGGAGCTTTTACTTCCAGGGGAGCCTCCACTCAGCTCCCACAGGACATCCGGAATATACAGACGGATTTTTCTGCCACAGCGCCAGCTAACGATACAAGCTGCATGTGAATCGGAAGATGTGACTGATTGTAGACCTCACGGACTTGGAACTCCGACGTGCCATTTAAAAAAAACCCGGTGACCCTGCCCCGGGCATCGATGGTGTGACGTACTCCATGATTGCACGGGCTGGGCAGAGTGGATGGGAGGCCATACTAGACGTCATTAACAAGTCGTGGAGGGCCAGGACACTCCCAGCAGCTTGGAAGAAAGCTACAATCGTACCAATTCCAAAGCCGAAGGACCCAGGCAGTATGAGACCCATATCGCTGACCAGCTGCTTAAACCAAGACTGCTGAGAGGGTGGGGTTAAACCGCCTCCCCAAAGGAAACTTGGACCCTCTCATCATCACATATTGGCTTCACCAAAGGAGTGGGAACGCAGAGTGCATAACCACTCTACTAAGGCCAGATTGCTGATAGCAACAAAAAAAACCCAGTATCGTCGACTACCTCGACCTTTAGAAGGGATTTGAGCTAGCAGCCCACAGCAAATTTTGGCCCAAAACTAGCTCGGAAGGGAAATCAAAGGACGCCTCCTGGCCTGGATAGAATCCTACCTTAGGGGCAGGCAGGCCTGTGTCAGCTTTCAGGGAACACTACTCTTCCTTAAAACCCTGGAAAACGGTACACCACAAGGAGGTGTGCTCAGTCCTACCCTGTTTAACATCCTTATGCAGAACTTTTGAGCCTTCCCTTTCATAGTGGTAACAGCTCCTCAGCTATGCTGATGATCTTGCACTAGTAGTGAATGGGAAAGGCAATTTAGAACGACAGGCTCAGAGAGCTTTGGACCTTTTAAATTTCGCAGTCTTGCAAGGAACTAGGCCTCAAGATCTCGGCCGAGAAGTCTCTTGCAATGATGTTCAAGGGACCAGATCCTATGAATAGATTACGTATTTAGGATAAAGAACTTGAGTGGAAGGCTCCTACCTGTATTGGGAATCTTACATTGATAAAAAGCTGACCTTTCAGAAACAGGCCGAGTATGTCAGGTCACGTGCTCTACTCAACTCAACGCCATGAGAGCCATGACGAGGCCCGTGCAGGGGGAAGCAAAGATGTACTTCGCTTGTACTATTTTTACAAGCTATACCTCGCTCAATTTACTACAGGCACCGGGTTTAGCTCATCTCTTCCGTAGAGCAGGCAAAAGGTGGAGGTCGTACAAAACCTCGATAAGAAATATGTTTGTTCCCCCATCTTTACCAACACAGTATGTCTCAGATCTGAGGCCCGGCTTCCTCCTTGGCTTACAGAGTAAGATACATAAAACGCCTGCAAGTGGCCACATTCTGCACGGCAGCAAAGTACCCCATAGAACGGAATAAATTACAACCAGTCACAAGATCCACCTCTTCAGGACTACTATGGAATTCGTTCGTTTTGTGCTGCTTTTGGCGAAGCTGCTGCCTGTACAGCTGCCTGTAGAAAGTTGTGCTTCATTTGCTGGGTACCATCCACCACTCCCTGGCCCAATCAGCCGTTGTTTTCATCATGCAAACTGCCATCTCTAAGTGTCTTGCAGTCGAGACACCCCAGCAATCCCTTTCTGAATAACTGGCACTGGGAGAGGAGCACATGTGCTGTATTTTCAAAAATTGTTCTGTGACCTGATAGAAGAGAGCAGCAGCTGGAAATTTTACCACAAAGGTCCACACAAGGCTGGCGACTCCCCGACCACTGCACGATCCTTCAAGCTGAACTGGTGGCGATTCAGCAGGCATTGTCACATGCCCACGACATCGACTCCGACCTGTCATACATGTTTGATTCCACCTCTTTCAATCAATGCCCTCTCCCATCCTCAACCACAAGATAATGTTCACCTAACACATCGATCCTGAGCATAATGACAGCCTTAAAGTCAGGGTAATAGATCGACATTGAACTGGATCCCCAGCCATGCTGGGATCCGGGAAATGAGGCGGAGATATCAAACCCCAAAGGGAGCAACCACCCTTCCACTTTGGATTACTTGCCCAATCAGCCTATTACCCGACCAAACGGTGGCTGCCAGGGCCATGAAACTTAATGGGAGGTCTTAGGTGGGTACCCCATCTCAACAGTGGGACCGACAGCGCTCAGGGAGAACCCCTCCAATATGATAGAAAACTGGTCCCAGAGGCAGTGTACCGCCCTCCATGGCTCGTTTGGGCTTTCCCACAGCCAAGGGTGAGTAGACAAGGCTAGGAGGGATGTGCCAGACTGCCAGCACGTTTCCAGGGGGCCCCCTAACACACTATCTTCTAGAATGCGAAGCTACGAGACACTCCGCAGGCAACTAGGGTGATATTCCCCCCGAAGAGGACCCAAGATGACTGCGGCCCCAGTTGTATCATGGGGTTCAACAACCAGACAAGCTGTTTCCTGTAATAAATGACATTCCTCCCTCCTCGCTAGTTCCCTATTACATAGGTTCGCTTATGAGATGCACCCGTTTTGAAACTGACCAGAGGGCGCTTGAGCGGATGCGTCGATCATTGTGGAAAACCTTTCCCATCGGGAGCCAGAGACGGGTTTATCGCAAGATTGGGACCTGCCAGGACATGATCTTGGCGAACATTATACATACATACCAATATTTTAAGCTGATGGACTGACCACCTTCTAACAAGGAGACGGACGTCACGTCAGAACTACTACTACTAACTGGCTCCACGGTTCTTTTCATATGCTTCGACTGAAGAAGCCTGTCGTGCGGCGCATGTTTCGTCAGTAAAGGGCACGTAAGTGTTGCACAGTATCTATCATCAACAGAAAATGTCCGCCGCCGCTCATCTTGACCAAGTGGAAGAGAGAAAGGCATTTAAAACGAAGGATAAGAAGGAAAATTAGAGGGGGAGAGAGAGAGGGACTGACAACCTGGCATCTGGACAGGCACACCCGTCCGCAAGACTTGGCACCTGCTCCAAGACCGTACTGTGTGTATCATTTCATTAACGTTTAAAAATCTTAGATACCTGCACAGTTGGCTGGCTGGCTGGCTGGCTGGCTGCCTGGCTGCCTGGCTGGCTGGCTGGCTGGCTGACTGACTGGTTGGCTGCCTGGCTGGCTGGCTGGCTGCCTCCAAGCTTAAATTTAAAACACGGATGAAAAGTGTTGTGTAGATATAGTCTGAAGTGAAGTAGGCGGAAAAACAGAGAGAGAAAGAGAGCGAGAGAGAAATGTGAGAGGAAAGAAGAAATTACAGAGAAAAAAATATGAACCTGAAACATGAGTGGAAAAATGAAAAGGAATGTTAAAAAAAAAGAATGAGAGGACAGTGAGGGAAAAAACGAGGGAGTGAGGGAGATAATTGTGTTTTTTGGTTGTTACTGTTGTTCTTCCGTCTTCTCATCTTTTATCTTATTCTTACTTTATCTTCTTAGAACATAATAGACGAACACGGCACTAGGACTACTTGCCCATGCTAGGCAAGTCTTACACTCACAAATTTCCTCTCACTTATCTCTCAACATATGTTAAGCGACCCAGAGTATTTCCTTGAGCGATGCCACTTGGCAGTTTGTTCCCCCTGGTCTACTATCCTGTTACCTGACTACTGCATTCATACCTCTTCTAAATCTTAATTTGTCCAGTTTAATACCATTGTTGCGAGTTCCACCGAGGGAAAAAATATTCCATGCTTTCTTTATATCTCCATTATTCCTGTCTTCTCTTTCTACACCCCAGTGATTCCCTCTCATTCTTCGTCTTAATGTTGGGTCATTACCTTTAATCTCTCCCCGTAGGAGAGAAAAGATCTCAATACAGACATTAACGTTGTCATACTTTCCACACATGTTTCCAACACATATATTTTGTAATATCAGAATGCGTCCGCCAAATATCAGTGAGTCTGTACCAAGGACAGGCGGAGCAGCATAACTTTGTCACTACCGTTTATTCTGCTTTCATGAAATGAAACTCAAGCAGTCTGTTAGCTTAACTGCTAACAAGCACTGTTGCCTTGGCTTCACATTCTGCTAACCAGAACTCCTAAGTCCTTTTTTCCCAGCTGATGTTATGAATCTCTGTTACGTAGTTTATATCTGCCCTGTTTTTTCCTTTCTCCATAATGAGTTGTATCTGTCAGTTTTCCGATATCCGAATCATTTTGAAACGAAGTTGCGTCTCCCTCAGTATTTATTTGTCGACCTGTTTATTTCGCCAGTGGATTTTGGCGTATTTTCTCTTTTACGTCATTTTTGTCAATTGTAAACATAGGGCCCAACATTGCCTCCTGTGGGACGCCAGTTGTGACTGGTCCGCGTCTTTTGTGTGTTAGCCTACGAGAATGATAGCAACAAGGGGTGTCAGCATAGTTGCTGATCCCCTTACATGGGTTGTATATAGTTTAGCTGAGTATTATAGTACCATCCATGTGTTTATATAGAAGATCCTTAGGCCTAGTGACTGTATGACGTCACGGGATGCGCATGAGTGAGTGGGACGCTCTACCTCGCTCTCACTCCACGCTTAGACATACAGCAGGCTGTAACACGGCAGGCTGGGCCCCTTCCTTACCACAGTCTGACAATATATAGCATTACCATCCACAAGTGTGTTTATCTTAAAGCATCATATCTCCTTCCGAACCCCCACGACAGGGGAAGATATGGGATTAGGATAGAATACAGGGGATGAAAGCTGTGGGGAGACAGGAAGACGGGAGGTATAAAAGATAAAGCCACCTGATCACTTTCGGTGGATTTTAAGAAGTTTTTTTTTTTTTTTAACATAGTGACGAATTTTTAGGTATTCAGAAACCATTCGGTCACCATTTGATTTCTCCTCAGAAATGTAAACTTTGTGTCGCCGGGTCATGGCTACACCCCGGAGGAGACCTCTTCAACATTATATGCCGCCACTGTAGTAATAATAATAATAATAATAATAATAATAATAATCTTTATTTCTAAAAGTACGTGTACAAGGTATAAACACCATAGCTGACATCATTGACATACTATATAGAAAGTCCCTTGTTATGCAGAGCATTTTCAGCAAATTAGGTTAATTTTCCCCAGGATGCGACCCACACCAGTCGACTAACACCCAGGTACCTATTTACTATTAGGTGAGCAAGGACGGCAGGTGTCTTAAGAAAACAGGCCCTAATGTTTTCACCTGTACCGGAGATCGAACCACAAATCTCTGTGTGCGTGTTGAGTGCGCTACCAACCTAGCTACGGTCCAGTCACTGATCTGGAATTTTATCAGAGGAATTATCGAAATACAAACGACCATCATAATATATATTGTTCGTATCTTTAAATTGATGAGGGATTCGTTAAATTTCCCAAGGGTCATGCAGACCCTGGAGGATGGCAGGGAAGCTCCAAATCCTTGGTTCAAGAATCCTTCAGTATTAAGGCCCGGTCCTCTCCTTGATAAACTATTGACCAAACTGTGTTTGATCAACGTGACTTCTGATCCTCTCTCTTAACACTGAAGTGATGTAGCCTTTCTTGAGGACACACTGACTGCTCGCTCATACCAAGCTAAGGATCAGTCTTCCGTCTTGTAAATGGAACATTTAGGACATTTAATTAGATGTTTCGCCCCTCCCGCCGTGGATGAAAAGTCCTCTTGATTAAATGCCCTAAGTTTTGCATGTGTGTCTTTATTCGCTGATGTCTTGGTATCACCACAGGTGTGTTTGGAGCAGTTGTAAAATGGTTATCCTGGCAGCCATCTTGGATAACTCCGCCATGATAACCCTGCCTGCTCACTCTTCAAGAAGCTGGCTTAATGGCTTGCTAAGTTTCTCTCTCTATTTGTTGAGAAGTTTTGAAACCGGTTCATCAGGAACCCCGGAGACTTGTTTGGTTTTAATCTCTGGGCTTGTTAGAGAACCAGGTCGCTAATGACTGGGATCCTCTCTAATTAGTTTTCTTTAAGATCCCCTTCTCCTTCTCCTCCTCCTTCTCCTCCCTCCTCCTCCTCCTCCTTCTCCTCCTCCCTCCTCCTCCATTTTATCCATCTAGTTTCATCTATCTCTGTTTCCTCATCTTCCATCCATCTGCTTCCTTCCCTTCTCATCCTCCTCCCTCTGTCTGCTCTTCCATCCAGTCATCTCCCACCTTCATGTCTCCTCATCCTCTCTGCCCTCTTTCCTATTCTCTCTACCGACATCCTACACCTTAAGGCAGTTAGAAAGTTGGAAAATAAATGCCCTAAAGAGAATGGATGGAAAGAAGCGTGAGGAGTTTAAAGTAGAGGGAGGGAGGGATGGAGGTAGGGAGGGAGAGGAGGGGAGGGAAGGAGAGAAGGAGTGAGAGGGAGGGAAGGAGAGAGACGGAGGGACGGAGGTAAGGAGGATAAACGATTTTTCAGGGAAGAGAGAAGGTGGTGTGGGGGCTGAGCTGGGTGTGTGTGGGGCTGAGCTAGGTGGTGTGGGGGGCTGAGCTAGGTGGTGTGGGGTCTGAGCTAGGTGGTGTGGGGGCTGAGCTAGGTGGTGTGGGGGCTGAGCTGGGCGGTGTGGGGGCTGAGCTGGGTGGTATGGGACTGAGCTAGGTGGTGTGGGGGATGAGCTGAATGGTTGTGGGGGCTGAGCTGGGTGGTGTGGGGGCTGAGCTAGGTGGTGTGGGGGCTGAGCTAGGTGGTGTGGGGGCTGAGCTGGGTGGTGTGGGGGCTGAGCTAGGTGGTGTGGGGGCTGAGCTAGTGGTGTGGGGGCTGAGCTAGGTGGTGTGGGGGCTGAGCTGGGTGGTGTGGGGGCTGAGCTAGGTGGTGTGGGAGCAGAGCTAGGGGGTGTGTGGCTGAGCTAGGTGGTGTGGGGGCTGAGCTAGGTGGTGTGGGGCTGAGCTAGGTGGTGTGTGGGCTGAGCTAGGTGGTGTGGGGGCGGAGCTAGGGGTGTGTAACTGAGCTAGGTGGTGTGGGGGCTGAGCTAGGTGGTGTGGGGGGCTGAGCTAGGGGATGTGGGGGCTGAGCTAGGGGTGTGAGGGCTGAGCTATGTGGTGTGGGGGCTGAGCTAGGGGGTGTGGACTGAGCTAGGGGTGGTTGGGGCTGAGCTAGGGTGGTGGTGGGCTGAGCTAGGGGGTGTGGACTGAGCTAGGGGGTGTGGGGGCTGAGCTAGGTCGTGTGGGGGCTGAGCTAGGGGTGTGGGGCGGAGCTACGGGTGTGGGGGCTGAGATAGGTGATGTGGGGCTGAGCTAGGGGTGTGGGGGCTGAGTTAGGGGTGTGGGGCTGAGCTAGGTGGTGTGGGGTCTGAGCTAGGTGGTGTGGGGGCTGAGATAGGGGGTGTGGGGTCTGAGCTAGGGGTGTGGGTCTGAGCTAGGGGTGTGGGGTCTGAGCTAGGGGGTCTGGGGTCTGAGTTAGGGTGTGGGTCTGAGCTACGGGGTGTGGGGGGCTGAGCTAGGGGTGCAAGAGGAAGGCTTCACTGTTCAAGGGTACAGGAGAGGGGTAAGGGAAAAAGGTGTAACAGGAGAGAAGGGGAGGTGGAAACGCAATATGGAATATAAGAAGAGAGAAGGAGAGGGAGCAAGACAAAGGGGAAAACGAGAATCAACACTGGAAACGATAATTATATATTAATTTCTTGGTGCATATCAATGTAATGTATATCAGTGTATATCAATGTAATGTATTATCAATGTAATATATATATATATATATATATATATATATATATATATATATATATATATTATATATATATATATATATATATATATATATAAATATATGCAAATAGCGCTAACAAGCGATACTACAAGATGCAAAACAACCAGGGGGGGGGAGAAGTTAAATGATAGCTCTGGGCCTTTCATGTTGCAATCAGCACATCAAGAGCCTGTTATGCCAAATGCATCGTTTTTGCAAGCTCCTGATGATGTGTTGATTGCAACACGAAAGGCCTAGAGCTGTCGTTTAGTACCCACAGAACGGTTTTATAGACTAAAATTAGTTATCCTACCTCAGCCTATTTCTAAGCCCCAGCACTGTCTGAGGTATACTACCACCCCCAGGATGCCACCCACACCAGTCGGCTAACACCCAGGGCCGGCTATGTGCACAGGGGCAGCAGGTGTAAGGAAACACGACCAACGTTTCCAACTGTGCCGGGGATATTTGTCAATATTTATTTAAATGATCTTTCTGAAAACACACACACACACAACACACACACACACACACACCACACATATACATTGACCATACGCAAACTACCATGGCCACTACCATTCTAGAGCTACTACCATGGCCACACTATCGTGGAGCCACTACCATGGCCACACTGCCATTATGGAGTCACTACCATGGTCGCAACTACCTTATGAAGCAACTAAAAAGGCTACACTACCATTATGAAGCCACTACCATGGCCACACTACCATTGTGGAGTCACTACCATGGCCACACTACCATTGTGGAGCAACTACCATGGCCACACTACCATTGTGGAGCAACTACCATGGTCACACTACCATTGTGGAGTCGCTACCATGGCTACACTATTATTGTTGAGTCACTACCATGGCCACATTACCATTGTGGAGTAACTACCATGGCCACACTATCATTATGAGCCACTACCATGGCCACACTACCATTGTGGAGTCACTACCATGGCCACACTACCATTGTGGAGCCACTACCATGGACACACTTCCATTATGGGGCCACTACCATGGCCTCACTACCATTGTGGAGCCACTACCATGGCCACACTACCATTGTGAAGCCACTGCCCTGGCCACAATGTCATTGTGGAGTAACTACCATGGCCACACTACCATTGTGGAGCCCATTGTGGAGCCACTTCCATGGCCACACTACCATTATGGAGCCACTACCATGACCACAATACCATTATGGAGCCACTACCATGGACACACTTCCATTATGGGGCCACTACCATGGCCACACTACCATTGCGGAGCCACTACCATGGCCACAATACCATTATGGAGCCACTACCATGGACACACGACCATTATGGTGCCACTACCATGGCCACACTAACACTACCATGGCCACATTACCACTACCATGGCCACACTACCACTACCATGGCCACTACCACTACCATGGCCACACTACCACTATCATGGTCACACTACCACTACCATGGCCACACTAACACTACCATGGCCACACTAACACTACCATAAGAGCATAAGAAAGAAGGAACACTGCAGCAGGCCTATTGGCCCATTCGAGGCAGGTCCAAGTCTCCTACTGGCTTCAGCCAATGCCCCAACCTAGTCAGGTCAGATCGCATTCACTTAAGAAAGGAACACGGCAGCTGACCTAGTAGCACAAGCTAGTCAGGTCCAACTCACACCCACCCACACCCACTCATGTATTTATCTAACCTATTTTTAAACTACACAACGTTTTAGCCTCTATAACTGTACTCGGGAGTTTGTTCCACTCATCCACAACTCTATTACCAAACCAGTGCTTTCCTACATCCTTCTTGAATCTGAATTTTTCCAACTTAAAACCATTGCTACGAGTCCTGTCCAGCCTTTATTTACATCCCCTTTATTTATTCCATTTATACACCTCAATCATATCCCCCTAATTCTACACCTTTCTATAGAGTGCATATTCAGGGCCCTCAGTCTGTCCTCATAGGGAAGATTTCTGATACATGGGATCAACTTTGTTATCCTCCTTTGTATGTTTTCCAGAGCATTTATATCCATTCTGTAATACGGTGACCAAAACTGTGCAGCATAATCTATATGAGGCCTAACCAAGGATGTATAGAGTTGAAGAACAACCTGAGGACTTCTATTATTTATGCTTCTTGATATGAAGCCAATGATTCTATTAGCTTTATTGCGAACACTTATGCACTGTTGTCTTGGTTTCAGATTGCTGCTAACCAGAACTAAATCTTTTTCGCAATCTGTAATATTAAGATCTACATTATTTAGTTTATATGTGGCATGGTTACTTTCCTGTCCAACATTTAGAACCTTGCATTTGTCTATATTAAACTGCATCTGCCACTTCTCCGACCATTGCATCAGCCTATTCCAATCTTCCTGAAGTGCTCTAATGTCCTCGTCAGAATGAATTCGACGGCCTACTTTGGTGTCATCAGCAAACTTTGCTTATGTCGCTCTTTAGCCCTCATCAGTGTCGTTTATGTAGATTGTGAACAACAGGGGGCCCAACACTGACCCCTGTGGAACACCGCTCGTGACGCTTCCCCAGTCTGATTTCTCCCCATTTATGCAAACTCTCTGCTGCTTATTTGTCAACCATGCCTCTATCCAGGAAAAAATTTCTCCTCCTATTCCATGTGCCTTAATTTTCCTCAATAGTCTCTGATGTGGGACCCTGTCAAAAGCCTTACTGAAGTCCATATACACAATATTATATTCATTACCATGATCTACCTCCTCAAACACCTTAGTGAAAAAAGTTAATAAATTCGTAAGGCAGGAACGCCTCTTTGTAAAACGGTGCTGACATTCGTCGATTAATTTATGCTTTTCAAGGTGGCTACGAACTGCCTCGGCAATTATTGATTCCATAAATTTTCCCACTATGGAGGTTAGGCTTATTGGTCTATAGTTTGAAGCCAAGGACTTGTCACCTGCTTTGAAAATAGGTATCACATTTGCCATTTTCCACTTATCTGGCACCATGCCAGTTTGTAGTGATATGTTGAAACGATTAGCCAAAGGTTTGTCAAGCTCCTCTTTACATTCCTTTAGAACCCTTGCATACAGTTCATCAGGGCCTGGGGATCTGTTAGGTTTTAATTTGTTTGCCTAAGGACCATGTCACTTGTGACCCTAATCGTGCATAGTTATCATCATCCTGTTTCTACACACATTTATTATTTCTGGAATATCGCTTGTATCTTCCTGTGTAAAAACTGAGAGGAAGTATGTGTTAAAAATTCTACACATTTCCTTATCACTGTCCGTGAGCTGACCCGAGTAACTTTTGAGTGGGACTATCTTGTCCCTGATCTTATTTCTGTATACCTGAAAGAATCCTTTGGGTTAGTCTTCGATTCTCTTGCAACTTTAACCTCATAATCTCTTTTTGCTTTTCTTATTCCCTTTTTTATTTCTCTCTTTAACTGAATATATTGATTTCTTAATTGCCCCTCTCCTCTTCTGATTTGCCTATACATGCCTCTCTTTTGACCAATTAGATGTTTTAATCTATTGTTCATTCATTTAGGATAATTTTTGTTTGATCTAATTTCCCTATTTGGAACATAAGTTGTCTGAGCAGCTAGAACTATGCCCTGGAAAACGTCATATCGGCAATCATCACCACCTACCTGACCCATAGTCAGGTCATTCCAATTCAGCCCACCCAAGTAATTTTTCAGACCTATGAAATCAGCCAAGCGAAAGTCAGGGACAGATACTTGATTGCCCTTATTAGGGGAATTCCATGATATATTAAAACTGAGTGATTTGTAATCACTTTCCCCAAGCTCATCATTAACCTCAAGATTATTAATTAGCGTTTCCCTGCTGGCAAGAACCAAGTCAAGCAGGTTATTTCCTCTAGTTGGTTCTGTCACAAACTGTTTTAAAAAACAATCCTGAATCGTATCAAGAAAGTCACTTGACTCTAAATTTCCCGTCAAATTGCTCCAGTCAGTCTGTCTATAGTTGAAATCTCCCATTATCACTACGTTTTCATATGTAGATGCCTTACGAATTTCATCCCATAGAAGTTTACCGCACTCCCTATCAAAATTTGGGGCCCTGTAAATCACACCCAAAATTAGTTTTTCACGGCCATCGAGAAGCTGTAACCAAACAGATTCAGTGGCTGACGCTTCTAATTTTATATCTTCTCTAATACAACAATTTAAATTGTCTCCACTACCCTTCCTGTTGACCCTGTCAGTGTGGAATAATTTATAGCCTTGTATGTAACATTCAGAAGGCATCTATCTTTCAGATTGAGCCAGGTCTCTGTTATAGCAATGATATCTATGTTACCTGCACTTGCTCATCTATCTTATTTCTTACACTCCTGCTATTAGTACAGTAGACCTTAAGGGAGCTAGTCCCTTGCTGCTCTCTGCTGTCTCCCTTTGTTTGCTGATCTGATCTATTGTCTTCATTTATAACTTCATGATGAATGTTTTTTATACATTTACTGTTTTCAACCCAAGTGTTGCAACCTGACTGTTTCCCACACACACCCATACCTCTATCTTCTATCAGTTTAAAATCCTAGGCATTTCAGCAATGTCCTTCTCAATCGAGTCTGCAAGTGCTACCACCCCAGCCCCAGAGAGATGTACCCCATCCCTTGCATACATATCATGTTTGCCATAAAAGTTTTCCCAGTTGACAGTGAATGGGATGGCAAGTTCTTTGCAGTATCTGTCTAGCCAGCAGTTTACACCAGTTGCCCTAGACAGCCATTCATTGCCCACTCCCCTTCTAGGCAAGATGCTACACATGATTGGGACCCCTCCCTTAGACTTACTTAAATCTATAGCTGACCTGTACTAATCTAGCAGCTCTTCTCTCCTACCCTTACCAGTATTATTTCCACCAGCACTGAGACAGATAATGGGCTTGTTCCCATTACCTGACATGATATTATCCGACCTGTTGACTATGTCACTAACACCAGCTCCAGGAAAGCACACACTATGTCTTACCTTCTTATTCCTATTACAGAAAGCACGGTCCATATAACTTACCTGTGAGTCACCAACCACAAGGATGCGCTAATCTCTATTTCCAGGGGAAGTAGTACCTTTACCTTCACTGACCACTGAAGTACACTCATCCTGAAGAACAGAGAAGCGATTTCCTACCTTCAAATCTTCTCTCTTAACTTTCCTTATTCTGATGCTCTTCCCATTACTGGGAACCACTTGCCACTTGTAGCAGGTGCTGGACTGCGCCACACTGCTGGTAGCTGTTACTACCTCCCCACCTACAAATTCCTTGCCATACCAACACTACCATGGCCACACTACCACTTCCATGGTCACACTAACACTACCATGGCCACACTAACACTACCATGGCCACACTAACACTACCATGGCCACAATAACACTACCATGGCCACACTAACACTACCATGGCCACACTACCATGGCCACACTAACACTACTATGGCCACACTAACACTACCATGGGCACACAAACACTACCATGGCCACATTACCACTACCATGGTCACACTAGCACTATCATGGCCACACTAACACTACCATGGCCACACTAACACTACCATGGCCACACTACCACTACCATGGCCACACTACCACTACAATGGCCACACTACCACTACCATGGCCACACTAACACTACTATGGCCACACTAACACTACCATGGCCACACTAATGCTACCATGGCCACACTAACACTACCATGGCCACATTACCACTGCCATGGCCACACTAATACTACGATGGCCACACTAACACTACCATAGCCACACTAACACTACCATGGCCACACTAATTCTACCATGGCCACACTAACACTACCATGGCCACATTACCACTATCGTGGCCACACTAACACTACCATTGCCACACTACCACTCCCATGGCCACACTAACACTACCATGGCGACACTAATACTACGATGGCCACATTAACACTACCATAGCCACACTAACACTACCATGGCCACACTAATTCTACCATGGCCACACTAACACTACCATGGTCACATTACCACTATCGTGGCCACACTAACACTACCATTGCCACACTACCACTCCCATGGCCACACTAACACTACCATGGCCACACTAGTACTACCATGGTCACACTAACACTACCATGGCCACACTAACACTACAATGGCCACACTAACACTACCATGGCCACATTACCACTACCATGGCCACACTAACACTGCCATGACCACATTACCACTACCATGGCCACATTACCACTACCATGGCCACACTAACACTACCATGGCCACATTACCACTACCATGGCCACACTACCATGTCCACACTAAGACCAACATGGCCACAATACCACTGCCATGGCCACACTAACACTACCATGGCCACATTACCACTACCATGGCCACATTACCACTACCACGGCCACACTAACACTACCATGACCACACTAACACTACCATGTCCACACTAAGACCAACATGGCCACACTATCACTGCCATGGCCACACTAACACTATCATGGCCACATTACCACTACCATGGCCACATTACCACTACCATGGCCACACTAACAAATCCTGGCCACACTAACACTACCATGGCCACACTAACACTACCATGTCCAAATTACCGCTACCATGGCCACACTAACACTACCATTGCCACGATACCACTGCCATGGCCACACTAACGCTACCATGGCTACGTTACTACTACCATGGCCACACTAACATTCTCATGACCACACTAACACTACAATGGCCACACTAACACTACCATTGCCACATTACTACTACCATGGCCACACTAACACTACCATTGCCCCACTTCCACTTCCATGGCCACACTAACACTACCATGGCCACACTGCCATGGCTACACTAATGCTACCATGGCCACACTAACACTACCATGGCCACATTACCACTACCATGGCCACACTAACACTACCATGGCCACATTACCACTACTATGGCCACACTAATACTACCATTGCCACACTACCACTCCCATGGCAACACTAACACTACCATGGCCACACTACTATGGCCACACTCACACTACCATGGCCACACTAACACTACCATGGCCACTCTAACACTACCATGACCACACTAACACTACCATGGCCACACTAATACTACCATGGCCACACTAACACTACCATGGCCACACTAACACTACCACGGCCACACTACCATGGCCACATTAACACTACCATGGCCTCACTAACACTACCATGGCCACACTAACACTACCATGGCCACACTAACACTACCCTGGCCACAGTACCATGGCCACATTACCATGGCCACACTAACACTACCATAGCCACACTAGCACTACCATGGCCACACTAACACTACCATGGCCACACTACCATGGCCACACTAACACTACCATGGCCACACTACCATGTGTGTGTGTGTGTGTGTGTGTGTGTGTGTGTGTGTGTGTGTGTTGTGTATGTGTATGTGTGTGTGTGTGTGTGTGTGTGTGTGTGTGTGTGTGTGTGTGGCCGCTACTGGGTCACTCTTCCCGCTCCATGAGCATTATCCTACCACTACATCGCTTCCCAAACTATTCCACTTCCTGACAACTCTCTGACTGAAGAAATACTTCCTAACATCTCTGTGACTCGTCTGAGTCACAGCTTGCAACTGTGACCCCTTGTTGCTGTGTTCCATCTCTTGAACATTCTGTCTCTGCCCACCTCGTCAATTCCTCTCAATATTTTATATGTCGTTATCATATCTTCCCTGTCTCTCTTGTCCTCCAGTATTGTCAGATCGATTTCCCTTAACTTCTCCTCGTGGGACATACCCCTTAGCTCCGGGATTAGTCTTGTTGAAAACCTTTGTACTTTCTTTAGTTTCCTCACATGATTGGCTAGGTGAGGGTTCCAAACTGGTGCTGCATACTCCAATATGGGTCTAACGTACACAGTGTACAGGGTCCTGAACGATTCCTTATTAATATGTAGGAATGCTATTCTTAGGTTTGCTAGGCGCTCGTATGCTGCAGCAGTTATTTGGTTGATGATCGCCTCAGATGTGTCTGATGTTATGCTCACCCCAAAATGTTTTTCTTAAGTGAGGTTTGTAGTCTCCGGCCCCCTAGACTGTACTCCGTCTGCGGTCTTCTTTGCCTTTCCCAATCTTCATGACTTTGCACTTGGTGGGTTGAACTCCAGGAGTCAATTGCTGGACCAGGCCTGCAGCCTGTCCAAATCCCTTTGTAGTTCTGCCTGATCCTCGTCCGATTTAATTTATCTCATCAACCTCACATCATCTACAAACAGGGACACTTCTGAGTCTACTGCTTCCGTCATGTCATTCACAAATACCAGAAACAGCACCGGTCCCAGGTCTTACCCCTGTGGAACTCCACTCGTCACAGGCACCCACCCTAACACCTCGCCACCTACTATGACTCGCTGCTGTCTTCCTGACAAGTATTCTCTGATCCATTGTAGTGCCTTCTCTTTTATCCCTACCTGATCCCCCAGTTTTTTGTACTAATCTCTTGTATGGAACTGTGTCAAACGCCTTCTTAAAAGTCCAGGAAAATGCAACCTACCTACCCCTCTCTCTCTCTTGTCTTACTGCTGTCACCCTGTCATAGAACTCCAATAGGTTTGTGACACAGGATTTCCGGTCCCTGAAACCGTGTTGGCTGTCACTGATAAGCTCATTCCTTTCTAGGTGTTCCACCACTCTTCTCCTGATAATCCTCTCCATGACTTTGCATATTATACATGTCAGTGACACTGGTCTGTAGTTTAATGATTCGTGTCTGTCTCCTTTTTTAAAAATTGGGACTACATTTGCTGTCTTCCATACCTCAGGCAATCTCCCTGTTTCGATAGATGTATTGAATATTGTTGTTAGGGGTACACATAGCGCCTCTGCTCCCTCTCTCAGGACCCATGGAGAGATGTTATCTGGCCCCATCGCCTATGAGGTATCTAGCTCAGCAGCCTCTTCACTTCTTCCTCGGTTGTATGTATTGTGTCCAACACTTGATAGTGTACCCCACCTCTCCGTCTTTCTGGAGTCCCTTTTGTCTCCTGTGTGTGTGTGTGTGTGTGTGTGTACTCACCTAATTGTACTTACCTAATTGTTGTTGCAGGGGTCGATACTCAGCTCCTGGCCCTGTCTCTTCACAGAGTGCTACTAGGTCCTCTCTCTCCCTGCTCCATGAGCTTTATCATACCTCATCGTAAAGCTATGTATGGTTCCTGCCTCCACTACCTCACTTGCTAGGCTATTCCACTTCCTGACTACTCTATGACTGAAGAAATATTTCCTAACATCCCTGTGACTCATCTGGGTCTTCGACTTCCAATTGTGACTCCTTGTTTCTTTGTCCCCTCTCTGGAACACCCTGTCTCTGTCCACCTTGTCTATTCCATGCAGTATTTTGTATGTCGTTATCTTGTCTCCCCTAACCCTCCTGTCCTCCAGTGTCGTCAGGCCAATTTCCCTTAACCTTTCTTCGTAGGACATTCCCCTTAGCTCTGGAACTAACCTTGACGCAAACCTTTGCACTTTCTCTAATTGCATGACATGCTTGATCAGTGCGGTTCCAAACAGGTGCTGCATACTCCAGTATGGCCTGACGTACACGGTGTACAGTGTCTTGAACGATTCCTTACAAAGGTATCGGAACGCTTTTCTCAGGTTTGCCAGGCGCCCATATGCTGCAGGTGTGTGTGTGTGTTGTGTGTGGTGTGTGTGTGTGTGTGTGTGTGTGTGTGTGTGGTGTGTGGCGTGTGCCTGTGTGTGTGTGTATGTGTGTGGTGTGTGTGTGTGTATGTGTGTATGTGTGTGTGTGTGTGTGTGTATGTGTGTATGTGTGTGTGTGTGTGTGTGTGTGTGTGAATGGTGTGTGTGTGTATGTGTTGTGTGTGTGTGTGTGTGTGTTATGGCAACATTACAGTGGAAGGTAAAATAAAAATTCGGCTTTTGTGTCCTATTGTCTCTGGTTCTGAACTAGATTTCTCTCTCTCTCCTCTCTCTCTCTCTCTCTCTCTCTCTCCTCTCTCTCTCTCTCTCTCTCTCTCTCTCTCTCCTCCTCTCCTCTCTCTTCTCCTCTCTCTCTCTATCAGATGCCATTCATCATTCTGTGTACTCCAAGGTGTGCAGCAGTAGTATGTGTAAGGACACTTCAATACACGGTCTCACTCTGCCCGGAATCGAACCCTGGACATTGTGGTTGTGCACTTACTGCTCCAACTACTGAACAGTAATCCACTACGGCGTTTCACTCTGCGCAGCTGAATGTTATTGTGCTCGAGAGGAGAAACTATGAAAGAAGGGAATGAGCTAGAAAGAGAGAAAAAGAGGGAGAACTAGGAAGAGAAAGAGAGGGAGAGCCGAGAAGAGAGGTATCTAAGTAAGAGAGAGAGAGAGAGAGAGAGAGAGAGTTAGGAAGATAGACTAGAGAAAAGGGGAATAAGAACGTTAGAAAATTGAAGAAAGGTGGTAAAGAGGGAGAAGAGAGAGAGAGAGATATATAGACAGAGGAGGGTGAGATATAGAAGAAAGGTCATCGCTGTGTGCTCGTCTAGAAGATTCTTGTGGCTCACATCCAGGAAAAAAATTCTATGCAAATGTAATAAAAACTGCAGGCCTGCTGGAGGCTATATCCTGGACCAGCTACCTGTAAGGTAACTGCAGACCTGCTGGAGGCTATATCCTGGACCAGCTACCTGTAAGGAAACTGCAGACCTGCTGGAGGCTATATCCTGGACCAGCTACCTGTAAGGAAACTGCAGACCTGCTGGAGGCTATATCCTGGACCAGCTACCTGTAAGGAAACTGCAGACCTGCTGGAGGCTATTCCTGGCCAGCTCCTGTAAGAAAACTGCAGA
>NC_069402.1:86298768-86318972 GCF_026875155.1 Cherax quadricarinatus | reverse complement strand
TTTTCTAGCTGCTCAGACAACTTATTTTCCCAAATGGGAAATTTAGATCAAACAAAAATTATCCTAAATGAATGAACAATGATTAAAACATCTAATTGGTCAAAAGAGAGGCATGTATAGGCAAATCAGAAGAGGAGAGGGGCAATTAAGAAATCAATATATTCAGTTAAAGAGAGAAATAAAAAAGGGAATAAGAAAAGCAAAAAGAGATTATGAGGTTAAAGTTGCAAGAGAATCGAAGACTAACCCAAAAGGATTCTTTCAGGTATACAGAAATAAGATCAGGGACAAGATAGTCCCACTCAAAAGTTACTCGGGTCAGCTCACGGACAGTGATAAGGAAATGTGTAGAATTTTTAACACATACTTCCTCTCAGTTTTTACACAGGAAGATACAAGCGATATTCCAGAAATAATAAATTGTGTAGAACAGGATGATGATAAACTATGCACGATTAGGGTCACAAGTGACATGGTCCTTAGGCAAACAAATTAAAACCTAACAGATCCCCAGGCCCTGATGAACTGTATGCAAGGGTTCTAAAGGAATGTAAAGAGGAGCTTGACAAACCTTTGGCTAATCGTTTCAACATATCACTACAAACTGGCATGGTGCCAGATAAGTGGAAAATGGCAAATGTGATACCTATTTTCAAAGCAGGTGACAAGTCCTTGGCTTCAAACTATAGACCAATAAGCCTAACCTCCATAGTGGGAAAATTTATGGAATCAATAATTGCCGAGGCAGTTCGTAGCCACCTTGAAAAGCATAAATTAATCGACGAATGTCAGCACCGTTTTACAAAGAGGCGTTCCTGCCTTACGAATTTATTAACTTTTTTCACTAAGGTGTTTGAGGAGGTAGATCATGGTAATGAATATAATATTGTGTATATGGACTTCAGTAAGGCTTTTGACAGGGTCCCCACATCAGAGACTATTGAGGAAAATTAAGGCACATGGAATAGGAGGAGAAATTTTTTCCTGGATAGAGGCATGGTTGACAAATAAGCAGCAGAGAGTTTGCATAAATGGGGAGAAATCAGACTGGGGAAGCGTCACGAGCGGTGTTCCACAGGGGTCAGTGTTGGGCCCCCTGTTGTTCACAATCTACATAAACGACACTGATGAGGGCTAAAGAGCGACATAAGCAAGTTTGCTGATGACACCAAAGTAGGCCGTCGAATTCATTCTGACGAGGACATTAGAGCACTTCAGGAAGATTGGAATAGGCTGATGCAATGGTCGGAGAAGTGGCAGATGCAGTTTAATATAGACAAATGCAAGGTTCTAAATGTTGGACAGGAAAGTAACCATGCCACATATAAACTAAATAATGTAGATCTTAATATTACAGATTGCGAAAAAGATTTAGTTCTGGTTAGCAGCAATCTGAAACCAAGACAACAGTGCATAAGTGTTCGCAATAAAGCTAATAGAATCATTGGCTTCATATCAAGACATAAATAATAGAAGTCCTCAGGTTGTTCTTCAACTCTATACATCCTTGGTTAGGCCTCATATAGATTATGCTGCACAGTTTTGGTCACCGTATTACAGAATGGATATAAATGCTCTGGAAAACATACAAAGGAGGATAACAAAGTTGATCCCATGTATCAGAAATCTTCCCTATGAGGACAGACTGAGGGCCCTGAATATGCACTCTATAGAAAGGTGTAGAATTAGGGGGATATGATTGAGGTGTATAAATGGAATAAATAAAGGGGATGTAAATAAAGGCTGGACAGGACTCGTAGCAATGGTTTTAAGTTGGAAAAATTCAGATTCAAGAAGGATGTAGGAAAGCACTGGTTTGGTAATAGAGTTGTGGATGAGTGGAACAAACTCCCGAGTACAGTTATAGAGGCTAAAACGTTGTGTAGTTTAAAAATAGGTTTAGATAAATACATGAGTGGGTGTGGGTGGGTGTGAGTTGGACCTGACTAGCTTGTGCTACTAGGTCAGCTGCCGTGTTCCTTTCTTAAGTGAATGCGATCTGACCTGACTAGGTTGGGGCATTGGCTGAAGCCAGTAGGAGACTTGGACCTGCCTCGAATGGGCCAATAGGCCTGCTGCAGTGTTCCTTCTTTCTTATGCTCTTATGGTAGTGTTAGTGTGGCCATGGTAGTGTTAGTGTGGCCATGGTAGTGGTAGTGTGACCATGATAGTGGTAGTGTGGCCATGGTAGTGGTAGTGGCCATGGTAGTGGTAGTGTGGCCATGGTAGTGGTAATGTGGCCATGGTAGTGTTAGTGTGGCCATGGTAGTGGCACCATAATGGTCGTGTGTCCATGGTAGTGGCTCCATAATGGTATTGTGGCCATGGTAGTGGCTCCGCAATGGTAGTGTGGCCATGGTAGTGCCCCATAATGGAAGTGTGTCCATGGTAGTGGCTCCATAATGGTATTGTGGTCATGGTAGTGGCTCCATAATGGTAGTGTGGCCATGGAAGTGGCTCCACAATGGGCTCCACAATGGTAGTGTGGCCATGGTAGTTACTCCACAATGACATTGTGGCCAGGGCAGTGGCTTCACAATGGTAGTGTGGCCATGGTAGTGGCTCCACAATGGTAGTGAGGCCATGGTAGTGGCCCCATAATGGAAGTGTGTCCATGGTAGTGGCTCCACAATGGTAGTGTGGCCATGGTAGTGACTCCACAATGGTAGTGTGGCCATGGTAGTGGCTCCATAATGATAGTGTGGCCATGGTAGTTACTCCACAATGGTAATGTGGCCATGGTAGTGACTCAACAATAATAGTGTAGCCATGGTAGCGACTCCACAATGGTAGTGTGACCATGGTAGTTGCTCCACAATGGTAGTGTGGCCATGGTAGTTGCTCCACAATGGTAGTGTGGCCATGGTAGTGACTCCACAATGGTAGTGTGGCCATGGTAGTGGCTTCATAATGGTAGTGTAGCCTTTTTAGTTGCTTCATAAGGTAGTGCGACCATGGTAGTGACTCCATAATGGCAGTGTGGCCATGGTAGTGGCTCCACGATAGTGTGGCCATGGTAGTAGCTCTAGAATGGTAGTGGCCATGGTAGTTTGCGTATGGTCAATGTATATGTGTGTGTGTGTGTGTGTGTGTGTGTGTGTGTGTGTGTTTTCAGAAAGATCATTTAAATAAATATTGACAAATATCCCCGGCACAGTTGGAAACGTTGGTCGTGTTTCCTTACACCTGCTGCCCCTGTGCACATAGCCGGCACCTGGGTGTTAGCCGACTGGTGTGGGTGGCATCCTGGGGGTGGTAGTATACCTCAGACAGTGCTGGGGCTTAGAAATAGGCTGAGGTAGGATAACTAATTTTAGTCTATAAAACCGTTCTGTGGGTACTAAACGACAGCTCTAGGCCTTTCGTGTTGCAATCAACACATCATCGGGAGCTTGCAAAAACGATGCATTTGGCATAACAGGCTCTTGATGTGCTGATTGCAACATGAAAGGCCCAGAGCTATCATTTAACTTCTCCCCCCCCCCTGGTTGTTTTGCATCTTGTAGTATCGCTTGTTAGCGCTATTTGCATATTTTATATATATATATATATATATATATATATATATATATATATATATATATATATATATATATATATAATATATATATATATATTACATTGATATACATTACATTGATATACACTGATATACATTACATTGATATGCACCAAGAAATTAATATATAATTATCGTTTCCAGTGTTGATTCTCGTTTTCCCTTTGTCTTGCTCCCTCTCCTTCTCTCTTCTTATATTCCATTTGCGTTATCCACCTCCCCTTCTCTCCTGTTACACCTTTTTCCCTTACCCCTCTCCTGTACCCTTGAACAGTGAAGCCTTCCTCTTGCACCCCCTAGCTCAGCCCCCACACCCCGTAGCTCAGACCCCACACCCCTAACTCAGACCCCAGACCCCCTAGCTCAGACCCCACACCCCCTAGCTCAGACCCCACACCCCCTAGCTCAGACCCCACACCCCCTATCTCAGCCCCCACACCACCTAGCTCAGACCCCACACCACCTAGCTCAGCCCCCACACCCCCTAACTCAGCCCCCACACCCCCTAGCTCAGCCCCACATCACCTATCTCAGCCCCCACACCCCGTAGCTCCGCCCCACACCCCTAGCTCAGCCCCCACACGACCTAGCTCAGCCCCCACACCCCCTAGCTCAGTCCCACACCCCCTAGCTCAGCCCCCACACCACCTAGCTCAGCCCCCACACCCCCTAGCTCAGTCCCACACCCCTAGCTCAGCCCCACACCACATAGCTCAGCCCTCACACCCCCTAGCTCAGCCCCCACATCCCCTAGCTCAGCCCCCACACCACCTAGCTCAGCCCCCACACCACCTAGCTCAGTTACACACCCCCTAGCTCCGCCCCCACACCACCTAGCTCAGCCCCCCACCACCTAGCTCATGCCCCACACCACCTAGCTCAGCCCCCACACCACCTAGCTCAGCCACACACCCCCTAGCTCAGCTCCCACACCACCTAGCTCAGCCCCCACACCACCCAGCTCAGCCCCCACACCACCTAGCTCAGCCCCACACCACCTAGCTCAGCCCCCACACCACCTAGCTCAGCCCCCACACCACCCAGCTCAGCCCCCACACCACCTAGCTCAGCCCCCACACCACCTAGCTCAGCCCCCACACACCCAGCTCAGCCCCCACACACCATTCAGCTCATCCCCCACACCACCTAGCTCAGTCCCCATACCACCCACTCAGCCCCCACACCGCCCAGCTAGCCCCCACCACCACCTAGCTCAGCCCCCACACCACCTAGCTCAGACCCCACACCACCTAGCTCAGCCCCACACCACCTAGCTCAGCCCCCACACCACCAGCTCAGTCCCCCACACCACCTTCTCTCTTCCCTGAAAAATCGTTATATCCTCCTTACCTCCGTCCCTCCGTCTCTCTCCTTCCCTCCCTCTCACTCCTTCTCTCCTTCCCTCCCCTCCTCTCCCTCCCTACCTCCATCCCTCCCTCCCTCTACTTTAAACTCCTCACGCTTCTTTCCATCCATTCTCTTTAGGGCATTTATTTTCCAACTTTCTAACTGCCTTAAGAGTGTAGGATGTCGGTAGAGAGAATAGGAAAGAGGGCAGAGAGGATGAGGAGACATGAAGGTGGGAGATGACTGGATGGAAGAGCAGACAGAGGGAGGAGGATGAGAAGGGAAGGAAGCAGATGGATGGAAGATGAGGAAACAGAGATAGATGAACTAGATGGATAAAATGGAGGAGGAGGAGGAGGAGAAGGAGGAGGAGGAGGAGGAGGAGGAAGAGGAGGAGGAGAAGGAGAAGGGGATCTTAAAGAAAACTAATTAGAGAGGATCCCAGTCATTAGCGACCTGGTTCTCTAACAAGCCCAGAGATTAAAACCAAACAAGTCTCCGGGGTTCCTGATGAACCGGTTTCAAAACTTCTCAACAAATAGAGAGAGAAACTTAGCAAGCCATTAAGCCAGCTTCTTGAAGAGTGAGCAGGCAGGGTTATCATGGCGGAGTTATCCAAGATGGCTGCCAGGATAACCATTTTACAACTGCTCCAAACACACCTGTGGTGATACCAAGACATCAGCGAATAAAGACACACATGCAAAACTTAGGGCATTTAATCAAGAGGACTTTTCATCCACGGCGGGAGGGGCGAAACATCTAATTAAATGTCCTAAATGTTCCATTTACAAGACGGAAGACTGATCCTTAGCTTGGTATGAGCGAGCAGTCAGTGTGTCCTCAAGAAAGGCTACATCACTTCAGTGTTAAGAGAGAGGATCAGAAGTCACGTTGATCAAACACAGTTTGGTCAATAGTTTATCAAGGAGAGGACCGGGCCTTAATACTGAAGGATTCTTGAACAAGGATTTGGAGCTTCCCTGCCATCCTCCAGGTCTGCATACCCTTGGGAAATTTAACGAATCCCTCATCAATTTAAAGATACGAACAATATATATTATGATGGTCGTTTGTATTTCGATAATTCCTCTGATAAAATTCCAGATCAGTGACTGGACCGTAGCTAGGTGGTAGCGCACTCACACGCACACAGAGATTTGTGGTTCGATCTCCCGTACAGGTGAAAACATTAGGGCCTGTTTTCTTAAGACACCTGCCGTCCTTGCTCACCTAATAGTAAATAGGTACCTGGGTGTTAGTCGACTGGTGTGGGTCGCATCCTGGGGAAAATTAACCTAATTTGCTGAAAATGCTCTGCATAACAAGGGACTTTCTATATAGTATGTCAATGATGTCAGCTATGGTGTTTATACCTTGTACACGTACTTTTAGAAATAAAGATTATTATTATTATTATTATTATTATTATTATTACTACAGTGGCGGCATATAATGTTGAAGAGGTCTCCTCCGGGTGTAGCCATGACCCGCGACACAAAGTTACATTTCTGAGGAGAAATCAAATGGTGACCGAATGGTTTCTGAATACCTAAAAATTCGTCACTATGTTAAAAAAAAAAAACACTTTCTTAAAATCCACCGAAAGTGATCAGGTGGCTTTATCTTTTATACCTCCCGTCTTCCTGTCTCCCCACAGCTTTCATCCCCTGTATTCTATCCTAATCCCATATCTTCCCCTGTCGTGGGGGTTCGGAAGGAGATATGATGCTTTAAAGATAAACACACTTGTGGATGGTAATGCTATATATTGTCAGACTGTGGTAAGGAAGGGGCCCAGCCTGCCGTGTTACAGCCTGCTGTATGTCTAAGCGTGGAGTGAGAGCGAGGTAGAGCGTCCCACTCACTCATGCGCATCCCGTGACGTCATACAGTCACTAGGCCTAAGGATCTTCTATATAAACACATGGATGGTACTATAATACTCAGCTAAACTATATACAACCCATGTAAGGGGATCAGCAACTATGCTGACACCCCTTGTTGCTATCATTCTCGTAGGCTAACACACAAAAGACGCGGACCAGTCACAACTGGCGTCCCACAGGAGGCAATGTTGGGCCCTATGTTTACAATTGACAAAAATGACGTAAAAGAGAAAATACGCCAAAATCCACTGGCGAAATAAACAGGTCGACAAATAAATACTGAGGGAGAACGCAACTTCGTTTCAAAATGATTCGGATATCGGAAAACTGACAGATACAACTCATTATGGAGAAAAGGAAAAAACAGGGCAGATATAAACTACGTAACAGAGATTCATAACATCAGCTGGAAAAAAGGACTTAGGAGTTCTGGTTAGCAGAATGTGAAGCCAAGGCAACAGTGCTGTTAGCAGTTAAGCTAACAGACTGCTTGAGTTTCATTTCATGAAAGCAAATAAACGGTAGTGACAAAGTTATGCTGCTCCGCCTGTCCTTGGTACAGACCACTGATATTTGGCGGACGCATTCTGATATTACAAAAATATATGTGTTGGAAACATGTGTGGAAAGTATGACAACGTTAATGTCTGTATTGAGATCTTTTCTCTCCTACGGGGAGAGATTAAAGTAATGACCCAACATTAAGACGAAGAATGAGAGGGAATCACTGGGTGTAGAAAGAGAAGACAGGAATAATGGAGATATAAAGAAAGCATGGAATATTTTTTCCCTCGGTGGAACTCGCAACAATGGTATTAAACTGGACAAATTAAGATTTAGAAGAGGTATGAATGCAGTAGTCAGGTAACAGATAGTAGACCAGGGGAACAAACTGCCAAGTGGCATCGCTCAAGGAAATACTCTGGGTCGCTTAACATATGTTGAGAGATAAGTGAGAGGAAATTTGTGAGTGTAAGACTTGCCTAGCATGGCAAGTAGTCCTAGTGCCGTGTTCGTCTATTATGTTTCTAAGAAGATAAAGTAAGAATAAGATAAAAGATGAGAAGACGGAAGAACAACAGTAACAACCAAAAAACACAATTATCTCCCTCACTCCCTCGTTTTTTCCCTCACTGTCCTCTCATTCTTTTTTTTTAACATTCCTTTTCATTTTTCCACTCATGTTTCAGTTCATATTTTTTTTCTCTGTAATTTCTCTTCTTCCTCTCACATTTCTCTCTCGCTCTCTTTCTCTCTCTGTTTTTCCGCCTACTTCACTTCAGACTATATCTACACAACACTTTTCATCCGTGTTTTAAATTTAAGCTTGGAGGCAGCCAGCCAGCCAGCCAGGCAGCCAACCAGTCAGTCAGCCAGCCAGCCAGCCAGCCAGGCAGCCAGGCAGCCAGCCAGCCAGCCAGCCAACTGTGCAGGTATCTAAGATTTTTAAACGTTAATGAAATGATACACACAGTACGTCTGGAGCAGGTGCAAGTCTGCGACAGGTGTGCCTGCCAGATGCAGGTTGTCAGTGCCTCTCTCTCTCCCCCTCTAATTTTCCTTCTTATCCTTCGTCTTACCTGCCTTCTCTCCTTCCATCTTTGCGTCAAGATGCAGCGGCGACATTTTCTGTTGATGAATAAGATACATGTGCAACACTTACGTGTCTTTACTGACGAAACATTGCGCCTGCACGACAGGCTTCTTCAGTCGAATGCATATGAAAAGAACCGTGGAGGCAGTAGTAGTAGTAGTTCTGACGTGATCAGTCCGTCATCCTTGTTAGAAGGTGGTCAGTCCATCAAGCCTAAAATATTGGTATGTATGTATAATGTTCGCCAAGATCATAGTCCTGGCATGGGTCCCAATCTTGCGATGACCCGTCTCTGGCTCCCGATGGAGAAAGGTTTCCACAATGATGCGACGCATGCCGCTCAAGCGCCCCTCTGGTCAGTTCAACTGGTGCATCTCATAAGCGACACCATATGTAACTATGGACACTAGCGAGGAGGAGGATATGTCATTATTACAGGAAACAGCTTGTCTGGTTCGTTGACCCCATGATACACTAGTGTGGCCGCAGTCATCTCTGGGTCCTCTTCGGGAGGGAATATCACCCCTAGTTGCCTGCGGAGTGTCTCAGTAGCTTCGCACTCTAGAAGATAGTGTGTTAGGGGCCGCTGGACAACGTGCTGACAGTACTGGCACATCTCCTCCTCAGCCTTGTCTACCATCATCTTGGCTGTGGGAAAGCCCAAACGAAGCCGATGGATGGCGGTACACTGCGCTCTGGACCAGCTTCTATCATATGGAGGGGGTTCTCCCTGAGTCGCTGCTCGGTACCACTGTTGAGATGGGGTATCACCTAAGACCTCCCCCATAAGTTTCATGGCCGGGCAGCCACCAGTTTGGTCTGTCATAGGCTGATTGGGAACAGTAATCCCAACATGTGGATAGTGTGTTGCTGCCTTGGCTGAATCATCTGCCGCCTCATTTCCCGGATGCCAGCATGGCTGGGGATCCAGTTCATGTCGATCTATACCCTGAACTTCTAAGGCTGTCATTATGCTCAGGATCGATGTGATGAGGTGAACATTATCTTGTGGTTGAGGATGGGAGAGGGCATTGATTGCAGAGGTGGAATCAACATGTATGACAGGTCGGAGTCGATGTCGTAGGGCATGTGACAATGCCTGCTGAATCGCCACCAGCTCAGCTTGAAGGATCGTGCAGTGGTCAGGGAGTCGCCAGCCTTGTGTGTGACCATTGTGGTACAGTCCAGCTGCTGCTCTCTTCCTATCAGGGTCGACAGAACCATCTGTGAAATACACTGCACATGTGCCTCCCTCTGCCAGTGCCATGCTTATCTCAGCATGATTGCTGAGGGTGTCTCGACTGCAGAGACACTTAGAGATGGGCAGCTGCATGATGAAAACATCGGCTGGATCTGGGCGCCAGGGAGGTGGTGGATGGTACCCAGCAACAGGAAGGTCACAACTCTTCTCACAGAGCAGCTGTACAGGCAGCAGCTTCCGCCCAGCAGCACAAAACGAACGAATCCAGTAGTAGTCCGTGAAGAGTGTGGGATCTTGTGACATGGTTGTTAATATCCGTCTCCTTAGTGGGGTACCTTGCTGCCGGTGCAGAATCGTGGCCACTTTGCAGGCGTTTATGTATCTTACTCTGTCAGCCAAGGAAGGAAGCCGGGCCTCAGATCTGAGACATACTGTGTTGGTCCAGATGGGGGCACCAAACATAGTTCTTATCGCCTGGTTTTGTACGACCTCCACCCTTTGCCTGCTCTACGGGAAGAGATGAGCTAAAGCCGGTGCACTGTAGTCAATGAGCGAGCGTATAGCTTGTATATAGTACAAGCGAAGTACATCTTGCTTGCCCCTGCACGGTGCCTCGTCATGGCTCTCATGGCGTTGAGTCTGAGTAGAGCACGTGACCTGACATACTCGGCCTGTTTCGAAAGGTCAGCTTTTTATCAATGTAGATTCCCAATACAGGTAGGAGCCTGTCCACTCAAGTTCTATATCCTGAATACGTAATCTATTCATAGGATCTGGTCCCTTGAACATCATTGCAAGAGACTTCTCGGCCGAGATCTTGAGGCCTAGTTCCTTGCAAGACTGCGTAATTAGGTCCAAAGCTCTCTGAGCCTGTCGTTCTAAATTGCCTTTCCCATTCACTACTAGTGCAAGATCATCAGCATAGCTGAGGAGCTGTGTACCACTATGAAAGGGAAGGCTCACAAGTTCCTGCAAAAGGGATGTTAAACAGGGTAGGACTGAGCACACCTCCTTGTGGTGTACCGTTTTCCAGGGTTTTAAAGGAAGAGTAGTGTCCCTGAAAGCTGACACAGGCCTGCCTGCCCCTAAGGTAGGATTCTATCCAGGCCAGGAGGCGTCCTTTGATTCCCTTCCGAGCTAGTATTGCCAGAATTGCTGTGGGCTGGCTAGCTCAAATGCCTTCTCAAGGTCGAGGTAGTCGACGATACTAGGTTTTTTGTTGCTATCAGCAATCTGGCTTAGTAGAGTGGTTATGCACTCTGCTGTTCCCACTCCTTTGGTGAAGCCAAATATTGATGATGAGAGGGTCCAAGTTTCCATAGGAGGCGGTTTTAACACCATCCTCTCAGCAGTCTTGGCTAAGCAGCTGGTCAGCGATATGGGTCTCATACTGCCTGGGTCCTTCGGCTTTGGAATTGGTACGATTGTAGCTTTCTTCCAAGCTGCTGGGAGTGTCCTGGCCCTCCACGACTTGTTAATGACGTCTAGTATGGCCTCCCATCCACTCTGCCCAGCCCGTGCAATAAATGGAGTACGTCACACCATCGATGCCCGGGGCAGTGTCACCTGTGTTCTTAATGGCACGTCGGAGTTCCAAGTCCGTGAGGTCTACATCAGTCACATCTTCCGATTCACATGCAGCTTGTATCGTTAGCTGGCGCTGTGGCAGAAGATCCGTCTGTATATTCCGGATGTCCTGTGGGAGCTGAGTGGAGGCTCCCCTGGAAGTGAAAAGCTCCACTAGTTTCTCTGCTTCCTGGGATGGGTTCGGGTGTGCTGGTGGCCTCGGCTTGCTCTTGCCAGTTGCTATGTTGAGCTTGCCCCATATCTCAGATAAGGTGGTGTGATGCCCGAATGTTGAGCACCACTCCAGCCATTTCTCAGTTTTTACTCTGAGAGAGATTCTGCGGGCATGCTGCACAATGGCTCTCAGAGTATTCCTGTTCTCTGCCGTAGGGTTACGCCTGTATAGCTTCCTAAAAGAGTTGATGCGGTGGTTCTGCTCCCGCACCTCGTCGTTGTAGAACCACCAGTTTCTTTTGTGAGTGCGTCCTGCGGACTTCTTTGGAATTGCGCACTCTGCTGCCTGGATGAGAACAGTGATTAGCTTCCTGGGTTCAGCCGTATCACAGTCTTCAGATAGAGAGTATGTGACCACCAGTTATGAAGATAATCCTGGAACACCTTCCAGTTGGCCCTCTTTACGTCCCATCTAGGAGGCAGCACAACTGTGGGAGGCCTGTTGATGTTGAAGGTGGTGATCACTGCAAAGTGATCACTGACAAGGTGAGGATGAGTTTCCCATGTGGCTCCTGCTGCGAGTTGTCTTGACCCGAAGGTAAGGTCGAGGCAGCCACCCAACAGGTGTGTGGGTCTCCATTGTTTAGCAACTTTACCTCTGGGAAAATCGTGTAGGAGCATTGCTATAATGTCTGCCAGCAGCATTGGTTGCTGAGTGAGAGTGCAGAATAGGGTGATGTGCGTTGAAATCTCCACCCACAATAATACACTCAGTGCGTGCTAGTGCGAGGAGCTCTGCAATGTCGAGGGTGTGTCTTGGGTTCTTGTAGATGTTATAGATGGTAATGGGCGCCCCAGGTATGTGCACAAGGATGGCCTGTACCTCGACATCCTCCCCACAGTCCACAGGGTTGGCTATAGCCTCGTGAGGTATTGTATTGGATACAAATACAGCTGTGCCTCTGCAGTGAATGCCCGGGTCCATGTGCCGAAAATACCCAGCAAAACCGGGTAGTCTTGGGCACATAGTCGGGACAGTCAGAGTTTCTTGTAGCAAGACGATGTCAACCCGATCCCGAATTACTGCCGCCAGCAAGAGGTGCTGTTTGCCCCTCAGGCCCTGAATGTTCCATTGTAGGACCTTGAGGGTGTGATTTGGCCCAGAGGTTATTCCATCGCTGTTGTTTCCTGAGCTGGAGACTGAGTCCTGCCCGCTCTGAGAACCTGCAAATTCATGGCATCCACTGTCTCCTCTTCGGTCAGAAAGCACACTCTCAGGAGAGTACTGACCATCTGCCGGAATGCGCTCTGTTGTTCCGTGGAGTTGATTGTGTTGCAAATAAGATCCGTGAACACCTTGATGAGTGCTACGAGATCCTCCCTGGTGAGGGCCTGCTTTGGAGATGGGTTCGAAACAGTGGATATTTAATCTGGCTGCCGTGGTCTGTAGGGACTGCTGAGGGTTGGATTTCTTTATTGTATGCACCGTGGTCTGTTGCTGTATACCAGGTTGAGTAGCCGGGATCTGCTGGTGAGGTGCCAGTTGAGTCTGCAAAGCGCCTGTGCCGGGTAAGGAGTGCCTGCGTTGTCTTGCTATGGCCGGTGGGGCTCGTTTAGTGCAGCCTGCTGATCGCATTGACCCGATGCACCCTGTTGACGCCTCCTGTTCCTCTTGTTTCTGTTTCTTCGTTGAGGAAGGGGTGCAGGAGGTTCTTGACCTTGACGCCTGGTTGAGGCTTCTAGGGTTGGGAATTCCTGGGCATTGACTTGGTTTAGCTGCTGAGAGATCTGCGGTATGGCAGGGTTCTCTGCACCCATCGTTTGATGATCCGTCGTAGCCTGTTGCCGAGTTTTTGGCGTCTTCCAGACTTCTTGAATTCTGGCGAGCCTCTCGGGGCATCGAGGATTCCAGGCATGGTGTTTCTGCCTGCAGTTCGGGCATTGTGGAGTGGGTGGCGATGCATTTTTCAGCTTGGTGATGCATTCCTCGGTAGGGTGGTGCTGGCTGCAGACACCGCAGATTACTCTGTTCGGACATAGTGCACCCAGGTGTCCATAACGCTGACACTTGAAACAGCGAACTGGTTCTGCTGTGAAGGTCCTGACATCGTACCTGCCCCAAGAACCGAGGTCCAGCTGGGATGGCAGTGGTCCTACATGCTGAATGAGAACCTGTCGGGTCGGTGCGTTGCCTGCCCCTCTTTGCCTTGAGACGTTGAGCTGACACCACACTGGGTGAGCTGCTACTGCCTCGATGGGCATCATCAGCGGGTATCGCATCACTACAACACCTTGGTGATCTTCTGCCGAGAGTCCAGTTCCTCCAGGAGTGAATGAGCGATCTGTCTCCATGACTCTCTTCAAGGTGGTATACATTTCCTTGTTGAGAGGAGTTAATATTGGTTCTCCCCCTCAAGTTGAACCATATCTTGAACTTCAGGTTTGTGTCGTGATTCCAGGTATGAAACAACCCCATAGTGGGTTCTGTGGTCCCCATAAGACTTTCACCTTGAATTTGCCAGGTCGGTTGAGCTGGTTTGCCTGCTCCTTGGACGGACGGTGCTTCTTCTTCTTGTCCACAGTGTTCCATCCCTCTTGGTTTTCGTGGGGTGCGGTGTTTATTTCCGCACCTGTTTCTATTGTCGCTGGCTCCATGGTTGGGACTGTCAGATCTGCTACAATGTGAACAGGATCTTCCTCTTCCTCTCGCAACTTCTTCGCTAGAATTTCGCCCCACATTTCCAAATCTGAGTCATCCGTCGTGTTCATGGAGCATCGTGACCTCTTCTTTTCGGCAGAAGCCATGTGCCTATCTTCTGAAAAGGTAGTGAACTCCGTGAACTGAGAGTGTGTCAATGGATTGTCGTAATACGAGTCTTCCTGAGTGTGCTGTACAACTCTGATGCTGTCAACCTGAATATTGGCATGTGAAAAGGCTTTATATACTAGAGTAGAGGTGAGGTGCAGCGGCTGGAGCTGACGTCACAGGAGAACGTGGCCTACTAGTGGAAGTATGTCATGCTAAACATTTGTTTAGAATGACATACTTCCAGCATACTTTACCATGACCTACTTCCACTAGTAGGCCAGCCACGCTCTCCTACAACATCAGCTCCAGCTGCTGCACCTCTGCTCTAGTATACAAAGTCTGGCTGCATACCCATGGTTTAGGCTTGAGGGACTGACCACCTCCTACCAAGGGTGACGGACTGATCACGTCAAACCTACTTCTACTGTCTCCAGTGTTGTTTTGATCTACACTCGACTGAAGCAGCCTGCTGTGCAGGCGCTACGTTCCGACGATCAGGATGCGCAAGTGTTGTACACGTGTCTTATTCAACAACTTCGCGGTGTTGTATAGCAGCAATAATGTTCTGTTTCGCCACTTTGTTTCTATTTCGCCTCATTCAATCTACAAACAAATATTCTGTAACACAACTTCCCCTCATTCAAGCAACATGTTGTCTAACATCCTAGGTGGAAAACATTCCTGGTTACTCTCAATGTTTTCCAGGCTTCCGCTATATTTATTACATAGAAAGATAAGGGGACGCAGAAAGGAGAGGTCGACACGACAGTAAACGAGGGAGTAAAGAGGTAATGCAGTGGGGACGCAGGCACTGAACGATAGGGAAGATAAAAGGGGAAGTATAAACAGGAAGCAAGAAGAATCCTGAAACAAACAGAGGGACCCATCAACTGATGCCTGTAATAGAAGTCTTCCACAGGTGAAGAAATAGGTGTCAGGTGAGTGTTCTGTCCTTACCCTTGCAGTCTTGTGTACCTACCCCTGCAGTCTTGTGTACCTACCCCTGCAGTCTTGTGTACCTACCCTGCAGTCCTGTGTACCTACCCTGCAGCCCTGTGTACCTACTCCTGCAGTCTTGTGTACCTACCCCTGCAGTCTTGTGTACCTACCCCTGCAGTCTTGTGTACCTACCCTGCAGTCTTGTGTACTTACCCCTGCAGTCTTGTGTACCTACCCCTGCAGTCTTGTGTACCTACCCTGCAATCTTGTGTACCTACCCCTGCAGTCTTGTGTACCTACCCCTGCAGTCTTGTGTACCTACCCTGCAGTCTTGTGTACCTACCCCTGCAATCTTGTGTACCTACCCCTGCAGTCTTGTGTATCTACCCCTGCAGTCTTGTGTACCTACCCCTGCAATCCTGTGTACCTACCCTGCAGTCCTGTGTACCTACACTGCAGTCCTGTGTACCTACCCTGCAGTTGTCTGATCTTGGCAGGGGAACATTCTTCCCACTTGTTCGAACATTCCTCTCCACCTTTAACACAATATTCACCACTTACTTTCCCTTCTTTTTCCCTTTTCCTACCTCCCTTCCCCTCTAAATTTTGTCCTCCCAGTCTTTAGAAAGCGCTTCGTCCTACAACCTGTAATGGTCTCTCCCTCTCTCTCTCTCTCATTTTCCTTCCCCTGTTCCTCATTAATCTCCCTGTCCACCTATTTATCCACGGTCTCCTCCTGATCTCCATTAATCTTGTTGCATCCCTCCCATCTCCATTGCAGGCGCAGTGTGTCAAGTCACGGCTGTGCACCGCGCGCTAATTATCCACCAGGCGTCTGGAACACACAATACACATGCATCATACACAGCTTTAAGGATAGGTACGACAGGGCTCGTGAATGAAGCAGCAAGGGAAATGCGCTTGTAAGCAGTTAAGTAGCACCACCAGCTGCGATTAGCACCACCAACAATTACAAGTAACTACCATCAGCACCACCATCCACTAGCACCATCAGCAACCACTTGCACCACCAACAACCGCTAGCACCATCAGCAACCACTAGCATCACCAACAATTGCCAATAACTAGAATCAACAACCACTAACACCACTAGCAACCATTAACAATTACCAATAACTATTAGCATCAACAACCACTAGTACCACCAACATTACCAGTAATTACTAGTACTACAAACACCAACCGTTAGTATAACAACCACGATTCCTAACAATTAGGGGAAGCCGCCACCACCACCACAACCAACTACCACCATCACCACCAACTACCACCATCACCACCAACTACCACCACCACCACCAACTACCACCATCACCACCAACTACCAACAGCATCACCAACTACCATCACCACCAACTACCACCAACACCATCACCACTAACTACCACCATCACCACCAACTATCACCATCACCACCAACTACCACCATCACCACCAACTATCACCATCACCACCAACTACCACCATCACCACCAACTACCACCATCACCACCAACTACCAACATCACACCAACTACCACCATCACCACCAACTACCATCATCTCCACCAACTACCACCATCACCACCAACTACCACCATCACCACCAACTACCACCATCACCACCAACTACCAACATCACCACCAACTACCACCATCACCACCAACTACCACCATCACCACCAACTACCAACATCACCACAACTACCACCATCACCACCAACTACCATCATCTCCACCAACTACCAACATCACCACCAACTACCAACATCACCACCATAACCACCAACTACCACCATCACCATCAACTACCAACATCACCACAACCAACTACCACCACTGCAACCAACTACCACCACTACCAACTACTAACAAACAAAATTCCCAAGACGCCTCCATCACCAAAATTGTTTTAAATTTAAGGAATATAAGTGACCAGACTTTCACCTTGAGATGGAGGGTTGATGGGTGGGTATGAGGGAAGGGGAGGGTATGAGGGAAGGGGAGGGGAGGGAGAGAGAGAAAGAGAGAGGAGGGGGGAGGGATGAACTAGACGGAAGAGAGGATTTAAAAAGTCATTCCTGGGACGCGCATTCTTCAGGGTGATGGAGACTGTCCAGTGAGATAGGCGATGGGGCCATAGAGAAGGAGTTCGCATGCTGGATGGGAGGGAAGAGATGGAGGATGAGAAAAGAGGGAGAAAATAAGCGAGAGGTTCAAGCTGGAGGGAAGAGGATGAACAAGAGAGTAAAATCACCAGATCATGTTGATGTATCTTATACGAGAGAGAGAGAGAGAGAGAGAGAGAGAGAGGAGAGAGAGAGAGAGAGAGAGAGAGAGAGAGAGAGAATGTACTCACCAAGTTGTTTATGAAGAGGGTCGAGCTTCAACATCTAGCCTTGCTTCTTAGATATTTCTCTTGTTTTTATTCTCACGTCTAATGACATACTTGTTCTTAGTTAATTAGATGGGCGATCTATCTACCATACGTGTGTCATCAACGTCAACTAGTCTCTTAAATGTATATTCAGTTCTTCAGAGTATATACAACAATATTTAACAATACCACAGAGAAAAATACAACCTACCTTCACTGTGATATTTTGACATATTTGCCATCACGCGTTTTACTGTAATTTCTTCTATATACAAATATGCATATTCCTCATATCACCTTTCGTGTTTATTTATATCGTCTCATTTACAGATATAATTATGCTGAACCAAACATCCCGGACATATTATACATTAAACCACCATCATTTACACACATTAAATATTGACTGCATATACAACACTCATTCATCATATGTATATTAATGGCAGCATCATGTTTATACGATATACATTTTAATTTATATATATATATATATATATATATATATATATATATATATATATTATATATATATATATACATATGTGTGTGTGTGTTGTGCCGAATAGGTAAAATTAGTCAATTAGCAAAAGCTCATTTAAAATTAAGTCCTTTCTAAAATTTTCTCTTATACATTTAAATAAGTATACAAGATATGACGAATGGCGAAATGACAGTAGTTTGTTGGACTATGTATTGGTAGATAAAAGAATGTTGAGTAGACTACAGGATGTACATGTTTATAGAGGGGCCACAGATATATCAGATCACTCTCTAGTTGTAGCTACACTGAGAGTAAAAGGTAGATGGGGTACAAGGAAAACAGAAGCAGCAAGTAAGAGAGGTGAAGGTGTATAAAATAAAATAGGAGGCAATTAGGGTAAGATATACACAACTATTGGAGGATAGATGGGCTAGTGAGAGTATAGGCAATGGGGTCGAAGATGTATGGGGTAGGTTTAAGAATATACTGTTAGAGTGTTCAGCAGAGGTTTGTGGTTACAGGAAAATGGGTGCGGGAGGGAAGAAGAGCGATTGGTGGAATGATGATGTAAAGAGAGTAGTGAGCGAGAAAAAGTTAGCATATGAGAGGTTTTTACACAGTAGAAGTGATGCAAGGAGGGAAGAGTATATGGAGAGAAAAAGAGAGGTTAAGAGAGTGGTGAAGCAATGTAAACAGAGAGAAAATGAGAGAGTGGGGGAGATGTTATAAACAAATTTTGTTGAAAATAAGAAAAAGTTTTGGATTGAGATTATTAAGTTGAGGAAGCTAGGGAACAAATGAATTTGACAGTTAAAAATAGGAGAGGAGAGTTATTAAATGAAGAGTTAGAGGAAACGGGAAGATGGAGGGAATATTTTGAGGAACTGTTAAATGTTGATGAAGATAGGGAAGCTGTGATTTCGTGTATAGGGCAAGGAGGAATAACATCTTGTAGGAGTGAGGAAGAGCCATTTGTGAGTGTGGGGGAAGTTCATGAGGCAGTGGGTAGAATGTAAGCTGGGATTGATGGGATAAAGATAGAAATGTTAAAAGCAGGAGGGGATATAGTTTTGGAGTGATTGGTGCTATTTTTTAATAAATGTACGGAAGAGGGTAAGGTACCTAGGGATTGGTAGAGAGCATGCATAGTTCCTTTGTATAAAGGCAAAGGGGACAAAAGAGAGTGCAAAAATTATAGGGGAATAAGTCTGTTGAGTATACATGGTAAAGTGTATGGTAGAGTTATTATTGAAAGAATTAAGAATAAGACGGAGAGTAGGATAACAGATGAACAAGGAGGCTTTAGGAAAGGTAGGGGGTGTGTGGACCAAGTGTTTACAGTGAAACATATAAGTGAACAGTATTTAGATAAGGGTAAAGAGGTTTTTTGTGGCATTTATGGATTTGGAAAAGGCGTATGACAGGGTGGATAGGGGGGCAATGTGGCAGATGTTGCAGGTGTAAGGTACAGGAAGTAGGTTACTGAAAGCAGTGAAGTTTTTTTGAGGATAGTGATGCTCAGGTTAGAGGATATAGGAGAGAGGGAGATTATTTCCCAGTAAAAGTAGGCCTTAGACAAGGATGTGTGATGTCACCGAGGTTGTTCATATTTATAGATGGAGTTGTAAGAGAAGTAAATGCGAGAGTCTTGGCAAGAGGTGTGGGGTTAAAATATATGCAATCAAACACAAAGTGGGAGTTGTCACAGTTGCTCTTTGCTGATGACACTGTTCTTCTGGGAGATTCTGAAGAGAAGTTTCAGAGGTTGGTGGATGAATTTGGTAGGGTATGTAAAAGAAGAAAATTAAAAGTGAATATAGGAAAGAGTAAGGTGATAAGGACAACAAAAAGATTAGGTGACGAAAGACTGGATATCAGATTGGAGGGAGAGAGTATGGAGGAGGTGAATGTATTCAGATATTTAAGAGTGGACGTGTCAGGAGATGGGTCTATGAAGGATGAGGTGAATCACAGAATTGATGAATGGAAAGGGGTGAGTGGTGCACTTAGGAGTCTGTGGAGACAAAGAACTAAGTACGTGGAAGCAAAGAGGGGAATGTATGAGAGTATAGTTACACCAACACTCTTATGTGGGTGTGAAGCATGGGTGATGAATGTTGTAACGAGGAGAAGGCTGGAGGCAGTGGAGATGTCATGTCTGAGGACAATGTGTGGTGTGAATATAATGCAAGAATTCGTAGTTTGGAAATTAGGAGGGGGTGTGTGATTACCCCAAAACTATTATCAGAGGGCTGAGGAAGGGTT
>NC_069402.1:86233572-86298268 GCF_026875155.1 Cherax quadricarinatus | reverse complement strand
CTTAGCTCGGATTGTCTTGTTGAAAACCTTTGTACTTTCTTTAGTTTCCTCACATGATTGGCTAGGTGAGGGTTCCAAACTGGTGCTGCATACTCCAATATGGGTCTAACGTACACAGTGTACAGGGTCCTGAACGATTCCTTATTAATATGTAGGAATGCTATTCTTAGGTTTGCTAGGCGCTCGTATGCTGCAGCAGTTATTTGGTTGATGATCGCCTCAGATGTGTCTGATGTTATGCTCACCCCAAAATGTTTTTCTTAAGTGAGGTTTGTAGTCTCCGGCCCCCTAGACTGTACTCCGTCTGCGGTCTTCTTTGCCTTTCCCAATCTTCATGACTTTGCACTTGGTGGGTTGAACTCCAGGAGTCAATTGCTGGACCAGGCCTGCAGCTGTCCAAATCCTTTGTAGTTCTGCCTGATCCTCGTCCGATTTAATTTATCTCATCAACCTCACATCATCTACAAACAGGGACACTTCTGAGTCTACTGCTTCCGTCATGTCATTCACAAATACCAGAAACAGCACCGGTCCCAGGTCTTACCCCTGTGGAACTCCACTCGTCACAGGCACCCACCCTAACACCTCGCCACCTACTATGACTCGCTGCTGTCTTCCTGACAAGTATTCTCTGATCCATTGTAGTGCCTTCTCTTTTATCCCTACCTGATCCTCCAGTTTTTGTACTAATCTCTTGTATGGAACTGTGTCAAACGCCTTCTTACAGTCCAGGAAAATGCAACCTACCTACCCCTCTCTCTCTCTTGTCTTACTGCTGTCACCCTGTCATAGAACTCCAATAGGTTTGTGACACAGGATTTCCGGTCCCTGAAACCGTGTTGGCTGTCACTGATAAGCTCATTCCTTTCTAGGTGTTCCACCACTCTTCTCCTGATAATCCTCTCCATGACTTTGCATATTATACATGTCAGTGACACTGGTCTGTAGTTTAATGATTCGTGTCTGTCTCCTTTTTTAAAAATTGGGACTACATTTGCTGTCTTCCATACCTCAGGCAATCTCCCTGTTTCGATAGATGTATTGAATATTGTTGTTAGGGGTACACATAGCGCCTCTGCTCCCTCTCTCAGGACCCATGGAGAGATGTTATCTGGCCCCATCGCCTATGAGGTATCTAGCTCAGCAGCCTCTTCACTTCTTCCTCGGTTGTATGTATTGTGTCCAACACTTGATAGTGTACCCCCACCTCTCCGTCTTTCTGGAGTCCCTTTTGTTCTCCTGTGTGTGTGTGTGTTTGTGTGTGTGTTACTCACCTAATTGTACTTACCTAATTGTGGTTGCAGGGGTCGATACTCAGCTCCTGGCCCTGTCTCTTCACAGAGTGCTACTAGGTCCTCTCTCTCCCTGCTCCATGAGCTTTATCATACCTCATCGTAAAGCTATGTATGGTTCCTGCCTCCACTACCTCACTTGCTAGGCTATTCCACTTCCTGACTACTCTATGACTGAAGAAATATTTCCTAACATCCCTGTGACTCATCTGGGTCTTCGACTTCCAATTGTGACTCCTTGTTTCTTTGTCCCCTCTCTGGAACACCCTGTCTCTGTCCACCTTGTCTATTCCATGCAGTATTTTGTATGTCGTTATCTTGTCTCCCCTAACCCTCCTGTCCTCCAGTGTCGTCAGGCCAATTTCCCTTAACCTTTCTTCGTAGGACATTCCCCTTAGCTCTGGAACTAACCTTGACGCAAACCTTTGCACTTTCTCTAATTGCATGACATGCTTGATCAAGTGCGGGTTCCAAACAGGTGCTGCATACTCCAGTATGGGCCTGACGTACACGGTGTACAGTGTCTTGAACGATTCCTTACAAAGGTATCGGAACGCTTTTCTCAGGTTTGCCAGGCGCCCATATGCTGCAGGTGTGTGTGTGTGTGTGTGTGTGTGTGTGTGTGTGTGTGTGTGTGTGTGTGTGTGTGTGTGTGTGTGCGTGTGTAGCCTGTTGTGTGTGTATGTGTGTGTGTGTGTGTGTGTATGTGTGTATGGTGTGGTGTGTGTGTGTGTATGTGTGTATGTGTGTGTGTGTGTGGTGTGTGTGTGTGAATGTGTGTGTGTGTGTATGTTGTGTGTGTGGTGTGATGTGTTATGGCAACATTACAGTGGAAGGTAAAATAAAATTCGGCTTTTGTGTCCTATTGTCTCTGGTTCTGAACTAGATTTCTCTCTCTCTCTCTCTCTCTCTTCTCTCTATCTTCTCTCTCTCTCTCTCCGCTCTCTCTCCTCTCACTCTCTCTCTCTCTCTCCTCTCTCTCTCTCTCTCTATCAAGATGCCATTCATCATTCTGTGTACTCCAAGGTGGCAGCAGTAGTATGTGTAAGGACACTTCAATACACGGTCTCACTCTGCCCGGGAATCGAACCCTGGACATTGTGGTTGTGCACTTACTGCTCCAACTACTGAACAGTAATCCACTACGGCGTTTTCACTCTGCGCAGCTGAATGTTATTGTGCTCGAGAGAGAAACTATGAAAGAAGGGAATGAGCTAGAAAGAGAGAAAAAGAGGGAGAACTAGGAAGAGAAAGAGAGGGGAGAGCCGAGAAGAGAGGTATCTAAGTAAGAGAGAGAGAGAGAGAGAGAGAGAGAGTTAGGAAGATAGACTAGAGAAAGGGGAATAAGAACGTTAGAAAATTGAAGAAAGGTGGTAAAGAGGGAGAAGAGAGAGAGAGAGATATATAGACAGAGGAGGTGAGATATAGAAGAAAGGTCATCGCTGTGTGCTCGTCTAGAAGATTCTTGTGGCTCACATCCAGGAAAAAAATTCTATGCAAATGTAATAAAAACTGCAGGCCTGCTGGAGGCTATATCCTGGACCAGCTACCTGTAAGGTAACTGCAGACCTGCTGGAGGCTATATCCTGGACCAGCTACCTGTAAGAAAACTGCAGACCTGCTGGAGGCTATACCTGGCCACTACCTGAAAAAAACGCAGCCCTCGGGAGGTTTTACCCTGGACCAGCTACCGAAAGGGTAACGGGCAGCCCTGCGGGGTTTTTCCGGACCACACCTTAAAAAAACTCAGACCTGCGGGGGTATCCTGGACCACTACCTGTAAAAAAAAACTGCAGACCTGCTGGAGGGCTATACCCTGGACCGTACCTGTAAGGAAACTGCAGCCCGCTGGGGGCTTTATCCTGGACCAGCTCCTGTGGGAAAACTGCAGACCGCGGAGATTTTAAATCCTGGACCAGCTCCCTGAAAGGAACGCAGACCTCTGGAGGCATACCCTGGACCAGCTACCTGTAAGAAACGAGCCTCGGGAGGCTAAATCCTGGACCAGCTACCTGAAAGGAAACGCAACCGCTGGGGGGCTATACCCCCGGGGCCCAGCACCTGAAAGGTAACTGCAGCCCTGCTGGAGCTATACCCGGCCATACCTGTTAAAAAACGCAGCCCTGCTGGAGGTATACCGGGACCACTACCTGTAAAAACTGCGGGACCTGGGGAGGCTTTTCCCTGACCACTACCTGGGGAAAAAACTGCGGGCCTGCTGGAGGCTTACCCTGGCCCAACTACCTGTAAGGAAACTGCAGACCTGCGGAGGCTATACCTGGACCAGCTATTGAAGGTAACTGCAGACCGCGGAGGCTATACCCTGACCAGCTACTGTAAGGAAACTGCGGCCTGCGGGAGGCTATATCCGGGACCGTACTGAAAGGGAACTGCGGCCTGCGGAGGAATTCCTGGACCAGCTCCCGAAAGGGAAACTGCAGCCCTGCTGGGCTATATCCGGCCCAGCTCCCGAAAAGGAAAACGCAACCTGCTGGGGGCTATATCCGGGGACCAGCTACCTGTAAGGAATGCAGACCCTGGAGGAAAATTCCGGGCCAGTCCCTAAAAGGAACTGCAGATTGTGGAGGCTATATCCTGGACCACACCTGAAGGGAAACCCCAAACCTGCTGGGGGCTATACCCGGACCAGCACCTGTAAGGAAACTGCAGCCCTGTGGGGCTTATCCGGACCACCCCTTTAAGGAAACTGCAGACCTGCTGGAGGCAATCCTCCCAGCTCCTGTAAGGAAACGCAGACCGCGGAGGCTATTCCTGGACCACTCCTGTAAGGAACTGAAGGCCTGCGGAGGCTTATCCTGGACCAGTCCCTTAAAGGAAACTGAAACCCCTGTGGGGCTATACCGGGGACAGCTCCCTTAAAGGAAACGCGACCTGCTGGAGGCTATATCCTGGACCAGCTACCTGTAGAAATGCAGACCGGGGGGCTATACCTGGACCAGCTACCTGTAAGGAAACGCAGACCGCGGGGGCTTTTACCTGGACCAGCTCCTGTAAGGAACTGGGGCCTCTAGGCTATATCCGGCCCACTACCTGAGGAAATGCAGACCTGCTGGAGGTATATCCGGGGACCAGTACCTGAAAGGAAACTGCGACCTCTGGGGGCTATATCCTACCCTACCTGAAAGGAAACTACAGCCTCTGGAGGCTAAATCGGCCAGCTACCTGAAAGGAAATGCACCCCTGCGGAGGCTATATCCGGGACCAGCAACCCTGTAAGGTAACTGCACCCTGCCGGAGGCTAATCCTGGCCCACCCCTGTAAGGTAACGCAGCCTGCTGGAGGCTAATCCGGCCCAGCTACCGAAAGGTTAACTGCGGGCCTGCCGGGGTTATCCGGACCAGTACCTGTAAGGTAACTGCGGGCCGCTGGGGCTATACCCGGGGCCCAGCACCGTAAGGAAACTGCGGGCCCTCGGGGGCTATATCCGGACCGCTACCTGAAAGGTAACTGGGGGCCTGCGGGAGGCATACCCTGGACCACTCCGAAAGGAAACTGCAGTCGGGAGGCAACCCGGACCGCTACCTGAAAGGGAAAATGCGGGCCCTGCTGGAGGCTATATCCTGGCCCAGCTCCCCTTAAGGAAAAACTGCAGGCCTGCTGGAGGCTATATCCGGGACCAGCTACCTGTAAGGTAACTGGAGGCCTGCTGGGGGTTACCCTGGCCCATCCCTGTAAGGTACTGACCCGCGGGAGGATTCCTGGACCATACCTGTAAGGGTAACTGCAGGCCCTCTGGGGCATATCCGGGACCAGCAACCTGTAAGGTAACGGGACGGGCGGGGGGTTATCCGGGGACCAGCTACCTGAAAGGGAACTGCGGGCCTCTGGAGCATATCCTGGACCATCCCTGAAGGAAACTGCAGGCCTGCTGGAGGCTATATCCTGGCCCACTACCTGTAAGGTAAACTGCGGGCCGGGGAGGATATCCTGCCAGCTACCGTAAGGTAACTGCCGGCCTGCTGGAGGGCTATTCCGGGACCAGCTACCTGTAAGGTAACGGGGGCCTGCTGGGGGCTATACCCTGGACCAGCTCCCTGAAAAGGAACTGCAGACCTGCTGGGGGCTATACCGGCCCAGCTACCTGTAAGGTAATTTCGCCCGGGGGGAGCTATATCTGGACCAGCTCCAAAGGGGTAATGCAGCCTGCTGGCACTAATCCGGACCACTCCTGAAAGGTAACTGCAGGCCTGCTGAGGCTATATCCGGGGACCAGCTACCTGAAAGGAAACGGAGGCCTGGAGGCTATATCCGGACCAGCCCCCTGAAAGGGTAAGGAGGTTTGCGGGACTATATCCTGGACCCTCCTGTAAGGAAAAACCGAAACCTGCTGGAGGCTATATCCGGGCCACCCCTGTAAGGAAACGCAGACCTCTGGGGGGTATCCGGCCCACTCCTGAAAAGGTAACTGCAAACCTGCTGAGGCTATATCCTGGACCATCCTGTAAGGAACTGGGGGCCGGGGGCTGGTGGCTATACCTGGCCCCCGCTACCTGAAGGGAAAAACTGCAGCTGTGGGCTATATCCGACCATTCCTGAAAGGGTTAACTGCAGACCTGCTGGAGGCATACCGGGCCCAACCCCCGTAAGGTAACTGGAGCCGCGGAGGCATATCCGGACCACTACCTGTAAGGTAACTGGAGGCCTGCTGAGGTATTCCTGGACCAGCTACCGTAAGGAAAACGGGGCCGCTAGGGCAATCCTGGCCCAGCACCTTAAAGGGGTAACTGGAGGCCTGCTGGAGGCTATACCTGGACCAGCTCCGTAAGGAAACTGCAGCCCTGCGGAGGCATATCCTGGACCACTACCGAAGGAAAACTGCAGACCTGTGAGGCTATACCGGACCAGCTCCCTTTAAAGGAAACTGCAGCCTGCTGAGGCTATACCCTTTGACCAGCTACCTTAAAGGGAAAATGGGGGCCTGTGGGGCTAACCTGGCCACACCTGAAAAGGAAACTGCAGCCCCTGTGGGGCTATACCGGCCAGCTCCCGAAAGGTAACTGCAGACCTGCTGGAGGCTATTCCTGGACCAGCTACCTGTGGGAAACGGGAGGCCTCTGGTGGCATACCCGGACCAGTACCTAAAAGGAAACTGCGCCTGCGGGGAGGATACCCTTTGGGACACTACCTGAAAGGGAAACTGCAGACCTGCGGGAGGCTATATCCGGGGAAGCTCCTGTAGGAAATGCGCCTGCTGGAGGCTATATCCGGACCATACCTGAAAGGAAACTGCAGACCTGCGGGAAAGCTAATCCTGGACCAGCTCCTTAAGGAAACTGCCCCGCTGGGGGCTTTTCCCCGGCCATACCTGTAAGGAAACTGCAGACCTGTGGAGGCTATACCCGGGGCCCAGCTCCTAAAAGGAAACTGCAGACCTTGGGGGCTAATCCTGACCACTACCTGAAAGGGAAAAACTGCAGACCTGCTGAGGCTTTACCTGGACCAGCTCCCTGTAAGGAAACTGCAGCCTGCTGGAGGTTTTCCCGGGACCAGCTCCCGTAAGGAAATTGCAGGCCCCTGTGGAGGCTAATCCGGGACCAGCACCTGTAAGGAAACTGCAGACCTCGGGAGGCTATATCCTGGCCACTCCTGTAAGGAAACTGCGCCCTCTGGAGGCTTTATCCGGGCCCGCCCTGAAAGGAAATGAGCCCTGCTGGAGGCTTTATCCTGGACCCACCTGTAAGGGGTAACGCAGACCGGGAGGCTATATCCTGGACCACTCCCTGTAAGGCCCTGCAGCCCTGCGGGGGGGCTTTCCTGGCCCGCTACCTGTAAGGAACTGCAGCCCTGCGGAGGCTATATCCTGGCCCAGTTAACCTGAAAGGAAAACTGCAGACCTGCTGGAGGCTTTTTTCTGGCCCACACCGAAGGTAACTGCAGACCTGTGGGGCTTATCCGGGACCACTACCTGAAAGGGAAATGCAGGCCTGCTGGGGTTTTTCCCTGGACCAGCTACCTTAAGGAAAACTGCAGCCCGCGGAGGCTATATCCTGGACCGCTACCTGTAAGGAAACGCAGACCGCTGGAGGTTTTACCCTGGCCCAGCTACCTTAAGAAACTGCAGACCTGCGGGAGGCTTTACGGGCCAGCAACCTGTAAGGAAAAACGCAGACCTGCTGGAGGTTATCCTGGACCATCCCAAAGGGAAAACGCAGCCCGCGGGAGGCTTACCCTCCCCAGCTCCCTTAAGGGAAATGCAGCCGCGGAGGCTAATCCTGGACCAGCTCCCTGAAAGGAAACTCAGCCCTTGGGGGCTATATCCTGGACCAGCTACTGTAAGAAACTACAGCCCTGCTGGGGTTTAAAACCTGGACCAGCTACCTTTAAAGGAAACTGCAGGCCTGGGGGGCTAATCCTGGCCCAGCTACCTTTTTAAGGTAATGAACCTGCGGGGGTATATCCTGGCCCAGCTCCTTTTAAGGAAAATGCAGACCTGCTGGATATACCTGGCCCGCTACCGAAAGGGAAATGCAGCCCGCCGGAGGCTATATCCTGGACCACTACCTGAAAAGGAAACTGCCGCCCCTTGGGGGGCTATTTTTCCTGGCCCAGCACCTTTAGGAAACTGCAGCCCTGCTGGAGGCTAATCCTGGACCCTCCCTGTAAGGAAATGCAGACCGCTGGAGGTAACCGGGGGCCATTTTCCCTGAAAAGGGAAAACTGCAGACCTGCTGGGGGGCTTTTTCTGGACCCTCCCTGTAAGGTAACTGCAGCCCTGTGGAGGCTATTCCTGGACCAGCTCCTGTAAGGAAACGCAGGCTGCTGGGGGCTTACCGGACCAGTTTCTGAAAGGGAAACTGCAGCCCTGCTGGGGCTTTTTCGGGCCCAGCCTCCCTGAAAAGGAAACTGCAGACCTGCTGGGGGCTATTTGGACCCTACCTGTAAGGGAAACTGCGGGCCCTGCTGGAGGCTATACCCTGGACCACCCCTGAAAGGTAACTGCAGACCTGTGGGGGTAAAAACCTGGCCAGCTCCCTGTAAGGTAATGCAGGCCTGCGGGGGCAAAAACCGGACCAGCCCCTGTAAGGAACTGCAGACCTGCTGGGGGCAAATACCCTGGACCAGCAACCTGAAAGGGAAAACTGCGGGCCCTCCGGGGGGTAATTGGACCAGCTACCTTAAGGAACTGAAACCCCTGCGGGGCTATACCCTGGCCCAGCTACCTGTAAGGTAATGCGGGCCCTGCTGGAGGCAAAACCTGGACAGCTCCCTGTAAGTAACTGAGGCCTGCGGGCTATACCTGGACCAGTACCTGTAAGGAACTGCAGGCCTGCTGGAGGCTATATCCTGGACCACTACCTGTGGTAATGGACCTGCGGAGGCTATTCCGGACCAGTACCTGTAAGGAAACTGGCAGGCCTGCGGGACTATATCCTGGACCAGCTCCCTGTAAGGTAACTGCACCCCCTCTGGAGGCTAATCCGGACCAGCACCTGTAAGGTAACTGGGGCCTGCGGGAGGCTATATCCGGGACCAGCACCTGTGGAAACTGGGGCCGCGGAGGCTTACCCTGGCCCAGCTACCTGTAAGGTAACTGCGGGCCCGCTGAGGTTTCCCCTGGCCAGCTACCTGTAAGGAACTGCAGGCCTGCTGGAGGCATATCCGGAAACCAGCTCCCCTGAAGGTAAGGAAACCCTGCTGGGGGTATACCCTGGACCAGCTCCCTGAAAGGGTAAGCGGGCCTGGGGCAGCTATCCGGGGCCCCAGCTATGTAAGGAAACGCGGGGCCTGCTGGAGGCTATCCCCGGGACCGCTCCGTAAGGTAACTGCAGGGGGGGGCTTACCTGGACCAGCTACCTTTAAGGAACTGCAGGCCTGCTGGGGGGCAATCCTGGACCAGCTACCTTTTAAAGGGGAAACGGAGGCCCCGCTGGAGGCTATCCCCGGACCCAGCTGCCTGTAAGGTAACGCGACCGCTGGAGGCTTATCCGCCCAGCCCCTGTAAGGTAACTGCGACCGCTGCAGTATTCCGGGACCACTCCCGTAAGGTAACTGCACCTGCGGACTAACCCGGCCCAGCATGAAAGGGTTAACTGCGGGCCTGGGAGCTATACCGGACCAGCCCTGAAGGAATGAGGCCTGCGGAGGCTATTCCCCTAAAACCGGCTCCTGTAGGTAACTGGAGGCCTGCTGGAGGCTATATCCTGGCCAGTCCTGAAAGGAAAAACTGCAGCCCTGCGGAGGTATACCCCTGGACCAGCTACCTGAAAAGGAAATGCGACCTGCTGGGGCTATACCGGACCAGCTACCTTAATAACTGCAGCCCTCTGGGGGCATACCGGACCAGCTCCCTGTAAGGAAACTGGAGCCTGCTGGTGGCTATACCCGGACCAGTCCCTGTAAGGAAACTGCAGACCTGCGGGGGCACCCTGGCCCACTCCCTGTAGGAACTGAAACCTGGGGAGGCTATACCCTGGACCAGCTACCTGTAAGGTAACTGGAGGCCTGGGAGGCAAATTCCGGGACAGCCCCTGAAAGGAAAACTAGCCTGCTGGAGGCTTTTATCCTGGCCCAGAAACCTTAAGGTAATGGAGGCCGTAGGGCTATATCCGGGCCCAGCTACCTGTAAGGAAAACTGGAGGCCTGCTGGAGGCTTATCCGGCCACACCGTAAGGAAACTGGACCTGCTGGGGCTATATCCTGGACCAGCCCCTGAAGGAAATGCAGACCGTGGGGCTATTCCGGCCCAGCTACCTGTAAGGTAATGCAGCCTGGGGGGCTATATCCGGGACAGCCCCTTAAGGAAATGGGGGGCCGCGGGTGGCTTATCCTGGACCATACCTGAAAGAAACTGCAGACCTGCTGGAGGCTATTCCTGGACCAGCTACCTGTAAGGTAACTGCGACTGCTGGGGCTAATCCTGGACCGCTACCTGTAAGGAAACGGGAGGCCTGTGGGGCTAAATCCTGGACCAGACCTGAAAGGGAAACTGCAGACCTGTGGGGGCTATTCCGGCCCAGCTCCCTTAAAGGGAAAACTGCAGCCCTTTCTGGAGGTAACCCGACCCACTGTAAGGAAACGCGACCTGCGGGAGGCTAATCCGGACCAGCTCCCTTTAAAGGGAAAAACTGCAGACTCTGGAAGCTATATTGGCCCACTACCTGTAAGGAAACGCAGACCTGCTGGAGGCTATATCCTGGCCACTACCTGTAAGGAAACTGCGCCCTGCTGGAGGTTTTACCCGGCCCAGCACCTGTAAGGTAACTGCAGCCCTGCTGGGGGCTATACCGGCCCACTACCTGTAAGGAAACTGCGGCCCTGGGGGGCTATATCCGGACCAGCACCTGAAGGAAAAAGCAACCTGCTGGAGGCTATATCCGGGACCAGTCCCTGTAAGGGAAAACGAAGGGGGCTTTATCCGGGCCCAGCCCCTGTAAGGAAATGCAGCCCTCGGAGGCTTTACCCCTGGACCAACCTGTAAAAAAGCAGAGGGGAGGCAAAATCCGGACCAGCTCCCTTAAAGGAAACTGCAGACCTGCGGGAGGTATACCTGGCAGCCCCTGTAAGGAAATGCAACCTGCGGAGGATACCCTGGCCCTTTCCCTGTAAGGAAACTGCAAAACCTGGGGAGTTTTCTGGCCCAGCCCCTGAAGGTAACTGCAGACCTGGGGAGGCTATACCTGGCCCACTATTAAAGGAAATGCGGGCCCCGCTGGGGCTATATCCGGGACCAGCTACCTGTAAAGGAAACGCGCCCGGGAGGCTATACCGGACCAGCTACCTGAAAAGGAAATGCAGCCCTGCTGGGGGCTTTATCCGGGACCAGCTCCTTAAGGGAAACTGCAGACCTGCTGGGGGCTTATCCTGGCCCAGCTACCCTGTGGAAACTGCAGCCCTGTGGAGGTTTTATATCCTGGACCACACCTGTAAGGAAACGCAGACCTGCTGGAGGCTATATCCTGGACCGCCCCTTTAAAGGAAACTGGGGGCCTGTGGAGGTATACCCTGGCCCAGTATGAAAGGAAACGCAGGACCTCTGGAGGCTATATCCTGGACCAGCTCCCTGAAAGGTAACTACAGACCGCTGGGGGCTTATCCTGGACCAGCTACCTGTAAGGAAACGCGGGCCTGCTGGAGGTATACCCGGGACCAGACCTGTGGGAAACTGCAGACCTTGGAGGTTTTCCGGGCCCACTACCTGTAAAAACTGCGACCTGTGGAGGCATACCCGGAAAGCTTGAAGGTCTGCAGCCCTGCGGAGGCTAAATCCGGCCCAGCTACGAAAGGAAACTGAGACCTGCTGGAGGTAACCCTGGACCAGTCCTGTAAGGTAACTGCGACCTGTGGGGCTATATCCTGGACCGCTCCCCTGTAAGGTAACGCGCCCGCTGGAGGCTATATCCTGGACCAGCCCCTGTAAGGTAATGCGACCTGCGGGGGCTATTCCGGGGACCATACCTGAAAGGGAAGAACCTGCGGGAGGCATATCCTGGACCATACCTGTAAGGTAACTGCAGCCCTGCTGGGGGGCTAATCCGGACCAGCTACCTGTAAAAAACTGCAGACCTGCTGGAGGCTATCCTGGACCACTCCGTAAGGTAACTGCGCCCCTGGGGGCTATATCCTGGACCAGCTCCCTGAAAGGTAACTGCAGCCTGCTGGAGGCTATACCGGCCCACTACCTGAAAGGAAACGCAGCCCTCTGGGGCATATCCGGGACCACTCCTTTAAGGTAACTGCGACCTGCTGGAGCTAATCCGGGCCCAGCTCCCTGTAAGGTAATGCGACCTGGGGAGGCTAATCCGGCCGCTACCGAAGGTAACTGAAAGACCTGCTGAGGTATAAACCCCTGGAAGCTCCCTGTAAGGTAACTGCAGACCTGCTGGAGGCTTTTATCCTGGACCAGCTACCTGAAAGGAAAATGCAGCCCCTGCTGGAGGCTAATCCGGAAGCTCCCTTAAGTAACGCAGCCCTGCGGGGGTTTATACCTGGACCAGCTACCGAAGGAACTGCAACCTGCTGGGGGTATATCCGGACCAGCTACCTGTAAGGAAACTGCAGACCTGTGGGGCATACCCGGGACCACTACTGTAATGAACGGCAGCCCTCTGGAGGCTATACCGGGACCGCTACCTGAAAGGGAAACTGCAGACCTGCTGGGGGGTATACCCCTGGACCAGCTCCCGTAAGGTAATGCAGACCTGCGGGAGGCTATCCTGGCCACTACCTGTAAGGAATGCAGACCGCGGGAGGCTATAATCCTGGCCCAGCTCCTGAAAGGTAACTGCGACCTGCTGGAGGCTATACCCCGGCCCAGCTCCCTGTAAGGTAACGGAAAGCCTGCGGAGGCTATATCCTGGCCCAGTACCGAAAAGGTAACGCGCCCCTTGGAGGCTATACCCGGGACCAGTACCTGTAGGAAACTGCAGCCCTGCTGAGGCTATACCTGGACCAGTACCTGAAAGGAAACTGCGCCCGCGGGAGGCTAATCCGGGGCCCAGCTACCTGAAAGGAAAACTCAGACCTGCTGGAGGTATACCCTGGACCAGCACTGTAAGGAAAAGGCAGGCCTGCTGGGGGTATATCCTGGACCAGCTACGAAGGAAACTGCAGACCTTGGAGGAAATACCTGGCCAGCTACCGAAGGAAACGCAGACCTCTGGAGGCTATTCCGGGACCAGCTCCCTTAAGGAAACTGCAGACCTGCTGGAGGCTTATTGGCCCAGCTCCCTGTAAGGAAACTGAGACCTGCTGGGGCTATACCCTGACCGCTCCTGTAAGGAAACTGCAGCCCTGCTGGAGGCAAATTCCTGGACCGTACCTGAAAAGGAAACTGCAGATGTGGGGGCAAAAACCTGGACCAGCCCCTGAAAGGGAAAACTGCAGGCCTGCTGGGGGTATATCCGGGACCAGCTCCCGTAAGGAAAATCCGGGCCTGCGGAGGCATATCCTGGCCCGCTCCCGTAAGGGGAAACTGCAGCCCCAGGGAGGCTATATCCGGGACCGCTACCTGTAAGGAAACTGCGACCGCTGGGGGCTTTACCCCTGGACCACCCCTGTAAGGAAACTGCAGCCCTGCTGGAGGCTATACCCCGGGGACCAGAACCTTGGGAAACTGCAGATGCTGGAGGCTATATCCTGGACCAGCTCCTGTAGGAAACCAGACCTGCTGAGGCTATATCTGGACCAGCTCCTGAAGGAAACGCAGACCAGCTGGAGGCTATATCCGGACCGTACCTGTAAGGAAACTGAAACCCAGCTGGAGGTTTTCCCTGGACCAGCACCTGAAAGGGAAAACCCAGACCAGCTGGAGGCTTACCTGGCCCAGCTCCCGTAAGGAAACTGAGACCTGCTGGGCTATATCCTGGACCAGTACCTGTAAGGAAAAACCGAAAACCTGCTGGCAGCTATATCCTGGACCACTACCGAAAGGAAATGAGACCAGTTTTGGGCTATACCTGGACCGCTACCTGTAAGGAAACTGCAGACCAGGGAGGCTATATCCTGGACCACTCCTGTAAGGAAACGCGCCCTGTTGGAGGCTATATCCGGGCCAGCTATGAAGGGAAACTGCAGATGCGGGGGGATTCCTGGACCGCTCCCTGAAAGGAAACTCGACCGTGGAGGTATACGGCCCCAGCTACCGTGGGAAACTGCGCCCAGTGGAGGCTATTCCCGGACCAGCTCCTTAAGGAAATGCAGCCCGCGGAGGTTAAATCCGGGACCAGCTCCCTTAAGGAAACTGCAGACCCTGGAGGTATATCCTGACCCTACCTGTAAGGAAACTGCGACCTGCTGGGGGCTAACCCTGGACCAGCTACCTGTGGGAAAACGCAGACCTGCTGGGGGCTTTTCCCGGGACCGCTACTGTAAGGAAACGAGACAGCTGGAGGTATACCCCGGACCAGTACCTGAAAGGAAACTGAGCCGCGGGAGGCTATACCTGGACCAGTCCCCGTAAGGAAAACTGCGACCTTTGGGGAGGCTATTCGGGGACCCTCCCGTAAGGGAAACTGCAGACCACGGGGGGCATACCTGGCCCATCCCGTAAGGAAACTGAGACCGTGGAGGCTATATCCTGGACCGTACCTGTAAGGAAACGCAGACCTGCGGGGGCTTATCCGGGACCGTCCCCTGTAAGGAAACTGCGGGCCTGCTGGAGCTTTATCCTGGCCCTACCAGTAATAAAACCCGCGACCTTTCTGGGGTATACCCTGGACCACTACCCTGAAAAGGAAACTGCGACCTGTGGGGCTAATCCGGACCAGCTCCCAGTAAAGAAACGCAACCTCGGGAGCTATATCCTGGCCAGCACTGAAAGGGAAACTCCCGACCTGTGGGGCAAATCCGGACCAGCTCCCTGTAAGGAAATGCAGCCCTGTGGAGGCATTCCTGGACCAGCTCCCTGTAAGGAACGCAGACGCTGGGGGGATACCCGGACAGACCTGAAAGGAAACTCAGACCAGCTGGAGGCTTATCCTGGACCAGTACCTAAGGAAACCGCGACCTTGGCGCTATATCCGGGCCCAGTACCAGTAAGGAAACCGCACCCCTGCTGGTGGCTATATCCGGGCCAGTACCCGTAAGGGAAAACCGCAGCGCTTGAAGCTTTCGGGGCCCCACTCCCGTAAGGAAAAACCGCAGACCTGCTTTAACTATTCCTGGACCAGCTACCTGAAAGGAAAAACGGAGCCCAAACCCTTTCCGCCCACTACCGAAAGGAAAAAAAAAACCCCGGGAACCATCCGGCCCTACAGTAAAAAACTGGGGCCTGGGAAGCTTATTCTGGACCACTTCCTCGTGTAACAAATTAGACCTGTTTGGTTGTGGAAAAAAATGATGATTTGTTTTATGGGCCAGAAAATCTGCCATCACATCTGATATGTTTACATACACACACGTGTGCTCGTGGCTCAGCTGGTAGCAGTCTCAGCTCACACATTTTGAGACTGGGGTTCGACCCTCGAACCAGCGGAAACATTGGGCAATTTCCTTTACACATGCTGCCCCGGTTCACCTAGCAGTAAGTAGGGTGCCTGGATGCTAGCCGACTAGTGTGGGTTGCATCTTGGGGAGGGGGAAAGGATTAAAGGACCCCCAGTGTTAGTAAAACATCGGGGTCCTAATAAACTGTTGGAGTATTAGTCCGAGTTACTAATCCGAACAATTATACTTCCATACGTTTTCTTCTTTCTGCATATTCTTGTACATTCTTGAATAATCTTGCACAATATTGCTCAGTCCGACACAGTCTTGCACACTACTTGACGTTTATGGGAAGGACTGTGTGCTTATTGGTTCTTACCCATCTTAGCGTTCACTAATTGGTTCTTACCCATCTTAACGTTCACTAATTGGTTCTTACCCATCTTAGCGTTCACTAATTGGTTCTTACCCATCTTGAAGATTGAGACACTTATGCAGCATATGGGAATCTTTATTCAGGAAACGTTTCGCCACACAGTGGCTTCATCAGTCCAATACAAAGAGGAAGGCGTAAGGTGAGGAGGAGAATGAGGTTTTTCAAACCATTCATCACAACTGGCAGACACTGCAGCATCATGGGATCTTGTTACAAAGAATTCTTCAACACTTGTTCAACCTTTCGAACGAAGACCTACTTCGACTAGTGGATGGTACCACTATGACCCCGCCTCCGCCTGCTTCACCTCACCTCACTACAGTATATAAGCCACGTCTACGGCCCTATGCTGTACATTCTACAAGATTGATGGACTGAACACATCGACTCCAGGCTGAGGGACTGATTACCTCATTCTCCTCCTCACCTTACGCCTTCCTCTTTGTATTGGACTGATGAAGCCACTGTGTGGCGAAACGTTTCCTGAATAAAGATTCCCATATGCTGCATAAGTGTCTCAATCTTCAACTTGTCGGTTTTTCAAACCATTCATCACATCTTACCCATCTTAACGTTCACTGATTGGTTCTTACCCATCTTAGCGTTCACTGATTGGTTCTTACCCATCTTAGCGTTCACTGATTGGTTCTTACCCATCTTAACGTTCACTGATTGGTTCTTACCCATCTTAACTTAACGTTCACTGATTGGTTCTTACCCATCTTAACGTTCACTGATTGGTTCTTACCCATCTTAACTTAACGTTCACTGATTGGTTCTTACCCATCTTAACGTTCACTAATTGGTTCTTACCCATCTTAACGTTCACTGATTGGTTCTTACCATCTTAACGTTCACTGATTGGTTCTTAACCCATCTTAACGTTCACTGATTGGTTCTTACCCATCTTAACGTTCACTGATTGGTTCTTACCCATCTTAACGTTCACTGATTGGTTCTTACCCATCTTAACGTTCACTGATTGGTTTTTACCCATCTTAACGTTCACTGATTGGTTCTTACCCATCTTAACGTTCACTAATTGGTTCTTACCCATCTTAACGTTCACTGATTGGTTCTTACCCATTCTTAACGTTCACTAATTGGTTCTTACCCATCTTAACGTTCACTGATTGGTTCTTACCATCTTAACGTTCACTGATTGGTTTTTTACCCATCTTAACGTTCACTGATTGGTTCTTACCCATCTTAACGTTCACTAATTGGTTCTTACCCATCTTAACGTTCACTGATTGGTTTTTACCCATCTTAACGTTCACTGATTGGTTCTTACCCATCTTAACGTTCACTAATTGGTTCTTACCCATCTTAACGTTCACTGATTGGTTCTTACCCATCTTAACGTTCACTAATTGGTTCTTACCCATCTTAACGTTCACTGATTGGTTCTTACCCATCTTAGCGTTCACTGATTGGTTCTTACCCCTCTTAGCGTTCACTGATTGGTTCTTACCCATCTTAACGTTCACTGATTGGTTCTTACCCATCTTAACGTTCACTGATTGGTTCTTACCCATCTTAACGTTCATTGATTGGTTCTTACCCATCTTAGCGTTCACTGATTGGTTCTTACCCATCTTAACGTTCACTAATTGGTTCTTACCCATCTTAACGTTCACTGATTGGTTCTTACCCATCTTAACGTTCACTAATTGGTTCTTACCCATCTTAACGTTCATTGATTGGTTCTTACCCATCTTAGCGTTCACTGATTGGTTCTTACCCATCTTAGCGTTCACTGATTGGTTCTTACCCATCTTAACGTTCACTGATTGGTTCTTACCCATCTTAACGTTCACTGATTCGTTCTTACCCATCTTAGCGTTCACTGATTGGTTCTTACCCATCTTAGCGTTCACTGATTGGTTCTTACCCATCTTAACGTTCACTGATTGGTTCTTACCCATCTTAACGTTCACTGATTGGTCCTTCCCAACCGATGTGTGTGCTGATTGGTCCTCAACAACTGTTGCTTTCACTGACTGATCCTGGACGTCACGTACCTTAAGTTCACACGGTAGGTTCCTCTTAACTCTCCCCAGATCTTGTGTAAACTTCCCAGACCTTTTGACTTTTCGCAGACCTTCTTTTATTGCTGTCTTTGCCTTCTTATCTATCTATGTAGTCCTTATCAGTCTCTCATTCCTTTTTCTCCCTTCCTTATCCTCCTCCTCTCTGTTATCTCCCCCCGTCTCTCTCTTCTACCTCTTCCTATTCTCTTCCTGGTTTACCCAAGAAACTCTTCTCTTTTACTGAAGTGGCTGCTTCCTCTACACAAGTTTCTTTTCTCCTCTTCTTCGTCCCCTCTTTACTTAACTTTTCTCTCTTCCCTTCTTTACTTAACTTTTCTCTCTTCCCTTCTTTACTTAACTTTTCTCTTTCCCCCTTCTCTCCTCCACCTCTCTACTCCCTGCTTTCCCATTCCTCTCTGCTCACCATTTTTTCTCTTTTTATATCTCTCCTTTCTCTCCCTCTATCCTATCCTCCCAAAATTTTCTTTCCCTGTTATTTCTTTACATCACAACGTTCCCCTCACCCCACAGCAACCTCTGTTCTCCCCTCACCCCACAACAACCTCTGTTCTCCTCTCACCCAACAACAACCTCTGTTCTCCCCTCCACCCCACAGCAACCTCTGTTCTCCCCTCACCCCACAACAACCTCTGTTCTCCCCTCACCCCACAGCAACCTCTGTTCTCCCCTCACCCCACAGCAACCTCTGTTCTCCCTCACCCCACAGCAACCTCTGTTCTCCCCTCACCCCACAGCAACCTCTGTTCTCCCTCACCCCACAACAACCTCTGGTCTTCTCCCCTCACCCCAAAATAACCTCTGTTCTCCCCACAACAACCTCTGTTTCCCCTCACCCCACAACAACCCCTGTTCTCCCCTCACCCGACAGCAACCTCTGTTCTCCCCTCACCCGACAGCAACCTCTGTTCTCACCTCACACCCACAACAACCTCTGGTCTTCTCCCCTCACCCCACAGCAACCTCTGTTCTCTCCTCACCCCCACAACAACCTCTGGTCTTCTCCCCTCACCCCACAACAACCTCTGTTCTCCCCTCACCCCACAACAACCTCTGTTCTCCCCTCACCCCACAACAACCTCTGTTCTCCCTCACTAGGTGAGTACAACTAGGTGAGTACACACACACACACACACACACACACACACACACACACACACACACACATACACACACACACACACACACACACAGGTTTGCAACAAGACTAGTCCCAGAGCTAAGAGGTATGTCCTACGAGGAGAGGTTAAGGGAAATCGACCTGACGACACTGGAAGACATGAGAGTTAGGGAGGATATGATAACGACATAAAAAAATACTGAGAGGCATAGACAAGGTGGACAAAGACAGGATGTTCCAGAGATGGGACACAACAACAAGGGATCACAGTTGGAAGCTGAAGACTCAGATGAACCACAGAGATGTTAGGAAGTATTTTTTCAGTCACAGAGTTGTCAGGAAGTGGAATAGCCTGGGTAGTGATGTAGTGGAGGCAGGATCCATACATAGCTTTAAGAAGAGGTATGATAAAGCTCATGGAGCGGGAAGAGTGACCGGGTAGCGGCCAGTTGAAGAGACGGGGCCAGGAGCTGTGACTCGACCGCTGCAACCACAACTAGGTGAGTGCACACACACACACACACACAAACACACAAAGTACAAACAGGTCGAGTGTCTATCAACAAGTGCTTTTGACAACTGGCCAGTGATTTTTTTTTTTTAACATTTTTTGTGTCGCCAGACAGACCTCGGAGTGAGGGACCAGGAGCTATGACGAAATATTGAATTGCTATATTATCGACGAAGCGCTAAATCTTTAGGGTCGACACAGCATTTGGGTTAATGGAAGATCACGTTTGATCCAACGGAGGGTACCTTCACTGTTGTGGATCAAGAGCACTTCACCGGCATGAAGGTACCTCCGGCCACTCTCGAAGCGTGGGAATTAACTCTAAATTCCCAGAATGCTCTTGTGTCGCGTGAGCAAAGAAGAATCAGGAGTTGATATGATCATAACGTACAAGATACTTGAGAATATCATCGTAACAGTGGTAAATTTTGACCTGGAGGAAGTATAGATGATGATGGATATCGAGGTGGATCATAATTTGGACGTTACCGCTGTGAGAGTCCTGAATAACAAGTTCGTGACGGATGTATCCAGGCGTGAGTACCACGGTAGATAGGTTACAACCCAGGGAAATACCAAGGATGCCCGGCTGAAACCTGGGGGAAATACCAAGGATGCCAGGCTGAAACCTGGGGGAAATACCAAGGATGCCAGGCTGAAACCTGGGGGAAATACCAAGGATGGCAGACTGAAACCTCTAGGAAATACCAAGGATGGCAGACTGAAACCTCTAGGAAATACCAAGGATGGCAGGCTGAAACCTCAAGGAAATACCAAGGATGGCAGGCTGAAACCTCTAGGAAATACCAAGGATGGCAGGCTGAAACCTCAAGGAAATACCAAGGATGGCAGGCTGAAACCTCTAGGAAATACCAAGGATGGCAGGCTGAAACCTCAAGGAAATACCAAGGATGGCAGGCTGAAACCTCAAGGAAATACCAAGGATGGCAGGCTGAAACCTCTAGGAAATACCAAGGATGGCAGGCTGAAACCTCAAGGAAATACCAAGGATGGCAGGCTGAAACCTCAAGGAAATACCAAGGATGGCAGGCTGAAACCCCCAGGAAATACCATGGATGGCAGGCTGAAACCTATAGGAAATACCAAAGGTGGCAGGCTGAAACCTCTAGGAAATACCAAGGATGGCAGGCTGAAACCCCCAGGAAATACCATGGATGGCAGGCTGAAACCTATAGGAAATACCAAAGGTGGCAGGCTGAAACCTCTAGGAAATACCAAGGATGGCAGGCTGAAACCTCGAGGAAATACCAAGGATGGCAGGCTGAAACCTCAAGGAAATACCAAGGATGGCAGGCTGAAACCTCTAGGAAATACCAAGGATGGCAGGCTGAAACCCCCAGGAAATACCAAGGATGGCAGGCTGAAACCTCCAGGAAATACCAAAGGTGGCAGGCTGAAACCTCTAGGAAATACAAAGGATGGCAGGCTGAAACCTCTAGAAAATACCAAGGATGGCAGGCTGAAACCTCCAGGAAATACCAAAGATGGCAGGCTGAAACCTCTAGAAAATACCAAGGATGGCAGGCTGAAACCTCTAGAAAATACCAAAGATGGCAGGCTGAAACCTCTAGAAAATACCAAGGATGGCAGGCTGAAACCTCCAGGAAATACCAAAGATGGCAGGCTGAAACCTCAAGGAAATACCAAGGAAGGTAGACTGAAACCTTTAGGAAATACCAAGGAACACAGGATAAAACTCAGGAGGTTGGAAACGACAGTTTCTGGTCACTTGGATGTCCATAGTGGGCGAAACGTTGTCAATAATGGATGACATTATACTGCTGTCTTTATTTTTCCAAAAATAACAACAGTAGAAGCAGCAGCAATAACAGCAGCGAGGGAAACAGCAGGTTAACAGCAGTGGTAACACAGTCATCACGAACAGCAGGTTAACAGCAGTGGTAACAGTCATCACGAACAGCAGGTTAACAGCAGTGGTAACACAGTCATCACGAACAGCAGGTTAACAGCAGTGGTAACACAGCCATCACGAACAGGAGGTTAACAGCAGTGGTAGCACAGCCATCACGAGCAGCAGGTTAACAGCAGTGGTAGCACAGCCATCACGAACAGCAGGCTAATAGCAGTGGTAACACAGCGATCACGAACAGCAGCTTAACAGCAGTAGTAACACAGTCATCAAGAACAGGAGGTTAACAGCAGTGGTAGCACAGCCATCACGAACAGCAGGTTAACAGCAGTGGTAGCACAGCCATCACGAACAGCAGGTTAACAACAGTGGTAGCACAGCCATCACGAACAGCAGGTTAACAGCAGTGGGAACACAGCTATCACGAACAGCAGGTTAACAGCAGTGGTAACACAGCCATCACGAACAGCAGGTTAACAGCAGTGGTAACATAGCCATCAAGAACAGCAGGTTAACAGCAGTGGTAACACAGTCATCACGAACAGCAGGTTAACAGCAGTGGTAACACAGTCATCACGAACAGCAGGTTAACAGCAGTGGTAGCACAGCCATCACGAACAGCAGGTTAACAGCAGTGGTAGCACAGCCATCACGAACAGCAGGCTAACAGCAGTGGTAACACAGCCATCACGAACAGCAGGTTAACAGCAGTAGTAACACAGTCATCACGAACAGCAGGTTAACAGCAGTGGTAGCACAGCCATCACGAACAGCAGGTTAACAACAGTGGTAGCACAGCCATCACGAACAGCAGGTTAACATCAGTGGTAATACAGCTATCACGAACAGCAGATTAACAGCAGTGGTAACACAGCCACCACGAACAGCAGGTTAACAGCAGTGGTAACATAGCCATCAAGAACAGCAGGTTAACAGCAGTGGTAACACAGTCATCACGAACAGCAGGTTAACAGCAGTGGTAACACAGCCATCACGAACAGCAGGTTAACAGCAGTGGTAACACAGCCATCAAGAACTGCAGGTTAACAGCAGTGGTAGCACAACCATCACGAACAGCAGGTTAACAGCAGTGGTAACACAGCCATCACGAACAGCAGGTTAACAGCAGTGGTAACACAGCCATCACGAACAGCAGGTTAACAGCAGTGGTAGCACAGCCACCACGAACAGCAGGTTAACAGCAGTGGTAACACAGCCATCACGAACAGCAGGTTAACAGTAGTGGTAACACAGCCATCGAGAACAGCAGGGTAACAGCAGTGGTAACACAGCCATAACCAACAGCAGGTTAACAGCAGTGGTAGCACAGCCATCAAGAACAGCAGGTTAACAGCAGTGGTAACACAGCCATCAAGAACAGCAGGTTAACAGCAGTGGTAACACAGCCATCACGAACAGCAGGTTAACAGCAGTGGTAACAGCCATCACGAACAGCAGCAGCAGCAGCAGCAGCAGCACACTAATTGAAGACACTAGAATGTTTGACCTAAGGTCGCCGTTCTAGGGACAAGTTGAATGTTCCTAGTTTCTAGAAGTTGGTGAGGATAATCAGCGGGTCGCTTAATGTTGCGGGATGGGAGAGAGAGAGAGAGAGAGAGAGAGAGAGAGAGAGAGAGAGAGAGAGAAGACGGAGGAGGAAGAGGGATAATTGAGAAGGGAAGGGGGTGTGATAAGTTGACAGAGAGGAAGAGAAAAGTTCCGAGGGCAAGATTTAGGTAAGAAAAATATCGGGATAGAAGGAAAAGGAGATGAAAGTCGGAAGAATGGAATGGAAGATTGGAAAAGCGGACAAGAAAATCGGAAGAAGGGACAGGAAAGAAGGAAGAAGGGACAGGAAAGAAAGAGAAAAGAACAGGAAAGATGGAAGAAGGGACGGGAAAAGAAGGAACAGGAAAGAAGGGACAGGAAGGTCGGAAGAAGGGATATAATAGGAAAGAAGGTAGAAGAGATTGGAATGTCCGAAGAATGGAAAATAAAGTTGGAATAAGGGACATGAAGTTGATATTGAGAGGAAGGAACTGGGTCTGCAACCTCGTACTGCTGGGTTCAGGTGCTGACTGGCTGGCGTCAGGTGCTGACTGGCTACCGTCAGGTGCTGACTAGCAAGCGTCAGGTGCTGACTGGCTAGCGTCAGGTGCTGACTGGCTAGCGTCAGGTGCTGACTGGCTAGCGTCAGGTGCTGACTGGCTACCGTCAGGTGCTGACTGGCTGCCATTGGGTATTAACTCGCTGTCGTCTGGTGCTGACTGGCTACCGTCAGGTGCTGACTCTCTCCAGCACTTTCCTGGTCCCCAGTGTTACCTTTGTTTACACTGCTGGCTAGGCAGGAGCTATGTAGCAGCCCTACTGTTATTATTAATAGTATAGTGATAGTAATAGTAAAATTAATAGTAGTAGTAGTAATTGTAGTAGTAATAGTAGAAATTATAGTAGTAGTAATGATAGTAGACGTAGTGGTAGTAGTAATACGAGAGAGAGAGTGGCAGAATTAAGAATGACTATTTCCAAAATGCACTGCTATTTTTTCTATTAAGTTCTGAGGGTGATAATGTGATTTTTTCTCGTTTATTTTTGCAACAAACATATGACTGAAACACCAAAGACTGCTTGCTAGCCAGATAATGTGATGAGTACCGACGGCTTGATGAATAACACACTCTTATCTTCAATCTCGAAACTTTTCTGAAAAGCCATCAGTGTTGCACGTTCCTCATGTTCAATATTTATACTATATGTTGGCTAATTATTTTTGGGTTCAATTCTTTCTACGTCGGGACATGATTGCAAACCAGGGAACGGGTGGGGATTTTTGAGCCAGTGTCGAGTCCTAAAATTCACTTCCAATGAATTCAAATCTCACCCGTTCCTTGTTTTTTTTTTTTTTTTTTTTTTATTCGCCGGTATTCTCCCGGCCCGGGTCTTTTCCAAGTAGTGGTGACCCGGCCTTGGCTCCCTATCTGGGGAGTGTCTCGAGACTTAAGTCTCCCATGGGAGGAGGTACAAGTACCTCCTCATCTTTGGGACCAAGTGTCCCCAGGCCTAGCCACATTCCCCGCCCTCACGGGGCTCGTAGGGAGAAGCTAGGCCTCTGGTCTGCCATCTACCCCGCCTCGAAGGGGCTCGTGGGGATGGCAGTCTTATGAGCTGCAGATGGTAGCAAGCTCAGGCTTTTTTTCCCCCCGTTCCTTGGTATCTACGTCCAGCCTATATATCACTGATCAAATATTTACTCGAAATGTTGTATACATGTATACATCCTACCACAGTCTTTTCATTTTTAGGGAACTGACTCTTTTCAGTGTTAAACATAAAATTAACATGTTAAACTTGTTAATTTTCTTTTAGAGGTTGAGAGTGTCACTGAAGATTTTATGGAATATTATAACTGACGTATTAAATCTATCCCCTTCCATTTTCTTAATAAACTTGAAGATATACCACGTATGTTGATGTTTTTTGAAGCTTTCTTTGAAGGTCACTTTAAGATCCAAACGTTTCTTACATTCGTACAGTCAGTCCCAGGACAGAAAGTTTAGTTTACAATATCAGTGTCCCAAGAGAACACATTCGTGTTTATTTCCTCTGAAGTTGTTGTCGCAGTCATTTACCTTCTTAATACATTTCTCCCCAAGGAAACACGTAACATAGTGTAGGAATGTCTTACTGATCAAAATTTCTGACTAAACATAGACATATTCTTAGCCAGTTTAGGTCAGTTTAGATATTTTTATAAGAATTAGCAAAGTTAGACTGGCTTGCGAAATCATTTTTGCTTTGAATTACAAAAAATTGGACATGTAATATATCTAGATAACATCAGTTAGCTGTTCTTTTTTGACGGGAGACTAGTGTACTCACCTAGTTGTTGTTGCGGGGGTCGAGTCCAAGCTCCTGGCCCCGCCTCTTCACTGGTCGCTACTAGGTCACTCTCCCTGTACCGTGAGCTTTATCATACCTCTGCTTAAAGCTATGTATGGATCCTGCCTCCACTACATCGCTTCCCAAACTATTCCACTTACTGACTACTCTGTGGCTGAAGAAATACTTCCTAACATCCCTGTGATTCATCTGTGTCTTCAACTTCCAACTGTGTCTCTTTGTTGCTGTGTCCCATCTCTGGAACATTCTATATCTGTCCACCCTGTCAATTCCTCTCAGTATTTTATATGTCCTTATCATGTCTCCCCTATCTCTCTTGTCTTCCAGTGTCGTCAGGTCGATTTCCCTTAACCTTTCTTCGTAGGACAATTCCCTTAGCTCTGGAACTAGTCTTGTTGTAAACCTTTGCACTTTCTCTAATTTCTTGACGTGCTTGACCAGGTGTGGGTTCCAAACTGGTGCTGCATATTCCAATATGGGCCTGACATATATGGTGTACAGTCTTGAACGATTCCTAACTGAGGTATCGAAACGCTATTCTTAGGTTTGCCAGGCGCCCATGTGCTGCAGCAGTTATCTGGTTGATGTGCGCCTCAGGAGGTGTGCTCAGTGTTATACTCGCCCCAAGATCTTTTTCCTTGAGTGAGGTTTGCAGTCATTGGCCACCTAGACTATACTCTGTCTGTGGTCTTCTTTGCCCTCCCCCGATCTTCATGACTTTGCATTTGCGGGGTTATATTCAAGGAGACAGTTGCTGGACCAGGCTTGTAGTCTGTCCAGGTCTCTTTGTAGTCCTGCCTGATCCTCGACCGATTTAATTCTCATTAACTTTACATCGTCTGCACACAGGACACTTCTGAGTCTATCCCTTTCGTTATGTCATTCACATATACCAAAAACAGCAAAGGTCCTAGGACTGACACCTATGGAACCCCGCTTGTCACAGGCGCCCACTCTGACACCTCGTCATGTACCATGACTCGTTGTTGCCTCCCTGTCAGATAGCCTCTGATCCATTGCAGTGCCTTTCCTGTTATGTTTACCTGATCCTCTAGCTTTTGCATTAACCTTTTGTGAGAAACTGTGACGAAGGCCTTCTTGCAGTCCAAAAAAATGCAGTGTATCCACCCCGTTTTCTCGTGTCTTACTTCTGTTACCTTGTCATAAAACTCCAGTAGGTTTGTGACACAGGATTTTCCTTCCCTGAAACTGTGTGTGTATGTTTGTGTGCGTGTGTGTGTGTGTGTGTGTTGTGTGTGTGTGTGTGTGTGTGTGTGTGTGTGTGTGCGTGTGTGGGTGTGTGATGCGTGTGTGTGTATGTGTGTATGTGTTTGTGTACTCACCTAATTGTACTCACCTAATTGTGGTTGCAGGGGTCGAGACTGAGCTCCTGGCCCCGCCTCTTCACTGATCGCTGCTAGGTCCTCTCCCTCTCTGCTTCCTGAGCTTTGTCATATCTCTTCTTAAAGCTATGTATGGTTCCTGCCTCCACTATTTCACTTGCTTGGCTATTCCACTTCCTGTGTGTGTGTGTGTGTGTGTGTGTGTGTGTGTGTGTGTGTGTGTGTGTGTGTGTTCAACTAATTGTGGTTGCAGGGGTCGAGGCTCAGCTCCTGGCCCCGCCTCTTCACTGATCGCTACTAGGTCCTCTCCCTCTCTGCTTCCTGAGCTTTGTCATACCTCTTCTTAAAACTATATATGGTTCCTGCCTCCACCACTTCACTTGCTAGGCTATTCCACTTCCTGACGACTCTATGACTGAAGAAATACTTCCTAACGTCCCTGTGACTCGTCTGAGTCTTCAGCTTCCAGTTGTGACCCCTTGTTTCTGTGTCCCCTCTCTGGAACATCCTATCTCTGTCCACCTTGTCTATCTTGTATGTTGTTATCATGTCTCCCCTGATCCTTCTGTCCTCCAGTGTCGTCAGTCCGATTTCCCTCAACCTTTCCTCGTACGACATTCCCCTGAGCTCTGTACTTTCTCTAACAGCAGTTATTTGGTTGATGTGTGCCTCCGGTGACGCGCTCGGTGTTATGGTCACCCCAAGGTCTTTCTCCCTAGTGAGGTCTGTAGTCTTTGTCACCACCTATATCTGTCATGCGGTCTTCTGTTGCCAGCCCCATCTCATGACTTTGCTTTGGGCAGGGTGAATTCGAGAAGCCCAGTTTCTGACCACTTGTCCATGCCTGTTCCAGGTCTTCTTTGCAGTCCTGCCTCATCCTCATCCGATTATTAACATTTCTACTCATCAGCTTCACATCATCTTGCGAATATGGACACTTCAGAGTCTATTCCTTCCATCATGTCGTTCGCATATATCAAAAATAGCACTGGTCCTAGAACTGACCAGACCCCTGTGGGACCCCGCTCGTCACAGGCGCCCATTGTGATACCTCTTCACGTGCCATGACTCTTGTGCTCCTTCAGGTTTCCCTGATCCATTGCGTGCCCTCCCTGTTATATGCGCCTGATCCTCCAGCTTCTGCACTATTCTCTTGTGGGGAACTGTGTCAAAGGCCTTCCTGCAGTGTGTGTGTGTGTGTGTGTGTGTGTGTGTGTGTGTGTGTGTGTGTGTGTGTGTTGGTGTGTGTGTCTTCAGCTGATCCTCCCTTACTTTTTGTGAAGTATTTATTATCGCCTGCTTGTAACCCAGGTTACCACAGCACCAGACATGCCAGGCTGCTGGGGGTGTACTGGCACTTACAATTAACTAACTACCACCACGTCGAACCCAGCTGTCACTGGTTCGATCCCCTGTACGGGTGGGAACATTTGGGCGTGTTTCCTTAAGACGTCTGTTGTCCCTGCGAGGAACTGACAAGGTCCTGGATGTTAGTCGACTGGTGTGGGTCGCATCCTGGGGGACAAAATTAACCTAATTTGCCCGAGATGTTCTGCATAACAAGGGGCTTTCTATATAGTATGTCATTGATGTCAGCTATGGTCTGTATAAGTTGTATCAGCATTTGTAGAATATAAGATTATTATTATTATTATTATTATTATTATTATTATTATTATTATTATTATTATTGTTGTTATTATTATTATTATTATTATTGCGTGTCACTTTTTAAAGGAAGGTGATGGTAGAAGCTTTTGATCATGTATCTCCAAAAAAGACTTGCAGTGGGTTTACTTTTAATATCCACATCAACTTCCTCTTCTACCACCTCTTCCCCCTCAATATTTTTTTTACCAGTCGCCATAATCATCATTCTTCTCTTCTTCCCAAGTCTCATTCTCCTCCTCTTTCCTCTCTCTCCTACCCGCTGCTGCCCCTCTCTGTCGTCACCTGGTGATACCCACGTAGAGTCCCAACTCCTGCAGCTTCCTCGTAAGCAGACTGGCAGCCATTGGTGTCATGCATAACCAGAAATTATTCACCGGCCTTGCAATAATAATTATTCACAGTTATACACTGCACAAGTTTAGTTATATCCCTGAGAGTTGCAATCCCTGAAACATTTCCCCGCCAACCAGTTGTCAACGCTCGGGGAATTATTTTCCCTGGCAACACTTGTACCTGGGGGAATTATCTTTTAACACACGCTTGGGGAACTGCGTCTTATAACACGTTATACTCGGGAATTATTGATGCGTTAGCATACTTTTGGGGAGTTATTTGCATGTTGGCACTCGATGGGGAATTAAATGCCAGGTATTACTTGCGCTTGGGAATTATTGGTCTGCAAACATACGCACACTGGTGAATTATACACAAGTTTGTCATGAATAATTGAGTAAATTCTCCAGTTGTTATGGTTGTGATTGTAAAATAACAGATTAACTTGAGACATTATTTATCCGTTAACAATTTATATACTGTACATGAATGGTATATAATACCGACAAGATGAATAATGTAGACACAGGTGGAACATCTTTTGTAATTAGTTCTACTGTCTTCACGTTATGTCCTTGTATTGATAGTCTCTGGAGGGCGAAACGTCTACAGATAAAGTTACCCAGATGTTGCACATGTGTCTTAATTCTTCGGTTTACTTAAGAGTGGAAGATTATGTAAATTAAAGCTTGTTTTGTGTACTTGTGACTATGAGTTACCTGTTAACGGTGTATTTGTTAGGCCAAGGGAGTTTTGTCAAGCCATCATAAGCAATGAGAAACACTCAGGTAACTTGAATTAAAGACAAGTGGAGAATAAGGAAGTAAGAGGGATCACGGAACGGGTGAGATTTGTACCCCCTGGCCTGTGAGTCTCAGGACACTCTTGCCATGTGTTCAAACCCCTCCCGTTCCATGGTTTGTTTGCATTCATGTTATTGCGATTTCGTGAGTCCAGACACAAAAAGTTTCGATGTCCCTCCCCATTCCACGAGAGCGTTCACCTAACAGGCCGCCGTTGACTTCAAAGACCATCAGGACTTCAATCTTCCATCACCTGTCAGGGACTTCATCAACTTGACTCAACTTTGTATATAAAGTTAAGTTGGTGTTCTTTCAATGGCATCCTTAATAGGTGAACTTAAGGGCTGGGTATGGGTTCCCCCATCAGCTGTCTTGATGAAAATTTACATGAGACACAAGAACGTCAACACAAGTTTATTGTTTAAACTTAGAGATGTTGGGTATCTTTATTAATGAAATGTTTCGCCTACTCAGTAGGCTTCTTCAGTCAAATACAAAAAGAGCAGTAATAATGAAATAAAGGTGATGTGATCAGTTCCTCAGCCTTGGAGAAAAAGTATTTGAGGTGGTCAGTCCCTCAGTCTGGAGATGTGTTAAGGGAGTACATTTACAGCGTAGGTAACCTGCATATGTTTTCATGTTGCACTATAACTCCACTACTGTACACTGCTGTACACTAACGGCTCCCTTCAAGGCTGGCGACATTGCAGACCTGGAGAGTGTACAAAGAACTTTCACGGCACACACAGGTGTGGTAAGGCACCTAAACTACTGGGAACGGTTGAAGGTCCTTGATCTGTATTCCCTCGAACGCAGGCGAGAGAGATACATGATAATATACATTTAGAAGGTCCTGGAGGGATTGGTACCAAACCTGTTTACGGAAATCACTCCATATGAAAGCAAAAGACTCGGCAGGCGATGCAACATTCCCCCGATGAAAAGCAGGGGCGCCACGAGTACACTGAGAGACAACAAAATAAGTGTCCGGGGCCCAAGACTGTTCAATTGCCTTCCAGAACACATAAGGGGAATTATCAATAGACCCCTGGCTGTCTTCAAGAAGGCACTGGACAGGCATCTAAAGTCAGTACTTGACCAACCGGGCTGTGGTTCGTATGTCAGCTTGCGTGCGGCCAGCAGTAACAGCCTGGTTGATCAGACCCTGATCCACCATGAGTCTTGGTCTCAGACCGGGCCGCGGGGGAGTTGACCCCCGAAACCCTCTCCAGGTAAACTCCAGGTACCCACCTGTTGAAGTACAGTGATCCACACTGAGTGTCAGTGGTTCAATCCCCGGCATGGGTGGAAACGTTGGACGTGTTCCCTTACACATGCTGTCCCTGTTCACCTAGCAGTAAGTAGGTAGCTGGGTGTTAGTCGACTGGTGTGGGTGGCATCCTGGAGGACAAGATTGAAGGACCACAATGGAAATAAGACAGTCCTTGACGACGCACTGCCTTTCTTGGGTTACCCTGGGTGGTTAACCCTCCCCTAGGTTAAGAAACCCAGCAGGTCTTATCACTGGATGAAGTGGATTGATGCCCATTGGAGCTCCACTACCCACCTGATGAAGTGGAGTGATCCCCAGTGGAACTCCACTACTCACCTGATGAAGTGGAGTGATCCCCCACTTAGTTATTAAGGAACCCAGACACACACAGATGTACATACTTCTAAGTTCTGCTGTGATTTCCATCTTAGACACAGTAACATAAAACAAGGGCAGCTGGTTCATCTCCACGGCATATATCAGCATGGATCCTCCTAGAAATGCACGACTCTTGAGTTAAGTCATCGCGCACCACAATTATTACTGCTCCTGGCCCGCCCACTACTACTGCATCTATCACTATTGCTACTACTGCTATCAGTACTGTTAATATTACTACTACTGCTACCATTACTACTACTGCTACTATTACTACTACTGCTACTATTACTACTACTGCTGCTATTACTACTACTACCACTACTACTGCCACTATTACTACTTTACCATTACCACTATTATTACTACTATAACCAACCTACTACTACAACAAACCCCTTGAAAGTTAAGATACATGTGCAACATCTGGTTATCTTTATTGTAGACGTTTCGCCATCCAGTGGCTTTATCAATACAAATTCTTGGACATAATTAAAAAAACAGAAGAACTATATACAAAAGATGAGGTAATCAGCCTTGGAGGTGGTGTTTACAGCACTGAGGTTGTAGAGATTCTGGAGCACAGGTAAGGAGACTGGACTGATTACCTCATCTTTTGTATATAGTTCTTCTGTTTTCTAATTATGTCCAAGAACTTATATTGATAAAGCCACTGGATGGCGAAACGTCTGCTATAAAGATAACCAGGTGTTGTGTCTTAGCTTTCATCTTGTCGGTATTGTACACCTGTCTTGCACAACAAACACCTTCAAGAAGGCCCCGTCTCGGGGCACCTCACCTTTCTCCCTTTACATACACTGCATGTCCATGTGCTGTGCGTTTTGACTTGAAAAAAAAAAAAAAAAGCTGGTAACCTGAACGTTTCCGTAATGTGTCAAGAGTCGCACCTGTGATCATCCTGTAACATTGTCAGCAAACTTGCCAGTAATACGTCTACATTGTACCTAATAACTTATTTACCCGTTGACAGTTAATAATCAGTACTTCACTTACATACCGATTAACAAGTAATACCTTATTTATATAGCGTTTAACAAGCAATATTTCACTTATATACCGTTTAACAAGCAGTACTTTTATCACTTAGGAAAAAAAAGTCTAGGACTCTCCTCGCGTTTTTTTAGGCTGTAAGATACACAAGCTTAAATGAAATTAAGATGAAAAGTTTAATGATAAGAGTAACTGGAGTTGAAGAAGGAGGAAAAGACGTGAGTCACAGTAGCGTCTTGTCCTCCTGTTGGTCTCTCACCCCAGCAGCAGCCCAGGACGGTAGTCCCAGAATTCGTGGGCTCAGAGACAGCCTTATCGACTCAGAGCCCGGCCAACTTTTCCAATTTCTTTGGCTTTTGTAACACTCTTCTCCTCCGTCGCTGCTTTTCTGTTTACATTGCGTCGTTGTCAGACTTTTAAAGAGGTTTTAATTCTTCGTGATCTCTGGAGGGTAATTATCAGTGGTTGCAGACTTACTCTCAGGCCTTTTGTGACTCCATGTTATCTACCCCATGTATCCCACCCCATGTATCCTACCCCATGTATCCCACCCCATGTATCCTACCACATGTATCCCACCCCATGTATCCTACCCCATGCATCAAACCCCATGTATCCTACCCCATGTATCCTACCCTATGTATCCCACCCCATGTATCCTACCCCATGTATCCCACCCCATGTATCCTACCCCATGTATCCTACCCATGTATCCCACCCCGTGTATCCCACCCCATGTATCCCAACCCATGTATCCTACGCAATGTATCCCACCCCATGTATCCCACCCCATATATCCTACCCCATGTATCCCACCTGATGTATCCCACCCCATGTATCCCACCCCATACATCCCACCCCATGTATCCCACCCAATACATCCCATCCCATGCATCCAACTCCATGTATCCCAACCCATGTAGCCCACCCCATGTATCCCACCCCATGTATCCCACCACATATATCCAACCCCATGTATGCCACCCCATGCATCCCACTCCATGTATCCCAACCCATGTAGCCCACCCCATGTAGCCCACCCCATGTATCCCATCCCATGTGTCTCACCTCATGTATCCCACCCCATGTATCCCACCGCAGGTATCCAACCCCATGTATCCCACCTCATGTATCCCACCCCATGTGTCTCACCCCATGTATCCCACCCCATGCATCTCGCCCCTTGTAGTAAACCCCATGTAGCCCATCTCATGTAGCAAACCCCATGTATCCCACCCCATGTATCCCACCTCATGTATCCCACCTCATGTATCCCACCCCATGTATCTCACCGCAGGTATCCCACTCCATGTATCCCACCTCATGTATCCCACCCCATGTATCCCACCCCATGTATCCCACCTCATGTATCCCCATGTATCCCACCTCATGTATCCCACCCCAGATATCCCACCCCATGTATCGCACCCCATGTATCTCACCTCATGTATCCCACTTCATGTATTCCACCCCATGTATCCCACCCCATGTATCCAACCTCATGTATCACACCTCATGTAATCCACCTCATGTATCCCACCCCCATGTATCCCACCTTATGTATCCCACCTCATGTATCCCACCTCATGTATCCCACCCCAGGCATCCCACCTCATGTATCCCACCTCATGTACCCACCTCATGTATCCCACCCCATGTATCCCACCTCATGTATCCCACCCCAGGTATCCCTCCCATGTATGCCACCCTATGTATCCCACATGTATCCCACCTCATGTATCCCACCTCATGTATCCCACCTCATGTATCCCACCCCATGTATCCCACCTCATGTATCCCACCCCACGTATCCCTCCCCATGTATCCCACCCTATGTATCCCACATGTATCCCACCCCATGTATCCCACCTCATGTATCCCACCTCATGTATCCCACCCCATGTATCCCACCTCATGTATCCCACCTCATGTATCACACCCCAGGTATCCCTCCCCATGTATCCCACTCTATGTATCCCACCTCATGTATCCCACATTATGAATCCCACCCCATGTATCCCACCTCATGTATCCCACCTCATGTATCCCAACATATGTGTCCCACCTCATGTATCCCACTTCATGTATCCCACCTCATGTATCCCACCCCATGTATCCCACCTCATGTATTCCATCCCATGTATCCCTCCCCATGTATCCCACCTCATGTATCCCACCTCATGTATCTCACCCCATGTATCCCACCTCATGTATCCCACCCCATGTATCCCACATGATATATCCCACCCCATGTATCCCACCTCATGTATCCCACCTCATGTATCCCACCCCATGTATCCCACTTCACATATACCACCTAATGTATCCCACCACATGTATCCCAGCTCATGTATCCCACCTCATGTATCCAACCCCATGTATCCCACCCAATGTATCCCACCCCATGTATATCACCTCATGTATCCCACCCCATGTATCCCACCCATGTATCCCACCTCATGTTTCCCACCTCATGTATCCCACCCCATATATCCCACCCCATGTATCCCACCTCACGTATCCCGCCCCATGTATCCCACCCCATGTATCCCACCTCATGTATCCCACTTCATGTATCCCACCCCATGTATCCCACCAAATGTATCCCACCTCATGTATCCCACCTCATGTATGTCACCTCATGTAACTCACCCCATTTATCCCACCTCATGTATCCCACCTCATGTATCCCACCTCATGTATGTCACCTCATGTATCCCATCAAATGTATCCCACCTCATGTATCCCACCTCATGTATGTCACCTCATGTATCCCACCTCATGTATCTCACCACATGTATCCCACCCCATGTATCCCACCTCACGTATCCCACCCCATGTATCCCACCCCATGTATCCCACCTCATGTATCCCACCCCATGTATCCCACCTCATGTATCCCACCTCATGTATGTCACCTCATGTAACTCACCCCATGTATCCCACCTCATGTATCCCACCTCATGTATCCCCCTCATGTATGTCACCTCATGTATCCCATCAAATGTATCCCACCTCATGTATCCCACCTCATGTATGTCACCTCATGTATCCCACCTCATGTATCTCACCACATGTATCCCACCCCATGTATCCCACCTCATGTATCCCCCTCATGTATGTCACCTCATGTATCCCACCCATGTGTCCCACCCCATGTATCCCACCCCATGTATCCCTCCTCATGTATCCCACCTCATGTATGTCACCTCATGTATCCCACCCCATGTATCCCACCTCATGTATACCAACCAATGTATCCCACCCAATGTATCCCACCCCATGTATCCCACCTCATGTATCCAATCTCATGTATGTCACCTCATGCATCCCACCCCATGTATCCACCCCATGTATCCCACCTCATGTATCCCACCCCATGTATCCCACCCCATGTATCCCACCCCATGTATCCCACCTCATGTATCCCACAGTCCCACCATGTATCCCATATCATGTATCCCACCCCATGTATCCCACCTCATGTATCCCACCTCATGTATGTCACTTCATGCATCCCACCCCATGTATCCCACCCCATGTATCCCACCCCATGTATCCCACCTCATGTATCCCACCCCATGTATCCCACCCCATGTATCCCACCTCATGTATCCAATCTCATGTATGTCACCTCATGCATCCCACCCCATGTATCCCACCCCATGTATCCCACCTCATGTATCCCACCCCATGTATCCCACCCCATGTATCCCGCCCCATGTATCCCACCCCATGTATCCCACCTCATGTATCCCACTTCATGTATCCCACCCCATGTATCCCACCAAATGTATCCCACCTCATGTATCCCACCTCATGTATGTCACCTCATGTAACTCACCCCATTTATCTCACCTCATGTATCCCACCTCATGTATCCCACCCCATGTATGTCACCTCATGTATCCCATCAAATGTATCCCACCTCATGTATCCCACCTCATGTATGTCACCTCATGTATCCCACCTCATGTATCTCACCACATGTATCCCACCCCATGTATCCCACCTCACGTATCCCACCCCATGTATCCCACCCCATGTATCCCACCTCATGTATCCCACCCCATGTATCCCACCTCATGTATCCCACCTCATGTATGTCACCTCATGTAACTCACCCCATGTATCCCACCTCATGTATCCCACCTCATGTATCCCACCTCATGTATGTCACCTCATGTATCCCATCAAATGTATCCCACCTCATGTATCCCACCTCATGTATGTCACCTCGTGTATCCCACCTCATGTATCTCACCACATGTATCCCACCCCATGTATCCCACCTCATGTATCCCACCTCATGTATGTCACCTCATGTATCCCACCCCATGTGTCCCACCCCATGTATCCCACCCCATGTATCCCTCCTCATGTATCCCACCTCATGTATGTCACCTCATGTATCCCACCCCATGTATCCCACGTCATGTATCCCACCCCATGTATCCCACCCAATGTATCCCACCCCATGTATCCCACCTCATGTATCCAATCTCATGTATGTCACCTCATGCATCCCACCCCATGTATCCCACCCCATGTATCCCACCTCATGTATCCCACCCCATGTATCCCACCCCATGTATCCCACCCCATGTATCCCACCTCATGTATCCCACCCCATGTATCCCATATCATGTATCCCACCCCATGTATCCCACCTCATGTATCCCACCTCATGTATGTCACTTCATGCATCCCACCCCATGTATCCCACCCCATGTATCCCACCCCATGTATCCCACCTCATGTATCCCACCCCATGTATCCCACCCCATGTATCCCACCACATGTATCCCACCTCTTTTATTCCACCCCATGTATCCCACCTCATGTATCCCACCCCATGTATCCCACCTCATGTATCCCACCTCATGTATGTCACCTCATGCATCACACCCCATGTATCCCACCCCATGTATCCCACCTCATGTATCTCACCCCATTTATCCCACCCCATGTATCCCCACTCATGTATCCCACCCCATGTATCCCACCCCATGTATCCCAAACCATGTATCCCACCCCATGTATCCCACCTCATGTATCCCACCCCATTTATCCCACCCCATGCATCCCACCTCATGTATGTCACCTCATGCATCCCACCTCATGTATCTCACCCCATGTATCCCACCTCATGTATCCCACCACATGTATCCCACCCCATGTATCCCACCTCATGAATCCCACCTCATGTATCCCACCCCATGTATCCCACCTCATGTATCTCACCCCATGCATCCCACCCCATGTATCCCACCCCATGTATCCCACCTCATGTATCCCACCCCATGTATCCCACCTCATGTATCCCACCTCATGTATCCCACCTTATGTATCCCACCTCATGTATCCCACCCCATTCATCCTACCTCATGCATCCCACCTCATGTATGTCACCTCATGTATCCCACCTCATGTATCCCACCCCATGTATCCCACCTCATGTATCCCACCTCAGGTATGTCACCTCATGCATCCCACCCCACGTATCCCACCTCATGTATCCCACCCCATGTATCCCACGTCATGTATCCCAACCCATGTCTTAATCGCATTTCCTTACCATTCATAGTGTTTTATATTTGTTGTAAGGTCAGTGTTACTAGCACTACATGCAGTTTGGTTCACTTGCACAACACTAAGGAAAATTTTATATTATCATATATCAGCACGGTGTACCGGCCACCCTGGTCATCCCTGGTCAGGTCACCCCGGTGTCCCGGCCACCCTGGTCATCCCTGGTCAGGTCACCCCGGTTTATCGGCCTCCCTGGTCATCCCTGGTCAGGTCATCCCGGTGTACCGGCCACTCTGGTCATCCCTGGTCAGGTCACCCCGGTGTACCCGCCACCCTGGTCAGGTCACCCCGGTGTACCGGCCACCCTGGTCATCTCTGGTCAGGTCACCCCGGTGTACCGGCCACCCTGGTCATCCCTGGTCAGGTCACCCCGGTGTCCCGGCCACTCTGGTCTTCCCTGGTCAGGTCTCCACGGTGTACCGGCCACCCTGGTCATCCCTGGTCAGGTCACCCCGGTGTCCCGGCCGTCCTGGTCATACCTGGTCAGGTCACCCCGGTGTACCGGCCATCATGGTCATCCCTGGTCAGGTCACCACGGTGTACCAGTTACCCTGGTCATCCCTGGTCATGTCACTACGGTGTCCCGGCCACCCTGGTCATCCCTGGTCAGGTCAGCACTGTGTACCGGCCACCCTGGTCATCCCTTGTCAGGTCACCCCTGTGTCCCGGCCGCCCTGGTCATCCCTGGTCAGGTCACCCCGGTGTACCGGCCATCATGGTCATCCCTGGTCATGTCACTACGGTGTACCGGCCACCCTGGTCATCCCTGGTCAGGTCACCCCGATGTACCGGTTACCCTGGTCATCCCTGGTCAGGTCACCCCAGTCTACTCTACTCTGGTAATCCTTTAGGTCCTTATAATCATCAGTGCGAGAATTGGAATCCTTGAGATTGTTGTGATTGTTAAGGTTATTCCACGAGATGCTGAGACTAACTTTTGATCTTTTTTTCTGAGTTCTTCAAAATCATTTATTAGAGGTTCCTTGTTTATCAGAACCACGCCAAGCAAGTTATTGTTTCTAGTTGGTTCTGGCACAAACTGTTTTAAAAAGCAGTTCTTGGTTATTTTTGAAAAAGTCGCTGGTCTCTTTAAGATTTCCTCTCAGATTGTTCACTGAAGACGTCAACTATATAGGCGAAACTTTTTTTCAATAAATATCCCCAACTGTTACACACGTGTCTTAATTTTCAACCTGTCAGGTTGTTCCAGTCAATTTGGCTAAATTTAAAATCTCCCATTAAAATTTATATTTTTCGTATCTTCTTGCCTTATCAGTTTTATTCGACCAAAGTTTGCCTTAGTCACTGTCTATGGAGGCCTGCGAGTTTTACGACGAACTTGTCGTAAGTTCGAGCCTCATCCGTTCTGTGATCACACCTAAGACTACATTTTCCTGCCCATCAAGAAGCCTCAATCAAACAGATTCCGTGTCTGTACCTTCCATATTTATATAGTTTCTGATCCATCAGTTTCAATTTTCCCCAACATTTATATCAGCTCCGCTCCCTTTCCTGTTGACTCCATCAGTGTGGAATAATTTATACTTCTGAATGTGACATTCAACAAGCATGTTCCTAGTTTTTAGACTGAACCAGACCTCAGTTATTGCAATAATATTTATGCTTCATCAACGTGCAATTAATCTTAGTTCGTCTATTTTATTTCTTTCACTTCGGCTATTTTTGTAGAGATACTAAGAAAGTTTTTGCCTTGCTTCTCTCCTCTCCTCTTTTCTCCTTTAGATTTGTCAGTAACTATTTTATTGGCTGTCTTGTTTGTTGAACGTATTACTAACATATCTTGGCAGTTCTTACTCTCTACGTCCCTAGTACTGCAACCCCTAGTTTAGCAACGGTTCCTTCGACTGTATTGGTTAACGCTACCACCTTGCGCCAGTAAGATGCGTATCATGTTTGGCATAGAAATGATCCCAGTTGCTAGTGAAGAGAATATAAAGCAGCTTTCAGTGCTTGTCTAGCCAGCAATTTACACCAATCACCCTAGACATTCATTCACTGCCCACTCTCCTTCTAGGCAAAATTCTAGATGTGATCGGAATCCTTTTGACCAAATGACATTGATGAAGGCATTCCTCCCTTACACCTACGTATATCCCTCTGAACTGCGTATGTCCCTCTCAACTACGTATATCCCTCACATCTGCGTATCTCCTGCGTATCTCCCTCATTTCTTCTGCTTCTCCTTCAGGTCATTGAAACTAGCTGTAAGGAAGTTGGTCTGGGATAGGATATGGAGGAACGGAAGTGAGGAGGAAAATTGGCTTTCTCTCGATTTGGAGATGGTGAGGGGAGGGAGGATGGTGAGGGAGGTGGGATGGAGGATGATGGAGAAAGAAGGTAGGAAGGGAAAGTCCGGAAGTTGTAATGTTGAGGACAAGATAGTGTAGTAACCGGAAATGATCGTAGTGGTGCTGAAGATGGCGCTGATTGTGGAGATTGTTGGTGGTGGAGAGTATTGGTGTGGAAGATTGCTGATTGGTGGAGTGGAGAGAGAGAGAGAAAAATTGGTGATGGAAATATGTAAGATTGTAAACATTGAATAAGTTGATGGTTGAAGCTGATGGGGATTGTGTTGGTGGTGATGAAGCCAGATAATAGAAATTAACTCAAGCCTCCGTGACTACGGAGATAGAACTTGGAATGAGGGAGATGGACCCTGGTGGCTGGTGTTCGCACCAGCATCCTGTCTCACAATAAACACACATCTCCGACTCCAGCATCAGGAAGTGAGAAGATTACAGTTAATAATAATAATAATAATAATAATATAATCAAAGTAATAATAGTAATAATAAAAATATAATCGTTATTTATGCGAGTACATGATACTACTTATACAGGTCATAGCTGACATCAGTGACATACTTTATAGAAAGTCCCTGGTTATGCAGAGTATTTTGGGCAGCTTAGGTTAATCTTGCCCCCAGGATGCGACCCACACCAGTCGGCTAATACCCAGGTACCTGCTTGCTGCTAGGTGAGCAGGGGCAGCAGGTTTAAGGATACGCGCCCAGTGTTTTCACCTGTACCGGGAATCGAACCACGGACATTCAGTGTGTGAGGTGAGTGCACTAGCAACCAAGCTACGAGACACCATAAGATGTGTGATTGCGAGTGTATAATTACAGGAGTGGAGGTAAACTTGTAGACGCGACCCGCAACGGCTGACTAAAATCCAGGTTACTCTACTGAGGACTGCCTTCCGAATTAAAGACGCGTGGCACTGGAGAAAAGTTTTAGGGCTGGATTAATGACTGGCTCATTGACAGGAAACAGTGAGTGGTAATGAGCACAGAGGTAAATTACACAATACACAGATAACCCGCACATAGGAGAGGGGAGCTTACGACGGCGTTATGGTCCGACTTGCACCATTTACAATGTCACACCTACACAAAAGAGTTTAATTAGGTAAGGTTTGTCAGGAAACAGGACAAGTGTTTCCTAACGCTGGGTCTTAGTCATATGATGACTCACAACTGGAGCTTTTGGTCATCTGACCGAGGCCTTCCGCTGGCTTACCGGTTCCCTCTTTAAAAATCATGGTTATGATTATAACCATTATTATATCAATGATGATATGGTTACAAAAGAGCTAGGGAGCCAGTATATATAGGCGAGGGGACCAGTCACGGGATCAACAGTGGTGTCTGAAGTAGCCAGACGTGAAGAGGAATTCCCCAGGGACCAGTCCTTCGTCCAGTCATTTAGACTGTGCAGTTCCTTTCATGAGGAAACACTGATTATAGCCCGTGGGATCTGCTATCTGTCTTGGCCACGTACTGTAATTTGTCTGGATGCTGCTAGGGAACAGAAATAAGAGGTACAAGGAGACCTGCCATTCGTCATGCCCTGCCCGGGATTGTATCTATGATCATTTGGTTGTGCGTCGAGCATATTAAGCTGTTAACTTGTTTTATTCAGTGGATGTTTAAGCGATCTCTCATTGAGAGTGAGTTTTGCTGTTGTCTGTGTTTCTATGTCCCCTGTGTCTGTTTCTGTGTCCTCTGTGTCTGTTTCTGTGTCCCCTGTATTTGCGTTTCCATGACCCCTGTGTTTCTATAACCCCTGTGTCTATATTTCCATGTCCCCTGTGTTTCTATAACCCCTGTGTCTATATTTCCATGTCCCATGTACTTACGGTCGGAATCTATCAAAAAAAAACCACTGTGTGTGTGTGTGTGTGTGTGTGTGTGTGTGTGTGTGTGTGTGTCAGAAGAGCTGGTATCATAGCCCAGGAGATAATGAAAGTGACACAGCAAGATGAGCCAATAAACAATAAGGGACAGTCCTCCTGAGGTACTCACTGTGAACACGTAAATCAAAGCTCTTTATGAACAGAACTTTTTGAGGGATTTTCTCTCTCTTACAGACAGAGTTATATTTCCATCTCTGGTTGAATGAGAGCTGAGGCAGTCATCTTTCTCTGAGCCACCCTGGACTACAGGAAATTATAGGAAATGAGATTTGAGAAGTGATACAAAAATTGGTGCAACGGGAGATTGCTAGAAATGAAATTGGAGGTGAGGGGAGGTGATGGGAGGGAGATGGGAAATGAGAGGGAGGTGAAAGGGGATGGGAAATGAGAGGAAGGTTAAGATGGGCAGTGACGGGGAGGTGACGGGGGTGCGACATTCACCTCGTCCCATAAATACTGTGAGAATATTCTCCAAGTCACGTGTAAAAGTGAAATAAAAAAAAACAGGATTTAATATTTTTAATTAAATATTAACGTTTCCATCACTTTTATCTAAAATGTATATAAAAAACAGAGTAAAATCTTTGTGTTTTGCCAATATTTTTCTTTTGTTTTAATAAACGAGACACTGGTGCAAGGTCCGATACACAGAAGAACGGTGGAAAATAAGGAGTGGAGGTAATCAGTCCCTCAGTCTGTCTTCAGTCCATTCTTGATTCAACGTTTCCAGAGTAAAGATGTCCATATATTGCACATGTTGCACATGTTGCACATGTTGCACAAGTTGCACATGTGTCTCACTAATCAGCTTCTGCGTTTTCTTATCCATTTATATATTGCTGTTGTTTGCTACACATGTTAAGTGGTCTTTAAGGAGTTTACAACGTTGAGGTCAGGTCATTAGTGAGGGTGACAAGGTCAGGTCACTAGTCATGGTAGCAAGGTCAGGTCACTAATGATGATAGCAAGGTCAGGTCACTAGTGATGGTAGCAAGGTCAAGTCACTAGTGATGGTAGCAAGGTTAAGTCACTAGCGATGGTAGCAAGGTCAGGTCACTAGTGATGGTAGCAAGGTTAAGTCACTAGTCATGGTAACAAGGTCAGATCACAAGTCATGGTAGCAAGGTCAAGTCACTAGTGATGGTAGCAAGGTCAAGTCACTAGTGATGGTAGCAAGGTCAAGTCACTAGTGATGGTAGCAAGGTTAAGTCACTAGTGATGGTAGCAAGGTAAGTCACTAGTGATGGTAGCAAGGTTAGTCACTAGTGATGGTAGCAAGGTCATGTCACTAGTGATGGTAGCAAGTCAAGTCACTAGTGATGGTAGCAAGGTCAAGGTCACCTAGTGATGGTAGCAAGGTTAGGTCACTAGTGATGGTAGCAAGGTTAAGTCACTAGTGATGGTAGCAAGGTCAGGTCACTAGTGATGGTAGCAAGGTTAAGTCACTAGTGTAATGATAACAAGATCTGATCACTAGTCATGGTAGCAAGGCCAGGTCACTAATGATGATAGCAAGGTCAGGTCACTAGTGATGGTATCAAGGTTAAGTCACTAGTGATTGTAGCAAGGTCAGGTCACTAGAGATGGTAGCAAGGTCAGGTCACTAATGATGGTAGCAAGGTTAAGTCACTAGTCATGGTAACAAGGTCAGATCACAAGTCATGGTAACAAGGTCAGGTCGCTAGTGATGGTAGCAAGGTCAAGTCACTAGTGATGGTAGCAAGGTCAAGTCACTAGTGATGGTAGCAAGGTTAAGTCACTAGTGATGGTAGCAAGGTTAAGTCACTAGTGATGGTAGCAAGGTCAGGTCACTAGTGATGGTAGCAAGGTCATGTCACTAGTGATGGTAGCAAGATCAAGTCACTAGTGATGGTAGCAAGGTCAAGTCACCAGTGATGGTAGCAAGGTCAGGTCACTAGTGATGGTAGCAATGCTAAGTCCCTAGTGATGGTAGCAAGGTCAGGTCACTAGTGATGGTCGCAAGGTCAGGTCACTAGTCATGGTAGCAAGGTTAGGTCACTAGTGATGGTAGCAAGGTTAGGTCACTAGTGATGGTAGCAAGGTTAGGTCACTAGTGATGGTAGCAAGGTTAAGTCACTAGTGATGGTAGGAAGGTCAGGTCACTAATGATGGTAGCAAGGTCAGGTCACTAGTAGGTAGCAAGGTTAGGTCACTGTTGATGGTAGCAAGGTTAAGTCACTAGTGATTGGTAGCAAGGTCAGGTCACTGTGATGGTAGCAAGGTTAGGTCACTATGATGTAGCAGGTAGTATATAGGTGCAGTTAAGTCACTAGTGATGTAGCAAGGTAGTCATCAGTGAAGGAGCAAGGTTAGGATTCATGATAGTAGCAGGTTAAGTCACTAGTGATGGTTAGCAATGTTCAGTCACTGTGATGTAGCAAGGTTAAGTCACTAGTGATGTAGCAAGTTAGTTACTAGTGATGTGCAAGGTTAGGTTACCAGGGTGGAAGCAGGTTAAGTCGCGTGATGGTAGCAGTCATCGCTTATATGTAACAAGGTCAGGTACTGTTGATGGTAGCAAGGTCAGTCACTATATAGTACCAGGTCAGGTCATGTGATGTACAAGGTCCGTCACTATATTTAGTAAACAAGGTCAGGTCACTGTTGATGGTAGCAAGGTCACGTCACTATATTTAGTAACAAGGTCAGGTCACTGTTGATGGTGGTAAGGTTAGGTCACTAGTGAGGGTACTAGTAAGGTCAGTTGGTGATGATAGCAAGGTCAGGTCAGAAGAGATGTGTGTCGAGTTCACTGACAGGTATTATGGTAACGTAGCTCGTGTTGTTACCATGTTTTCATCCTGTACTCGACACACACCTTACAAAACCACGGTTCCGCAAGTCATCTTAGCCAACTGGAAGCATGGCTTGCCGTAGCCACCTAGCAGTTATTCTGCTTACCCAGGTGTTAACAGTTAGCCAGGTGCTAACTGTGTTACCCAGGTGCTAACCGTATTAGCCAGGTACTAACAGTATTTCTCACAGTCTGTATACCAAGAATTTGTTTTAATCCACATTTTTTCTATAAAAATATTTTTTGTCTGGTGGTAAAAAGGTTACGTGGAGTCGTAATGACCCTTAGTGCAGTCATCAGGATTTAAACTTCATTAACCAACTTATCCAGGTGCTGAGGCATTCTGACCTTTCAGAAGGTGGGTTGGCTGGGGCAGTTACCTCGTTCGTGGAGCGCTTTCAGCTAGACAAACTCCCTCGACCCACCAGCTGGTCAACACCATATACAAGCTATACTACCCATTTTTTTTTCATTATGAGGGTGTAGTCACCATTGTAGTCGAGAGTGTTCTCATGTTAAGTACTCACTATAGCACTCCTCACTTGGCTGAATTGTGTTTGTGTACGTGATGTACGTAATTCTGTTGTTGTAATATAGTTACGTTGCTAGTTTCATTGTGTTTGCTTTACGTCCTTGTTTGCTTTACGTCCTTGTTTGCTTTACGTCCTTGTTTGGATTGGACTTTTGACTTTATTAAACTGCGTTAGATCACTGCTTTATTATTATTATTATTATTATTATTATTATTATTATTATTATTATTATTATTAATATTTTTATAAATGGGGAAGCATTAAACCCGTAAGGTCATACAGCACCCTGGGGAATGGGAGGTAATCAGACTCGATCTAAGGAAAGGAAGGGACGGTCGTGTTCCTTGGAATAGACCCTCGTTACATGGCATGCCTCAGGCGGTGAGTGACCCCCTACGGTTTTAGCACATCCCCGTGATTATAATATAGCATCGAGAAGGTCAAGTCTGCTTTGTCGACGGAAAAGTCAGGTTTTAATTGTGTTAGTAGGCCATGTCAGGTCACACTAGGGCATGCAGAGTATGCCGGGTCACGCTGGGGCACGCAGGGTCAGGTCGAGTCACGCAGGGTCACGTCGAGCCACGCAGGGTCACGTCGAGTCGCGCAGGGTCACGTCGAGTCACGCAGGGTCACGTCGAGTCACGCAGGGTCACGTCGAGTCACGCAGGGTCACGTCGAGTCACGCAGGGTCACGTCGAGTCGCGCAGGGTCACGTCGAATCACGCAGGGCCGGAAGCAAAGGTCATTCTTGCTGAACTCGCGAAATATATAAGAATTCAACCCGCCATTCTTAATTTAAGGAGGCGCCTCTGTCAAAATTGAGGACCCGTGTTGCATTCTGCTGGAAAGAAACAACAGAACTGTTGCAAAGTTGCAGATTCTTATGTATGAAGGTGGAATGAGGGGTAGAGAAGGGGAAGGAGGAGAGGGGTTGTGGATAATGAGAGGGGGAGACGAGGTGGTAATGATGGAGGGAAGTAAATGCAGGGGAGGAATGGAGGTAAGAATAGGGGGTGATTATATGATAGTTGGGGAGTGTAGAAGAGGGAGTGTAATGGGTGAAGGGGAGACAGGGTTAGCTTAGGTAAGGTTTGTCAGGAAACAGGACAAGTGTTTCCTGACGCGTGTCATATGATGACCCGCAGCTGGAGCTTTTGGTCATCTGACCGAGGCCTTCTACTGGCTTACCGGCCCACCCCTTTAAAATTACGTTAGGGATACGTGCGATTAAGTAGGTGTTGTCGCACTGATTTGTGCGACAACACAATTGTCTTCACGGTTATTGCACACAAATACAACGACCTAGACGCAAAGTTCTACTGTTGGCGCTTACCAGACGCAGTTATAATTGTATACAACTAAGTGCTTAATCGACGTAAATGCAGCTATGCTGACGTTAATTTGACGGAAATGCAAATACATTGGTTCCTGTTTAACGGAACTGTTAGTGTTAATTGTAAAGAAATGACATTTGCTGGTCAGGTATTTTACAGAAAATGCGTTCTGCGTTCCTGTTTCATGATTACTTGACGGAGGTTCGAGCCTCCATCACTTCTTATGCTTCATGACCCACCAGAGCTTAACATCACTGGTGTGACGTATACGTCACTAGTTGGGAGCCAGGAAGGACCAGTACACTGTGTCACTAGTAGGGAGCCAGGAGGACCAGTACACTGTGTCACTAGTAGGGAGCCAGGGAGGACCAGTACACTGTGTCACTAGTAGGGAGCCAAGGAGGACCAGTACACTGTGTCACTAGTAGGGAGCCAGGAAGGACCAGAACACTGTGTCACTAGTAGGGAGCCAGGAAGGACCAGTACACTGTTCCACTAGTAGGGAGCCAGGGAGGACCAGTACACTGTGTCACTAGTAGGGAGCCAGGGAGGACCAGTACACTGTGTCACTAGTAGGGAGCCAGGAAGGACCAGAACACTGTGTCACTAGTAGGGAGCCAGGAAGGACCAGTACACTGTTCCACTAGTAGGGAGCCAGGGAGGACCAGTACACTGTGTCACTAGTAGGGAGCCAGGGAGGACCAGTACACTGTGTCACTAGTAGGGAGCCAGGGAGGACCAGTACACTGTGTCACTAGTAGGGAGCCAGGGAGGACCAGTACACTGTGTCACTAGTAGGGAGTCTGGGTAGAGCAGTACCACATACCAGCCACCACAGTGAGGATGATGTGCTGCTCACACTTTGCAGAACAAACTTTTACTGAAGCAACGTTTCGTTTTGTGATACAGCTCTACACAGAGCTAAAACGTTTTTATAAAAGCCTGGTGTGCGAGGTGTGTCTTGTGTTCACCTCAGTAAGGCTCTCTCATCTTGCCCTTCGGATAGATTTTCTCTTCGGTGTGATAAAAGATTTAATTAACGAACGTTTTACTCTTGAACCAAGTGCAGGAGGACCTCATCTTAGAGAGGAGTTGTGTTCTAAGTTTTTCAATTTACAAAAGAGTTGTACTTCAGGTTTTTCAAGTTAAAATGAGTTGTGGCTCTGTCTCTTTTCACCATAAATGTAAGTTGCTTTTCGGGTATAGAATATTAGACTGATTATGTTTCTGACATGTTCCTACTGAAACTCTGCGGTAGTCAAACTTATTTGCTTTCTAGTGACCAGTTTGTGAGTGCAGATGTGTATACCTCGATGCGCTTGTACAGGGTATTTCACTTGTGGGAGGCCCTGAGTTGGTACTCCCGTAGTTGCAACCGTTTTGTTGGTTTGTTACGTCTGTAGTAAACGATAACTTGAGGCCTCCTGTGAGTGAAACAATTTGTATATCGAGGTCCTCATGTATTGTCTCGAGTTATCATGAAAATATATTTCGTCTGTTATCTTAGTCACTATACACTTAGGTTATCTTCATTTATTTTTGTAATCTGTGAACATAATTGTACATAGTATATGAGGTGCGCTCTGATTACCATTTGGAATGGATGAAATTTTTGTCTCTGGTGTTTTCTAATCATGAAAGGGAGAGGAAGATTGTTTTTTAATCATCATTAGACACGCCACAGTGTGCTCATAACATTTACCCAGCACTTGAAACCTTCCAGCAGGTCCACACTCTTCTTACACATTTGCATGCTTTGAAAAGTTTTCTGTTTTTTCCAGAGAACGACTTCCAGCAATTCTCGAGTTTCTTATCCAAGTAGTTTCCCCCAGAATGCGATCTACCACGATGGTCGTCTAAGATGAAAGTATCTGACGCCCCGGAGGTCGAACCAAGAACCTTTCGGTTGACGATCGAACGCTCTTACCACAGTGCTACTAAAATTTACTTTTTTTTTTTAAACTGGACACATCCAGGGTTCAGCTACCCTGTTATATAATTTAGGTAAAATACGAGAGCCAAAAAGGTAACTGTTTTCCCTGACATTTCCCATCACACAAAATGCCTTTATACACGACATGCCGAAATCCTCCATTCTGAGGTGTGAGCCTTCAGCAAGGTGATGGGAATATCGTCCAGCATTCCAGTAGCTGTGGCAGCTTCTACGGTTTCTCTCCAGCTGAAGTGGGATTCACTCACTTATTGTAATCTACACTCAGGGGTAAATGAATCATACGGATATCAGAATCTCACATAATTATATTCACAAATTATACACAACTAAGTCGTCGTAAGCTCCTCTCTCTCCTATGTGCGGGTTATTTGTGTATTGTCATGGTATTGTGACTTTTTGTTCATTCACAAATTAGTCAGTTCTGCGCATACACACAGTGTTACAAAAAAACGCGATGTCTAATAATGATAGAGATCTCCAGTGAATACTAGAAAGATCTGCCCTTGTAGCATCCAGCCTGTTACTGGGTTTTTGTAACAAGTAGTCAGTACCCTGGTCCAATTATCCATTAGAATTTAGTATGATTCAGTAGTGCTTCAGGATTACAATTGGTAGGCTACTAACTAAAGAAATTAAAATTTAATAAGTTTATTAATAAAAAAGTAGTCTAGGCATATAATATCAAAGTAAATTAAAGTAATCAATTGAATATAATATAGGATACAAGTTCCTACACTTCTCTTGTGTACAGTAGTATAGTGCTGAAGGCATATATCACATCTTTATGGCTCCTAGGCACCGTCTGGTACATTGTTAGATTTTAAGAACATAATACTAATATATACAAGTGAGTATGTGTGTGTGTGTGTGTTAGTGCTCTAAGTAGTTCGCTATGTCTCAAGACTCGACTAGACTTAACCAGTGACTGACTAAAAGTCCTCACATAAACTAACTTCTTGACCAACCTGGCAATCAGAATAGCTTGCTTGAACAATAAAACGACTGATAAGCCGAACAGCAATATAACAAGCAACAGCGACACAGAATCAGGAACAAGGAGATAATATAACGATACTAAGTAGGGACCATCAACAGATCCTCCACAAAAGTCACAAAACTCCCATACTACTGAATCTAATTTCAGCATTAGAAAATCCCCGACTGTGACAGTACACAGATACCAGTACAAATTAGGTCAGAAGCTACAGCTCAGGACCTGAGTTTATCAGTGTCTATGAAACACACAACCTCAGTACAATGTCGACAATCACTAAGTCTAGGCTATGTTCTGTGAACAGAGTAATACAGAACCAACAACAAGAAAGCGACAGAGACGATCTTCCAACAAGGGCCAGCAAGGGAGAGCTGGAGAGAGACATCTTGTTGGAAGCAACGTCAACCAGAAAGAGAGCGAGCCAACTCCAGGCAGTCTCTCACCCAGGTGAGGTGTGATAACCCCACCCTGGTCACGTGACTCTCCGTGGACTGCTGCTGCCAAGCAACTACATAGAAACCAGCAGGGAAACAAGCAGAGCGGTAATTAGACAAGGCCGTCAGCTACTTAACACTCACGAACTATGAGCACTGAATAATATATAAATGTTACATCCTACCTAATAATATAGCTAAGTCAAATAATAATATAAAGAAATATATTTACGATTTAGCTAATATCACAAATATAAGCAATGTAAATTATATGAACAGGTAATATACATATACATTGTGGCCCATTCTGGGGGTCGCAACACACAGCCTCCCAGCATACATAAGGGGGATTACCAATAGACCCCTGGTTGTCTTCAAGAAGGCACTGGACAGGCACCTAAAGTCAGTACCTGACCAGCTGGGCTGTGATTCCTACGTCGGGTTGCGTGCGGCCAACAGTAACAGCCTGGTTGACCAGACCCTGATCCACCATGAGGCCTGGTCACAGACTGGACTGCTGGGGCATTGGCCCCCGAAACCCTCTCCTGGTATACACATTTGAATTAGGGGGGGACAACTTTTTGTGAATGTCTGAGGCTAAGCTGCTGGGAGTTTTGGAGGTTATCCTGGCCATTCCTGGATGCTGCTGGGAATGGGTTTGATAACTGTGTTCCTAGGCCGTCTGCATGTGCCATTTGTTTTTGGGGAACTGACCGGTACAAAAAAATTTGACCCGCGATGAGAGAGTCTGAGGTCTGAGGAAGAGGTTTGAAGGGGAAGAATTTTCAAGGTACTTGAGGCACTCGGTAAATATTTATAATATAAAATAATATTATAATAGTGTAATAAATTTTCAAAAGGGTTAAGGGAATTTAATATGAGCAAAGTATATAGCAATGGTTTAAAGAAAAACAATTTAAAAAAATTAACTAAAATAATAATAAAATTTCAAGAAATTAATAGCTGGGCCAAGTAGTTAACAGAAATGAGTAAGTTGTGCATTTTGGGGATAACTGAGTAAAGCAATTTGAAAGTAATGGGTGGGGGAGGAAATGGGTGTTTCGTCCAGGGGGGTTTGATAGGTTAAAATGGGGTCGCAAGTTTGGGAAGGCCCCGGGTAGGCTTGGGGGGGGGAGGTAAACCAGAACCTGGTGTGCAAAAGTAAGGGTTGACGCAGGTAATGGTGTTGGCAGGAAAGGGTTGGGTGATGCAGGTAAAATGGGTTATGTGGAAGTGGGGAGGAAAAGGAAAGGATGGGGGAAGGGATGGGGACGCAGGTAAAGCATGGGTGCCCAAAAGTATGGGTGAGCGGGAAGGCATGGGGACGCAGGTAAAGCATGGGTGTCGCAAGTATGGGTGACGCAGGGAAGGCATGGGTGCGCAAGTATGGGGACAGGAAGAAAGGGTGTTGCAAGAAATGGGTGACCAGGTAAAGCATGGGTGTCGAAAAGTATGGGAGGCAGGACATGGGTGACAAGTATGGGTTCAGGTAAAGCATGGTGTCGCAAGTATGGGGAGCAGGAAGCATGGGTGTTGCAAGTATGGGTGAGCAGGAACCAGGTGTCGCAAGTATGGGTGAACAGGAAAGCATGGGTTTTGAAAAGTATGGGTAAGGCGGGGAAGAGCATGGGTGTCGCAAGTATGGGGACGCAGGGAGGCATGGGTTCGCAAGTATGGGTGAGCAGGTAAAAGCATGGGGTCGCAAGTATGGGTGAGCGGGGAAGGAAGGGAGGCGTAAAGCATGGGTGTCGATGTATGGGTGACGGGGAAAGGCATGGGTGTCGCAAGTATGGGGAGGCAGGGAAGGGCATGGGTTCGCAAGTATGGGTGACGCAGGTAAAGCATGGGTGTCGCAAGTATGGGAGACGCAGGTAAAGCATGGGTGTCGCAAGTATGGGAGAGGCAGGTAAACCAGGGGTGTTCCAGTATGGGTGAGGCAGGTAAAACATGGGTGTCGCAAATATGGGTTGAGGCAGGTAAAGCATGGGTGTCGCAATTATCGGTGAGGCAGGGAAACCATGGGTGTCGCAAGCATGGGTGAGGCAGGTAAAGCATGGGTGTTGCAAGTATGGGTGAGGCAGGTAAAGCATGGGGGTCGCAAGTATGGGTGAGGCAGGTAAAGCATAGGTGTGGAAAGTATGGGTGAGGCAGGTAAAGCATGGGTGTCGCAAGTATGGGTGAGGCAGGTAAAGAATGGGTGTCGCAAGTATGGGTGAGGCAGGTAAAGCATGGGTGTCGCAAGTATGGGAGAGGCAGGAAACCATGGGTTCGCAGTATGGGTGAGGCAGGTAAACCATGGGTGCCACAAGTATGGGTGAGGCAGGTAAAGCATGGGTGTCACAAGTATGGGTGAGGCAGGTAAACCATGGGTGTCGCAAGTATGGGTGAGGCAGGAAAAACCCATGGGTGTCCAAGATGGGTGAGCAGGTAAACATGGGTCGCAAGTATGGGTGAGGCAGGTAAGCATGGGTGTCGCAAGTATGGGTGGGGGGCATGGTAAAGATGGGTGAGGCAGGTAACCATGGGTGTCGCAAGTATGGGTGAGGCAGTAAACCATGGTGTGCAAGTACGGGTGAGGCAGGTAAACATGGGTGTCCAAGCATGGTGAGGAAGGGTAAAGCTGGTGCCCAAAGTATGGGTGAGGCAGGTAAAGCATGGGTGTCACAAGTATGGGTAAGGCAGGTAAACCATGGGTGTCACAAGTATGGGTGAGGCAGGTAAAGCATGGGTGTCACAAGTATGGGTAGGAGGTAACCATGGGTTGCAAAGTATGGGTGAGCAGGTAAACATGGGTTGTCCAAAGTATGGGTGAGGCAGGTAAAGCATGGGTGTCGCAAGTATGGGTGAGGCAGGTAAAGCATGGGTGTCGCAAGTTTGGGTGAGGCAGGTAAAGCATGGGTGTCGCAAGTATGGGTGAGGCAGGTAACCATGGGTGTCGCAAGTATGGGTGAGGCAGGTAACCATGGGTGTCGCAAGAGGGGTTGAGGCGGGTGAACCATGGGTGTCGCAAGTATGGGTGAGGCAGGTAAACCATGGGTGTCGCAAGTATGGGTGAGGCAGGTAAACCATGGGTGTCGCAAGTATGGGTGGGAGGTAACCATGGGTGTCCAAGTATGGGTGAGGCAGGTGAACATGGGTGTGGCAAGTATGGGTGGGGCAGGTAAAGCAGGGTGTCGCAAGTATGGGTGAGGCAGGTAAAGCATGGGTGTCACAAGTATGGGTGAGGCAGGTAAACCATGGGTGTCGCAAGTATGGGTGAGGCAGGTAAACCATGGGTGTCACAAGTATGGGTGAGGCAGGTAACCATGGTGTCCAAGTATGGGGGGCAGGTAAAATGGGTGTCACAAGTATGGGTGAGGCGGGTTTGAACCATGGGTGTCGCAAGTATGGGTGAGGCAGGAAAACCATGGGGTGTCAAAGTATGGGTGAGGCAGGTTTCAACCATGGGTGTCGCAAGTATGGGTGAGGCAGGTTAAAGCATGGGTGTCGCAAGTATGGTGGGCGGGTTTAAGCATTGTCGCAAGTATGGGTAGGCGGGTAAACATGGGTGTCCAAGTTATGGGTAAAGCAGGTAAACCATGGGTGTCGCAAGTATGGGTGAAGGCAGGTAAACCAGGGGTGTCACAAGTATGGGTAAGGCAGGTGAACATAGGTGTCGCAAATATGGGTGAGCAGGTAAATGGGTGTCGCAAATATGGGTGAGGCAGGTAAAGCAGGGTGTCCCCAAGTAGGGGTGAGGCAGGTAAACCATGGGTGTCGCAAGTATGGGTGGAGGCAGGTAAAATGGGTTGTCGCAAGTATGGGTAAAGGAAGGTAAACATGGGTGTCGCAAGTATGAGTGAGGCAGGAAAAGGGCTTTGGGTGTCGCAAGTATGGGAAAGGCAGGAAACATGGGTGTCACAAGTTTGGGTGAGGCGGGTTTAACCATGGGTTTGTCGCAAGTAGGGTGAGGCAGGTAAAGCCATGGGTGTCACAAGTATGGGTGAGGCAGGTGAACCATGGGTGTCGCAAGTATGGGTGAGGCAGGTGAACCATGGGTGTCGCAAGTATGGGTGAGGCAGGTAAACATGGGTGTCGCAAGTATGGGTGAGGCAGGTAAACCATGGGTGTCGCAAGTATGGGTGAGGCATGAACCATGGGTGTCGCAAGTATGGGTGAGGCAGGTAAACCATGGGTGTCCAAGTATGGGTGAGGCAGGTAAACATGGGTGTCGCAAGTATGGGTGAGGCAGGTGAACCATGGGTGTCGCAAGTATGGGGGGAGGCAGGTGAACAGGGTGTCACAAAATGGGTGAGAGGTTAAACCATGGGTGTTAAAGTATGGGTGAGGCAGGTAACCAGGGTGTCGCAAGTATGGGTGGGGCAGGTAACCATGGGTGTCCAAGATGGGTGAGGCAGGTAAACCAGGGGTTCACAAGTATGGTGAGCAGGAAAAACCATGGGTGTCCAAGTTGGGTAAGGCAGGTGAACCATGGGTGCCCAAGTATGGGTGGGCAGGTAAACCAGGGGTGTCGCAAGTATGGGTGGGGCAGGTAAACATGGGGTTGTCGCAAGTATGGGTGAGGCAGGTAAACATGGGTGTCGAAAGTATGGGTGGGCAGGAAAACCATGGGCGCAAGTATGGGTGAGGCAGGTAACCATGTTTCGCAAGTATGGGTGAGGCAGGTAAACCATGGGTGTCGCAAGTAGGGTGAGGCAGGTAACCATGGGGTGTCGCAAGTATGGGTGAGGCGGGGTAAACCATGGGTGTCGCAAGTAGGGTGAGGCAGGTAAACCATGGGTGTCGCAAGTATGGGTAGGGAGGAAAACCATGGGTGTCCAAGTATGGGTGAGGCGGGTGACCATGGGTGTCCAAGTAGGGGGTGAGGCAGGTAACCATGGGTGTCCAAGTATGGGTGAGGCAGGTAAACCAGGGGTGTCGCAAGTAGGGTGGGCAGGTGAACCAGGGGTGTCGCAAGTATGGGTGAGGCGGGAAAAAACCTTTGGTGTCGCAAGTATGGGTGAGGCGGGGAAAAACCCATGGGGTCGCAAGTATGGGGGAGGCAGGTAAAACCATGGGTGTCGAAAATATGGGTGGGCGGTGAACCATGGGTGTCGCAAGATGGGTGAGGCAGGAAAATGGGTGTCGCAAGTATGGGTGAGGCAGGTGAACATGGGTGTCCAAGTAATTGGGTGAGGCAGGTAAACCATGGGTGTCGCAAGTATGGGTGAGGCAGGTGAACCATGGGTGTCGCAAGTATGGGTGAGGCAGGTGAACCATGGGTGTCGCAAGTATGGGTGAGGCAGGTGAACCATGGGTGTCGAAGTATGGGTGAGGCAGGAAAAACCATGGGTGTCCAAGTATGGTGAGGAAAGTGAACATGGGTGTCGGCAAGTATGGGTGAGGCAGGTGAACCATGGGTGTCGCAAGTATGGTGAGGCATGTGAACATGGGTGTGCAAGTTGGGTGAGGCTGGTAAACCATGGGGTGTACAAGAAATTGGTGAGGCGGGGTTTAAACCATGGGTGTCGCAAGTATGGGTGAGGCAGGTAAACCATGGGTGTCACAAGTATGGGTGAGGCAGGTGAACCATGGGTGTCGCAAGTATGGGTGAGGCAGGTGAACCATGGGTGTCGCAAGTATGGGTGAGGCAGGTGAACCATGGGTGTCGCAAGTATGGGTGAGAGGGTAACATGGTGTCGCAATATGGTGAGGAGGTAACATGGGTGACGCAAGTATGGGTGAGGCAGGTGAACCTTTGGGTGTCGCAAGTTGGGTGAGCAGGTAAACCCATGGTTTCTCAGTATGGGTGGGGCAGGTGAAATGGGGTCCAGTATGGGTGAGGCAGGTGACCATGGGTGTCGCAAGTAGGGTGAGGCAGGGAACCTGGGTGTCGCAAGTATGGGTGAGGAGGTGAACATGGGGTCGCAATATGGGTGAGGCGGGAAAGCATGGGTGTCGCAGGTATGGGTGAGGCGGGTGACTGGGTGAGGCGAGGGGGAGGGTGACTTGGGGTGAAGGATGGGGTGAGGCAGGTAAAGGGTTGGGTGGGTGGGGGTAAAATGGGGTAAAATGGGGGGGAGGGCTGGGGTGAGTGGGTGAGGCGGGACGGGTGCGCGTGGGTGGGCGGTGCATGGGTGTCGGCAGATGGGTGAGGGGGGCCGGGGCGCGGGGGGGGTGGGGAGGTGGGGTGGGCTGGGGTGAGGCTGGGGGTGAGGGGGGGAAGGGAGAGTGGGCGGGGTGGGTGGGGTGAGGCTGGGTGAGTGGGGTGAGGCTGGGGTGAGCTGGGTGAGGTGGGGTGAGGCTGGGGTGGGGGAAAAAATAGTGACTGAGTACTTGGTATTGGTAATAGGGAGGGGTATTGAGTACTTAGTATCATGATGTACTGAGTACATTGGTACATCATGTGTACTTGAGTCATTGAGACATCATGATGTCTTGAGTACATTGAGACTTGATGTACTTGGTACATTGAGACATCATGATGTTTGGTCATTGAGTAATATGATGCTTGGGTAATTGAGTACTCATATGTACTTGGGTAATTGAGACATTGAGTACTTGAGTCATTGAGACACATGATGTACTTGGACATTGAGTAATCATGAGTACTTGGGGTACATTGAGTACATCATGGTACTTGGTTGAGTACATCATGTGACTTGAGTACTTTGAGTACATAAATGATGTACTTGATTTACATTGAGTACTATGATGTATTGGGTAATTGAGACATATGTGTACTTGAGTACTTGATACTTGATGTACTTGGTACATTGAGCACATCATGATGAAACTTGAGTACTTGAACATCATGATGTACTTGAGTACATTGAGTACATCATGATGTATTGAGTACTTGAGCACTTCATGATGTACTTGAGTACATTGAGTACATCATGATGTATTGAGTACATTGAGACATCATGATGTACTTGAGTACATTGAGTACATCATGATGTACTTGAGTACATTGAGTACATCATATGTATTTGGGAGTACATTAGTACATCATGATGTACTTGAGTACATTGAGTACATCATGATGTACTTGAGTACATTGTACATATTTTTGGGGACATCATGGTGTACTTGAGTACATTGAGTACATCATGATGTACTTGATTACATTGAGTACATCATGATGTACTTGAGTACATTGAGTCATCATGATGTACTTGAGTACATTGAGTCATCATGATGTACTTGAGTACATTGTACATCATGATGTACTTGAGTACATTAGTACATCATGATGTACTTGAGTACATTGAGTACATCATGATGTACTTGATACATTGAGTACATCATGATGTACTTGAGTACATTGAGTACATCATGAGTACTTGAGTACATTGAGTACATCATGATGTACTTAAAGTACATTGAGTACATCATGATGTACTTGGTACATAGTACATCATGATGTACTTGAGTACATTAGTACATCATGATGTACTTGAGTACATGAGTACATAATGATGTACTTGAGTACATTGAGTACATCATGATGTACTTGAGTACATTGAGTACATCATGATGTACTTGAGTACATTGAGTACATCATGATGTACTTGAGTACATTGAGTACATCATGATGTACTTGAGTACATTAGTACATCATGATGTACTTGAGTACATTAGTACATCATGATGTACTTGAGTCAATTGAGTACATCATGATGTACTTGAGTACATTGAGTACATCATGATGTACTTGAGTACATTGAGTACATCATGATGTACTTGAGTACATTGAGTACATCATGATGTACTTGAGTACATTGAGTACTTCATGATGTACTTGAGTACATTGAGTACATCATGATGTACTTGAGTACATTGAGTACATCATGATGTACTTGAGTACATGGTAATCGAGGGATGGTACATTGAGTACATCATAGTATTGAGTACATGAGTACATCATGATGTACTTGAGTACACTTAGTACATCATGATGTACTTGAGTACATTGAGTACATCATGATGTACTTGAGTACATTGAGTACATCATGATGTACTTGAGTACATTGAGCACATCATGATGTATTTGAGTAAATTGAGTACATCATGATGTACTTGAGTACATTGAGTACATCATGATGTATTGGGTTTTACATTTTGTACATCATGATGTACTTGAGTACATTGAGTACATCATGATGTACTTGAGTACATTGAGTACTTTCATGATGTACTTGAGTACATTGAGTACATCATGATGTACTTGAGTACATTGAGCACATCATGATGTACTTTTATGTTTCCTGAAGATCATTGTGGATTTTTTTTCGTGTGTATCCTAAGTCTAGATAAAAACTTAATGCATTCTTCCCCTCCCTCACCTCCCCTCCCCCCCCCCTCCCTCCCCTCCCTTTTCCTTGTATCTTCCCTGTGCCACTTCACACAGTCTAAGTAGCCACTTGAGTTGCACTTTAGAGGCACTGTTGGTACACCTCTCACCTCCACTTATAAGTGTACTCAGTGTTTTTATACACATGAAAATGTCGAGACACAAGACACTTGGTGTGAACAACATTCTCGTTCAGTCATCACGCCACAACAGGTCTCGCTGGATGTCTCGCCCAATCAGGACTTAGCGCAAATCACCAGGCAGGGATTATACAATTCTCGTTCGCAACTTGCGTCAGCAGTACAAGGGAAGGAGTGGAGGGAGGGACGGAGAGGTACTAGAGTGGAGGGAGGGGCGGAGGCGTAGTAGAGTGGAGGGAGGGACGGAGGCGTTGTAAAAATGGAGGGAGGGACGGAGGGGTAGTAGAGTGGAGGGAGGGACGGGGAGGGGTACTAGAGTGGAGGGAGGGGCGGAGGCGTAGTAGAGTGGAGGGAGGGACGGAGGCGTAGTAAAGTGGAGGGAGGGACGGAGGGGTAGTAGAGTGGAGGGAGGGACGGGAGGGGTTTGTAGAGTGGAGGGAGGAAAGGAGGGGGTAGTAGAGTGGAGGGAGGGACGGAGGGGTAGTAGAGTGGAGGGAGGGAAAGGAGGGGTAGTAGAGTGGAGGGAGGGACGGAGGGGTAGTAGAGTGGAGGGGGGGACGGAGGCGTTGTAGAGTGGAGGGAGGGGACGGAGGGGTATTAGAGTGGAGGGAGGGACGGAGGCGTTTGTAGAGTGGAGGGAGGGACGGAGGGGTAGTAGAGTGGAGGGAGGGGCGGAGGCGTAGTAAGAGTGGAGGGAGGGACGGGGGGTATTAGAGTGGAGGGAGGGGCGGAGGCGTAGTAGATGGAGGGGGACGGAGGGGTAGTTAGAGTGGGGGGAAGGGACGGAGGGGTAGTAGAGTGGGGGAGGGACGGAGGCGTAGTAGAGTGGAGGGAGGGACGGAGGCGTAAATAGAGTGGAGGGAGGGACGGAGGGGTAGTAGAGTGGAGGGAGGGACGGAGGGGTAGTAGAGTGGAGGGAGGGGCGGAGGCGTAGTAGAGTGGGGGAGGGACGGAGGGGTAGTAAAGTGGAGGGAGGGACGGAGGGGTAGTAGAGTGGAGGGAGGGACGGAGGGGTAGTAGAGTGGAGGGAGGGGGCGGAGGGGTAGTAGAGTGGAGGGAGGGGGCGGAGGGGTAGTAGGAGTGGAGGGGGACGGAGGGGTAGAGTGGAGGGAGGGACGGAGGGTAGTAGAGTGGAGGGGAGGGACGGAGGGGTATTAGAGTGGAGGGAGGGACGGAGGCGTAGTAGAGTGGAGGGAGGGACGGAGGGGTAGTAGAGTGGAGGGAGGGACGGAGGCGTAGTAGAGTGGAGGGAGGGACGGAGGGGTATTAGAGTGGAGGGAGGGACGGAGGCGTTGTAAGTGGAGGGAGGGACGGAGGGGTAGTAGAGTGGAGGGAGGGACGAGGGGTAGTAGAGTGGAGGGTGGACGGAGGGGTGTATAGAGTGGAGGGAGGGACGGAGGGGTAGTAAAGTGGAGGGAGGGGACGGGGGTAGTAGAGTGGAGGGGGGGACGGAGGGGTAGTAGAGTGGAGGGAGGGACGGAGGGGTAGTAGAGTGGAGGGAGGGACGGGGGGGTGAGAGAGGGGAAGGCATCCGGGTGTCTTTGGCACTTTTATCCCCGTGTCCCATTTAGCAAATGTTACTCTATTGTTTTTATTGTGTGTGTGTGTGTGTGTGTGTGTGTGTGTGTGTGTGTGTGTGTGTGTTTTGTGTGTGTGTGTGTGTGTGTATGTGTGTGTGTGTGTGTGTGTGTGTATGTGTGTGTGTGTATGTGTATGTGTGTGTGTGTGTGAAGTGTGTATCACCTAATTGTAAATCACCTAGTTGAGTTGGCCCGGGGTCGTGTCCAAGCTCTGGCCCCGCCTCTTCGCTGGTCGTACTAGGTCATCTCCCTGAACCGTGAGCTTTATCATACGTCTGCTTAAAGCTGTGTATGGATGCTGCCTCCTCTGGAGTACCTGGAGTTTACCTGGAGAGAGTTTCGGGGGTCAACTCCCCCGCGGCCCGGTCTGTGACCAGGCCTCCTGGTGGATCAGAGCCTGATCAACCAGGCTGTTGCTGCTGGCTGCACGCAAACCAACGTACGAGCCACAGCCCGGCTGATCAGGAACTGACTTTAGGTGCTTGTCCAGTGCCAGCTTGAAGACGCCAGGGGCCTGTTGGTAATCCCCCTTATGTGTCTGGGAGGCAGTTGAACAGTCTCGGGCCCTGACACTTATTGTATGGTCTCTTAACGTGTAGTGACACCCTGCCCTTTTTTATTGGGGGGATGTTGCATCGTCTGCCAAGTCTTTTGCTTAGTAGTGAGTGATTTTGTGGCAAGTTCGGTACTAGTCCCTCTAGGTTTTCCAGGTGTATATAATCATGTATCTCTCCCTCCTGCGTTCCAGGGAATACAGGTTTAGAAACCTCAAGGGCTCCCAGTAATTGGGTGTTTTATCTCCTTTATGCGCGCCGTGAAAGTTCTCTGTACATTTTCTTAGGTCGGCAATTTCACCTGCCTGAAAGGGGCTGTAGAGTGCAGCAATATTCAGCCTAGATAGAACAAATGACTGAAGAGTGTCATCATGGGCTTGGCCTCCCTAGTTTTGAAGGTTCTCATTATCCATCCTGTCATTTTTCTAGCAGATGCGATTAATACAATGTTATGGTCCTTGAAGGTGGAGATCCTCCGACATAATCACTCCCAGGTCTTTGACGTTGGTGTTTCGCTCTATTTTGTGGCCAGAATTTGTTTTGTACTCTGATGAAGATTTTAATTTCCTCATGTTTACCATATGAGTAATTGAAATTTCTCATCGTTGAACTTCATGTTGTTTTCTGCAGCCCACTGAAAGATTTGGTTGATGTCCGCCTGGAGCCTTGCAGTGTCTGCAATGGAAGACACTGTCATGCAGATTCGGGTGTCATCTGCAAAGGAAGACACGGTGCTGTGGCTGACATCCTTGTCTATGTCGGATATGAGGATGAGGAACAAGATGGGAGCTAGTACTGTGCCTTGTGGAACAGAGCTTTTCACCGTAGCTGCCTCGGACTTTACTCTGTTGACGACTACTCTCTGTGTTCTGTTAGTGAGGAAATTATAGATCCATCGACCGACTTTTCCTGTTATTCCTTTAGCACGCATTTTGTGCGCTATTACGCCATGGTCACACTTGTCGAAGGCTTTTGCAAAGTCTGTTAATATTACATCTGCATTCTTTTTGTCTTCTAGTGCATCTAGGACCTTGTCGTAGTGATCCAATGTTGAGACAGACAGGAGCGACCTGTTCTAAACCCATGTTGCCCTGGGTTGTGTAACTGATGGGTTTCTAGTATGGGTGGTGTGATCATTGCTTCTTAGGACCCTTTCAAGATTTTTATGGAATGGGATGTTAGTGCTATTGGTCTGTAGTTCTTTGCTGTTGCTTTACTGCCCCCTTTGTGGAGTGGGCTATGTCTGTTGTTTTTAGTAACTGAGGGACGACCCCGTGTCCATGCTCCCTCTCCATAGGATGGAAAAGGCTCGTGATAGGGGCTTCTTGCATTTCTTGATGAACACAGAGTTCCATGAGTCTGGCCTGGGGGCAAAATAAATTTGGGCAGGGCCCTTTTTATCGCCTGTTAAAAAGTCTTTTGGGGTCAGGATAAAATCAGTTAGGCTTGTGTTAATCAAATTTTTTTTTGGCCTCTCATAAAAAATTCATTTTGATTTTCGACTCTCATTTGGGGTTGCGGTTTGCAAAAAAACTGAGTCATTTTGGGGACGGGAGTAGTTCCTCTTTTCCCTTGGCTGTCATCTGTGTAGGCCCCATCTTGTTTAAGTGGGGGCCCCAAATATGGACGTTGTTCTCGTTTTTGGGATTTGGATAGGAGAAAAAATTACTTTGGGTTTCTTTCGTTTTTCATTTATGGCTTTTAGTTTTTTCCCGCGATTCCTGACTCCAAAAGGATTCTTTTAGCTTAAGTTCGAGCTTGCTTTTTCTTGCCCCAGTGTTCCTACGCTTTTTTTAATTATTGACCTTTTTTCCAAAAACTGTTTCCACTTCGGGTTTTCCTTAGGGCTGAAAATTTCCTAACATCCCTGTGATTTTTTCTGTGCCTTTCAACTTCCAACTGTGCCCCTTGTCGCGGGTGCCCATCTTTTGGGAACATCCTGTCTTTGTCCCCCTTGTAAATTTTCCTCTCGGTATTTTGTATGTCGTTACTTTGCCCCCCTATCTTTTCCGGGCCCTTCCATTTGTCGTGGTTGTTTTCCCCTCAACCTCTTTTCGTTAAACTACCTCTTAGCTCGGGGGTAGTCTTGTTGCAAACCTTTGCACTTTCTTTTGTTTTTTTACGTGCTTGGCTAGGTTGGGTTAAAAACTGCTGCCGCAAACTCCCAAAATGGGGCCCCAACGTACAAGGTGTATAGGGAGTGAACAATTTCCCTTTTTAAGATGGGCAGAATGCTGTTTTGAGGTTTGCTAGGCCCCCCCATATGCTGCAGCAGTTTTTTGGTTTTTATGTTCGCTTCAGGGATTTTGCTGGGTTATACCCACCCCAAGATTTTTTCCTAGGGCCCGTACTCCGGGCCCGCGTCTCTTTGCCCTTCCCCAAAACTTCATGACTTTGCCCCTTGGGGGAAAATGAAAAAACAGGGCCCTTTGCTGGACCAGGTCTGAAACCGTCCAGATCCCCTTTTTAGTTCTGCCCGGTCTTCGATCGTATGAATTTTCTCATCAACTTCACGTCGTCTTTCAAACAAAGGGGCACTTCTGTCCCTGTCGTTCACAAATACCAGAAATTTCCCCTGGTCCTAGGATGACCCCTGTGGGACCCCGCTGGTCACAGGTGTCCACTCTGACACCTCGCCACGTACCATGACTCGCTGCTGTCTTCTTGGTAAGTATTCCCTGAACCATTGCAGTGCCTTCCCTGTTATCCCTGCTTGGTCCTCCAGTTTTTGCACTAATCTCTTGTGTGGAACTGTGTCAAACGCCTTCTTGCAGTCCAAGAAAATGCAATCCACCCACCCCTCTCTCACTCTTGTCTTACTGCTGTCATCATGTCATAGAACTCCAGTAGGTTTGTGACACAGGATTTCTCATCCCTGAAACCATGTTGGCTGCTGTTGATGAGATCATTCCTTTTCGGGTGTTCCCACCACTCTTCTCCTGATAATCTTCTCCATGACTTTGCATACTACACATGTCAGTGACACTGGTCTGTAGTTTAGTGCGTCAAGTCTGTCTCCTTTTTTAAAGATTGGGACTACATTTGCTGTCTTCCATGCCTCAGGCAATCTCCCTGTTTCGATAGATGTATTGAATATTGTTGTTAGGGGTACACAAAGCGCCTCTGCTCCCTCTCTCAGGACCCATGGAGAGATGTTATCCGGCCCCATTGCCTTTGAGGTATCTAGCTCACTCAGAAGCCTCTTCACTTCTTCCTCGGTTGTGTGTACTGTGTCCAGCACTTGGTGGTGTGCACCACTTCTCCGCCTTTCTGGAGCCCCTTCTGTCTCCTCTGTGAACACTTTTTTGAATCTCATGTTGAGTTCCTCTCATACTTCACGGTCATTTCTTGTTGTCTCTCCTCCTTCCTTCCTTAGCCTGATTACCTGGTCCTTGACTGTTGTTTTCCTCCTGATGTGGCTGTATAACAGCTTCGGGTCAGATTTGGCTTTCGCTGCTATGTCGTTTTCATATTGTCGTTGGGCCTCCCTTCTTATCTGTGCATATTCATTTCTGGCTCTACGACTGCTCTCCTTATTCTCCTGGGTCCTTTGCCTTCTATATTTCTTCCATTCCCTAGCACACATGGTTTTTGCCTCCCTGCGCCTTTGGGTGAACCATGGGCTCATCCTGGCTTTTTCATTATTCCTGTTACCCTCGGGTACAAACCTCTCCTCAGCCTCCTTGCACATTTTTGCTACATATTCCATCATCTCATTAACTGGCTTCCCTGCCAGTTCTCTGTCCCATTGAACCCCATTCAGGAAGTTCCTCATTCCCGTGTAGTCCCCTTTCTTGTAGTTTGGCTTCATTCATCCTGGCCTTCCTGCTTTCCCCTCCACTTGTAGCTCTACTGTGTATTCGAAGCTTAAAACCACATGATCGCTGGCCCCAAGGGGTCTTTCATATGTGATGTAGTCAATATCTGCACTGTTCAAGGTGAATACTAGGTCCAGTCTTGCTGGTTCGTCCTCTCCTCTCTCTCTTGTAGTGTCCCTTACATGTTGGTACATGATGTTTTCCAGTACCACCTCCATCATCTTAGCCCTCCATGTATCTTGGCCCCCATGTGGCTCCAAGTTCTCCCAATCGATCTCCTGGTGGTTAAAGTCACCCATGATCAAGAGCTTTGCCCTACATGCATGAGCTCTTCTGGCCACTGCAGCCAGTGTATCAACCATCGCTCTATTGCTCCCATCATACTCTTGCCTTGGCCTCCTGCTGTTTTGTGGTGGGTTATACATCACTGCAATTACCACCTTAGGACCTCCAGAGTGAAGTGTTCCCGCTATGTAATCGCTTGTTTCTCTGCTGCC
>NC_069402.1:86186072-86228572 GCF_026875155.1 Cherax quadricarinatus | reverse complement strand
AATACTTCCTTAAATCTCGTGTTGAGCTCCTCACATACCTCTTGATCGTTTCTTGTGAGTTCTCCACCTTCTTTCCTCAGCCTTATCACCTGGTCCTTGACTGTTGTCTTCCTCCTAATGTGGCTATACAGCAGTTTCGGGTCAGATTTGACTTTCGATGCTATGTCGTTTTCATACTGTCGCTGGGCCTCCCTCCTTATCTGTGCATACTCGTTTCTGGCTCTTCTACTAATCTCCTTGTTTTCCTGGGTCCTATGCCTCCTGTACCTTTTCCATTCTCTGTTGCACTTAGTTTTTGCCTCCCTACACCTTCGGGTAAACCAAGGACTCGTTTTGGTCTTCCTATTATTTCTGTTTCCCTTGGGAACAAAACTTTCCTCTGCCTCCTTGCACTTTGTTGCCACATATTCCATCATCTCGTTTACTGATTTTCCTACCATTTCTCTGTCCCACTGAACCTCCTGCAGGAAGTTTCTCATACCTGGGGAGTCCCCCCTTTTATAGTTTGGCCTGTCCCCTTCAGTTCCTGTTACCTTCTCCACTTGTAACTCTACTATATAGTCAAAACTCAGAACCACGTGATCGCTAGCTCCAAGGGGCCTCTCGTAAGTGATGTCCTCAATGTGTGTGTATGTGTGTTGTGTGTGTGTGGGGTGTGTGTTGTGTGTGTGTGTGTGTGTGTGTGTGGGGTATGTGGTGAGTGTGTGTGTGTGTGTGTGTGTGTGTGTGTGTGTGTGTGGTGTGTGTGTGCGTGTGTGTGTGTGAGAGAGAGAGAGAATGGAAGGAATAATTACCGGGTAGTACAGGTGAGACACAGTAGCCCCAGCAACACTGCGGGAGGGCCACAGTTCATTTGAAAATTCTTGAAAATGGATGTAAAATGGTGGCCTGAGCCAGCCAGCCAGCCAGCCAGCCAGCCAGCCAGCCAGCCAGCCAGCCAGCCAGCCAGCCAGCCAGCCAGCCAGCCAGCCAGCCAGCCAGTCAGCCAGCTGGCGGGTAACAGGGAGGCAGGACGAGGCTGGAACAGTCTGGCTCTCCACAAAATGCTCACGATACAGACACACGCTTTTCCAGTTATATTTACAGTGTCGAAACACCGTGAAGGGATAATAATTTTTATTGTAAATTTGCATAATTTCATCGCTCGTTTCGCCCAGATCTCTTTTTTTCCCTTATTTTTTCATTTTTTTTGTGGGGGAGGGGGTAAGAGTGTGTTCGGATGAAATTCGTGGGAGGGAGGGGAGTAGTGAACGTTCGTTACGCCGGACGATCCTATAATCGGCGTTCGAATCACAAACGAATTACCCAGGTTCAATCCTGGGTGGGGGAGATGCTTATGGAAATATCGGTATTTTGGTTCATATTTCATGAGTGTCTACAACAGTGTAACCTAATTATCTTGTCTGAATATTGTGTCGAAAACCCCTAGTAACCTAGCACCTGATGCTCCTGTTTACCCAGCGGTAAGTAGGTACCTGGGTGTTAGTCACCTTACACCTGCTGTCCCTGTCCACCTAGCAGTAAGTAGGTGCCTGGGTGTTAGTCACCTTACACCTGCTGTCCCTGTCCACCTAGCAGTAAGTAGGTGCCTGGGTGTTGGTCACCTTACACTTGCTGTCCCTGTCCACCTAGCAGTAAGTAGGTACCTGGGTGTTAGTCACCTTACACTGCTGTCCCATGTCCACCTAGCAGTAAGTAGGTGCCTGGGTGTTAGTCACCTTACACTTGCTGTCCCTGTCCACCTAGCAGTAAGTAGGTACCTGGGTGTTAGTCACCTTACACCTGCTGTCCCTGTCCACCTAGCAGTAAGTAGGTGCCTGGGTGTTAGTCACCTTACACCTGCTGTCCCTGTTCACTTAGCAGTAAGTAGGTACCTGGGTGTTAGTCACCTTACACCTGCTGTCCCTGTTCACCTAGCAGTAAGTAGGTACCTGGGTGTTAGCTGACTTGTAGATGAAGAATTAGACACATGTGCAACATCTGGGTATCTTTATTTGTAGACGTATCACCATCCAGTGGCTTTATCAGTAGAAATTCACGGACATAACTTGAAGACAGTAGAACTATATACAAAAGACGAGGTAATCAGTCCCTCAACCTTGGAGCTGGTGAAGACCACCGTAGTCTTGAAGATTCTTCAAGATAAAGCCACTGGAGGGCGAAACGTCTACAAATAAAGATACCCAGATGTTGTACATGTGTCTAACTCTTCAACTTGTCGATGTTGTATACCATTCATACAAGACTTATAGATCGCATCCTGAGGAAGACGACCAAAGGATCCAGTGGAAATAAATCACACTGGCTTTCCTGGGTTATCCTGGGTTACTAATCCTCTAGGGTTAATCTGAATAAGGTCTAATAGCTGACACTAGATAAAAAAATGGGTTTGTGGTTGTTATTCAGTTGATTGACAGAGTCAGAGGGCGTCACCTATCGTAGATCTAGGTAATATTTGTCAGGAAACAGGACAAGTGTTTCCTGACGCTGGTCTTAGCCAGATGATGATTCGCCTTTGGAGCTTTTGGTCATCTGACCGAGGCCTTCCGCTGGTTTAACGGTCCACCTCTTTAAAAAATTATGGAAATATATAAAGTAGAACTGGAGATTAGAAGTCGTAGAGGATAGATTATTATTACTGTATTTACGTGAAGCACTAAACCTTTGTGGAATCGAGGAATAGTGAAAGATCTATCCTCCGTCTTCTACGAGTGAGAGACAGGATCTTCTTGCGGCTACACCGTCCCCAACTGGAAGACAGATTACAGTTCACAAGAAAGTCTGCAGAAGGATAAGCACACACAGCTTAACCGTACATTGCAGAAGCAATAACCTGGGTCACATATTGATGATATGCAATACCGAGGATTGCGTCAGTGAGACAAATGTATAAAATTTGGGTACATTAATTGATGAAATGTTTCGCTGGTGTTTGTAGGCAGCAGCAGTGGACAGGTAGTTTAGGTGATCAGTCCCTCAGTCTTGAAGATGTGTGGTATACATGTGGCTAGTAGTCATGGAACCTGTTATTTCTTATATATATATATATATATATATATAATATATATATATATATATATATATATATATATATATATATATATATATATATATATATATATATATATATATATAATATATAATTATATATATATATATATATATATATATATATATGGAGAGGGAGTATAGACATGGCTAGCAGTGGTAAGACGGGTCATTCCCTGCCTGTACGTATGGAGAACGGTAAAAATATGATATACATAAGACATGCTGGAAAAATGTTACCACAACACTGTGATCCAATAGAATTTTCCTCATTCTACTGTCGCTCTCTTCCTAACCTTTCCCCTCACTTGTTACTGTTATTGCGTCATTACCTCCTTTCTTCATTCTCCCGTTCTTCTCTTCTTATCCTATTCCTTTCTGTATGCCGATATGTCTAACCAGTCTAAATTTGTTAATGGATTTTCTTCATTGTAGATTATAGCAGATATTATCTCCTTTCTCCAATTAACTGTACTATCTAAGTCCTGCTAACAGTGATAACACCTTTTATAAAAACAATTATGGAAAATATTTAACTAACACTTTGGTTTCTACAATTTATAATCTGATGATTGAGAATTATGAACAGGATGTAGGTCTAATCATTGCTGAGTGAGGAGGATTATTAACGAGCAATGATAGTCTATTCAAGATAGATGATATCTAATGGACAGATCACTGCTAATACGAGGTGATAGTCTAATGACAGAACAATGCTATGGAAGAGTATGAGTGCCTAATAGCACATTGTCTGGTTCCTCACTTATAAGTGACTGGAGTGATGTGAGAAATTCTATGGATGCTAAGTGAGTGACTGAGGTGCTAAGTGGAGCAGGAGTGACTGAGGTGTCTAAGTGGAGCAGGAGTGACGAGGTGCTAATGGAGCAGGAGTGACTGAGGTGCTAAGTGGAGCAGGAGTGACTGAGGTGCTAAGTGGAGCAGGAGTGACTGAGGTGCTAAGTGGAGCAGGAGTGACTGAGGTGCTAAGTGGAGCAGGAGTGACTGAGGTGCTAAGTGGAGCAGGAGTGACTGAGGTGCTAAGTGGAGCAGGAGTGACTGAGGTGCTAAGTGGAGGCAGGAGTGACTGAGGTGCTAAGTGGAGCAGGAGTGACTGAGGTGCTAAGTGGAGCAGGAGTGACTGAGGTGCTAAGTGGAGCAGGAGTGACTGAGGTGCTTAAGTGGAGCAGGAGTGACTGAGGTGCTAAGTGGAGCAGGAGTGACTGAGGTGCTAAGTGGAGCAGGAGTGACTGAGGTGCTAAGTGGAGCAGGAGTGACTGAGGTGCTAAGTGGAGCAGGAGTGACTGAGGTGCTAAGTGGAGCAGGAGTGACTGAGGTGCTAAGTGGAGCAGGAGTGACTGAGGTGCTTAAGTGGAGCAGGAGTGACTGAGGTGCTAAGTGGAGCAGGAGTGACTGAGGTGCTAAGTGGAGCAGGAGTGACTGAGGTGCTAAGTGGAGCAGGAGTGACTGAGGTGCTAAGTGGAGCAGGAGTGACTGAGGTGCTAAGTGGAGCAGGAGTGACTGAGGTGCTAAGTGGAGCAGGAGTGACTGAGGTGCTAAGTGGAGCAGGAGTGACTGAGGTGCTAAGTGGAGCAGGAGTGACTGAGGTGCTAAGTGGAGCAGGAGTGACTGAGGTGCTAAGTGGAGCAGGAGTGACTGAGGTGCTAAGTGGAGCAGGAGTGACTGAGGTGCTAAGTGGAGCAGGAGTGACTGAGGTGCTAAGTGGAGCAGGAGTGACTGAGGTGCTAAGTGGAGCAGGAGTGACTGAGGTGCTAAGTGGAGCAGGAGTGACTGAGGTGCTAAGTGGAGCAGGAGTGACTGAGGTGCTAAGTGGAGCAGGAGTGACTGGGTGCTAAGTGGAGCAGGAGTGACTGAGGTGCTAAGTGGAGCAGGAGTGACTGAGGTGCTAAGTGGAGCAGGAGTGACTGAGGTGCTAAGTGGAGCAGGAGTGACTGAGGTGCTAAGTGGAGCAGGAGTGACTGAGGTGCTAAGTGGAGCAGGAGTGACTGAGGTGCTAAGTGGAGCAGGAGTGACTGAGGTGCTAAGTGGAGCAGGAGTGACGGAGGTGCTAAGTGGAGCAGGAGTGACTGAGGTGCTAAGTGGAGCAGGAGTGACGGAGGTGCTAAGTGGAGCAGGAGTGACTGAGGTGCTAAGTGGAGCAGGAGTGACGGAGGTGCTAAGTGGAGCAGGAGTGACTGAGGTGCTAAGTGGAGCAGGAGTGACGGAGGTGCTAAGTGGAGCAGGAGTGACGGAGGTGCTAAGTGGAGCAGGAGTGACGGAGGTGCTAAGTGGAGCAGGAGTGACGGAGGTGCTAAGTGGAGCAGGAGTGACGGAGGTGTTAAGTGGAGCAGGAGTGACTGAGGTGCTAAGTGGAGCAGGAGTGACTGAGGTGTTAAGTGGAGCAGGAGTGACTGAGGTGCTAAGTGGAGCAGGAGTGACTGAGGTGTTAAGTGGAGCAGGAGTGACGGAGGTGCTAAGTGGAGCAGGAGTGACTGAGGTGTTAAGTGGAGCAGGAGTGACTGAGGTGTTAAGTGGAGCAGGAGTGACTGAGGTGCTAAGTGGAGCAGGAGTGACGGAGGTGCTAAGTGAGCAGGAGTGACGGAGGTGAAGTGGAGCAGGAGTGACGGAGGTGCTAAGTGGAGCAGGAGTGACGGAGGTGCTAAGTGGAGCAGGAGTGACGGAGGTGTTAAGTGGAGCAGGAGTGACTGAGGTGCTAAGTGGAGCAGGAGTGACTGAGGTGTTAAGTGGAGCAGGAGTGACTGAGGTGCTAAGTGGAGCAGGAGTGACTGAGGTGTTAAGTGGAGCAGGAGTGACGGAGGTGCTAAGTGGAGCAGGAGTGACTGAGGTGTTAAGTGGAGCAGGAGTGACTGAGGTGCTAAGTGGAGCAGGAGTGACTGAGGTGCTAAGTGGAGCAGGAGTGACTGAGGTGCTAAGTGGAGCAGGAGTGACGGAGGTGCTAAGTGGAGCAGGAGTGACTGAGGTGCTAAGTGGAACAGGGGTGACTGAGGTGCTAAGTGGAGCAGGAGTGACTGAGGTGCTAAGTGGAACAGGAGTGACTGAGGTGCAAAGTGGAGCAGAAGTGACGGAGGTGCAAAGTGGAGCAGGAGTGACTGAGGTGCTAAGTGGAGCAGGAGTGACTGAGGTGCTAAGTGGAGCAGGAGTGGCTGAGGTGCTAAGTGGAACAGGGGTGACTGAGGTGCTAAGTGGAGCAGGAGTGACTGAGGTGTTAAGTGGAACAGGGGTGACTGAGGTGCTAAGTGGAACAGGAGTGACTGAGGTGTTAAGTGGAGCAGGAGTGACTGAGGTGCTAAGTGGAACAGGAGTGACTGAGGTGTTAAGTGGAACAGGAGAGACTGAGGTGTTAAGTGGAACATGAGTGACTGAGGTGCTAAGTGGAGCAGGAGTGACTGAGGTGCTAAGTGGAGCAGGAGTGACTGAGGTGCTAAGTGGAGCAGGAGTGACTGAGGTGCTAAGTGGAGCAGGAGTGACTGAGGTGCTAAGTGGAGCAGGAGTGACGGAGGTGCTAAGTGGAGCAGGAGTGACTGAGGTGCAAAGCGGAGCAGGAGTGACTGAGGTGCAAAGTGGAGCAGGAGTGACGGAGGTGCTAAGTGGAGCAGGAGTGACTGAGGTGCAAAGTGGAGCAGGAGTGACTGAGGTGCAAAGTGGAGCAGGAGTGACTGAGTTGCAAAGTGGAGCAGGAGTGACGGAGGTGCAAAGTGGAGCAGGAGTGACGAGGTGCTAAAGTGGAGCAGGAGTGACTGAGGTGCAAAGTGGAGCAGGAGTGACTGAGGTGCAAAGTGGAGCAGGAGTGACTGAGGTGCAAAGTGGAGCAGGAGTGACTGAGGTGCAAAGTGGAGCAGGAGTGACTGAGGTGCAAAGTGGAGCAGGAGTGACGGAGGTGCAAAGTGGAGCAGGAGTGACGGAGGTGCTAAGTGGAGCAGGAGTGACTGAGGTGCAAAGTGGAGCAGGAGTGACTGAGGTGCAAAGTGGAGCAGGAGTGACTGAGGTGCAAAGTGGAGCAGGAGTGACGGAGGTGCTAAGTGGAGCAGGAGTGACGGAGGTGTTAAGTGGAGCAGGGGTGACTGAGGTGCTAAGTGGAGCAGGAGTGACGGAGGTGCTAAGTGGAGCAGGAGTGACTGAGGTGCTAAGTGGAGCAGGAGTGACTGAGGTGTTAAGTGGAGCAGGGGTGACTGAGGTGCTAAGTGGAGCAGGAGTGACGGAGGTGCTAAGTGGAGCAGGAGTGACGGAGGTGCTAAGTGGAGCAGGAGTGACTGAGGTGTTAAGTGGAGCAGGGGTGACTGAGGTGCTGAGTGAAGACCGATCGTGTATTGCGTTCATGGGTTCATGGGTCAGGGTTTTCGTGAAAGGCGTTCGTGTAGAATGCACTGCAGCGGTACTGACGCACTTGGGAGAGTACTGAAGTGCTCTTAAACCAGTTAATATTTTAGTGATTATTTGGCGCGCTAGCAGGTAATATAGAGAGATTTTTGAGACCCCGTTGATTATGTAAGTGGTTGTTGAACACTTAGTAAAAGTGTGTAAGAGTCTTAGTAAAGTATATATCTTGAACTCTAATAAAATGTACCTGGCTTTACAAAGGTGTAACTTATCTTAACTCTGAAAATAAATACAAACTGCAGTAACTTGTCCTCCAAGTACTGACTTTCCTAATGTTATTCATTCTCTGTTGGGGAAAAAATTATTTTACTTAAAAGTTAAAAGTATAGATTGGGTGCAAGGGACCTGTGAGATAGGAGTGACTGGAGGCAAGTGTTTTTGTATGGTTTACGTGCTGTGGGAGTGTGAACAAGGTTAGGGAAGTGCAGTACGCGCACTCTGAAGGATGGGTGGGGATATTGGTGTTTGGAAGGTCATCTGAACTGTGATGTAAGCACGCTTGTGCCAAGACAGCGATTGAATGAGTGACAGTGAAAGTGCTTTCTTTGTCCGGCCATCCTGCCTGGGTGGGACGCGGCCGACGCGATAAAGAAAACAATATTTGCAATTTAACAAACACCTTTTCGAATAGTCCTCCCTTTATTAATCGCCTTTATTGGAAAACGACGCTCAAACGATGCGCTCTAATCAGAGTGCAAAACAAAAGCTGCTTTTGTTTTGCAGACTACGAGAGAATAAGTGAGAGGTATTAAACTTGTTGGCGGACACTTGTTTAAGGGAGGTGATACGATATTTATTCATTGTGACTGTACACTGCACTATTTCCAACTCTCGTGGTTTTCCTGCCTTCGTTATTCTTTCCCCGCGACTGCTCGATATGTAGATTTTTTTTTTAAAGTCCGCAACTATGCAAAAGTTTTTTTGTGTGTGTGGGCTATCGTTTAGCAATTTTTCAGGTGCCGGAAGCGCAAGTGTGGATGGTGTAAATTTTCATTTTTATTTCAAAAGTTGGCGATTTCAGTGTTCGTGATCAGGAGATAGGCTAAACGATGCTTCTGTGTTTGCGTCCGGCTTTCCCGTCGGCTGTTTAGGCTTTGTCCCATTGCTTACACCTGATGGTGGCTCATGGCAGGTCGAAAAGCTCGCAGTTGATTGGTCAGGCCTCATTTACACCAGCTCTCAAACCTCGTAGCTGATTGGTGAAGCGTCACGGCATGTTTATATTCAGCTTCCAATCACCGCAGCTCATGCATCAGGCCTTATTTAATGTTTACCTCAGCTGCTAGCCGGCTGGCCAGACGTAACGCCCTTGTTTACATCAAAATATCTGCGTCATGGTTAAGTATCAGCTGCTTGTGTATAGATACTGGTTGATTAAATGAACCATGTTGAACGCTTCTGATAACATGTGAAGCTTAACTAACACCAGAGGCAGGTTCAGAAACTAACACCACAGGCAGGTTCAGAAAGTAACAACAGAGGCAGGTTCAGAAACTAACACCAGAGGCATGTTCAGAAACTAACACCACAGGCAGGTTCAGAAACTAACACCACAGGCAGGTTCAGAAACTAACACCACAGGCAGGTTCAGAAAGTAACACCACAGGCAGGTTCAGAAACTAACACCAGAGGCAGGTTCAGAAACTAACACCATAGGCAGGTTCAGAAACTAACACCACAGGCAGGTTCAGAAACTAACGTCACAGACAGGTTCAGAAATTAACACCACAGACAGGTTCAGAAGCTAACACCACAGACAGGTTCAGAAACTAATACCACAGACAGGTTCAGAAACTAACACCACAGACAAGTTCATAAACTAACATCAGAGGCAGGTTCAGAAACTAACACCACAGACAGGTTCAGAAATTAACACCACAGACAGGTTCAGAAACTAACACCACAGACAGGTTCAGAAACTAACACCACAGGCTACCACCATCAGAGCAAACACTGTGGGACTGAAGGTGCGGCATTATTATTAATCCAAAGTAGTGGAGGGTAGATGCACTTGTCTATGGAGGTAATTCCCAGATAATTCTTCTTTCATTGACCTCTTCGCTTTCGGGCCGGGAGGTTGTGCTGCACCTTAGCTCTTGCATTCGTCACACACCCTTGGTGGAGAGCAGACGTTGGCTGTTGTGCTTCTGTCTGTTGGTAGCACTGCGATATTTTCTCAAGGTGGCGCAGGCTGTCAGGAGACGTGTCAACACTGTGTGCATAGAAGTGCTGAAAGGTGCGGTGTATAACACAAATGCATCTGTTCTACTGCCTGCTATCTTACGAGATACATATGGAATCAACAGTGAAGATCTGTACGGCATTGCATTAAACGGCTCAACGAGAATATTCGTGAAATATGTGACGACTGTGACGTATGACAAGATGGTGAATCAGTACCAGGATGTGTGTATGACAGTTAACCCTGGTATGGAAGTGAAAATGAGGGACGTGTCTAAGTACTATACATGGGTAAAAATGCGGAATGTCCCCTTTGAGGCGGTTGAAGAAGACATCAAAGCGTCGTTTGAGGAATATGGAGTGATACATCAAGCAACGATTGGAAGATGGTCAGATGGTATGTATGCGGGACTGCGTGTGGGATCTTTCACTCTCAAAATGTCCTTGCTGCGATCCATACCTTCATTTGTGGCTTTGAGTGATTTTAAAACTCAGGTATATGTCACATATGCCAAGCAAAGGAGAACCTGTCGATTGTGTGGTGCATTTGAACATGTGGCTGCACAGTGTCCACGACGCTCGTCGACCGGGACACAGGGAGCAGGGACAGGAGGGGAAAAGGAAAGAGAGGTGATGTCCCAGTCTACAGGAGAACATATTCGGGCACGTAGGCTGTGGAGTGAGATTGTGGTTGACAGTCCAGAGGAGTGTGCTACGTTACCGGAGGTAACACAGGACGTTGAGAAAATGTGTATGGAGGAAGAGGTGGACCAAGTGGATTTGGGTAGTGAAGTGTCAGCTGCCATAAATAATGCTATACAGGAATTTTTGGATCAGCATGAAGCTGGAATGCTGAATATAGGCTTGCATGAGCAACATATGAATCAGGGAGGGGTATATGAGGGAGGCAATGTGGGTAGGAGGGATGGGCAAACACAAGGGCTTTGTGAAACTGTACTTGAAATGCACAAGGAAGGCAGTCCGAAAGAAATGATCACTGTTGCGGCTTCACGTAAGAGGGAGGCAGTTGCCTCGGACAGTGATGATATTCTTACGCCTGCACAACGTTCGGGTAAAAAACAAACAGTGGATATGGCTAGGAAAGTGAGGGGGGAGGGGGTAAGGGGAAGGAGAAAGACGTGACTAGGAACGGGCATAGTGAAAAGAATACTGATCAAAAACGTAAAGAAACACATGGTAAGAGATCGATTGGTAAGCCCCCGTTAGCATTTTTAAGTGTTTAACATTGAATATAAATGGCCTCAGGGCCGAAGTGAAGAGGAGGATGTTCAGTCCCTTTTTAAGGCGATATGGGGTACAGGTTATCCTTTTACAAGAACATAATTTTAAGTTAGGTCGGGATTTATTAGTTGACGGGTACAAAGTTTATGCTGGGTATACAGGTAAACTCAAGGGAGGTGCTGCAGTTTTAATAGGGGAGACCAGTCCATTTCAAATGTTACACTGGGAAGAGGTGGGGAGACTAGTAAGGGTGGATGGTACATGGGGTGGGGTTCCTGTGTGTTTAGTGTTCATATGCCTGCAGACAGCAATAGGCGCGTAATGGAAGATTTTGTGAGGGATGTTCTTATTTATTATATGCGAGGGCTTCCTATATATAAATTTTTTTGGGGGGGATTGGAATTGTGTGATCCGTAGGAAGGATGTGGAGCCGAGAGGAGCCGGGTGTGTGTTGGGGGTCCTACGGGATGCTTTAGGGGGAGCAGGCATAGCGGATGTAGTGAGAGGGGAGGGGTGGAACGTGGAGCATACTTATGTGAGGAGAGGATATGCGGCACGATTAGACCGTATTTATGCTCCTCCCGGGTTACAGGTGGCTAATACAAAAACTATAAACGTTATGTTTTCAGATCATAGAGGAGTGGTCGTGGATGTGGGATGGGGAGATTTACCAAAGTGTTACATGAGTTATTGGAAACTTAATGTGAGATTGTCAGATGAGCTGGAGGATGGTGTTAGTTTTGTTGAGTGGTGGACAAATGAGTGGACCAAGGGGAGAAACGGAGGTGGGAGGAATATGCTAACCCAGGAATCAAAAATTTTTATGAGGAAAGGAAAGGAGGTAAGTCATTGGAAATATGGCTTACAGGGATATTTGGAAGGGCAGCTGAAACAGTGCTATGAAGGTATTAGTGGGGTTTATCCAGTACAAGAGATTGAGGGCATCAAAGCGCAACTGATGGAAATGCAGAATGCACGATTTGATGGTGAGAGATTGAGAGGTGGATTGGAAGATGTTTTATGGGGAGATAAGCCATCCGCCTGTGTATTGCGGCGATTAAAGACACGACAGAGGATAATGACTATGATGATGGACGTACATACGGATGTGGGAGGATATACGATGGGACAGAGGTTAGTAACTATGGAAAGTATGAGTGGTTATGCTGATAAGTGGTTTGAGATGTATATGAGAAACAGAAAGATAGGAGATCTGAAGATTTTAGAGAAGGGGATAGGGAGAAACCTAGAGTCAGCAGATAGAGCGATGATAGAGGGACCTATAGATGAAGAGGAAGTGTGGACAGCTTTAAAAGGGATGAGTGTCGGGAAAGCACCTGGGATAGATGGAATCCCAAATTAATTTTATTTGAGAAACTGGGATGTCATGAAGGAATTCTTGGTGCAGTTGGTGAATGTGATGAAGGATAAGGGAAGCACGAGTTTAACACAAAGGACAGGTGTAGTAGTTATGGTTCCAAAGGGGGAAGTATAGAATAGCATCCTAGATTATAGAGGTTTATCATTAATGTGTGGGGATTATAATTTGTTTGCCAAGGTTTTAGGTAATAGGTTGCGTAAGGTAATTGGGAAGGTTATAGATATGGGACAGATGGGTGTGCCAGGGCGAACAATGTTTAGTGGGCATGGAGCGTAGGATGGACGGTGGAGGTGTTCTTGCTTTGGATTGGAAGGCGGCTTATGATTGTGTAGAGAGAGAGACATTATGGATGATTATGAGGAGGATGGGTTTCGGTGAGGAAATTGTGCAGTGGGCGGAAACTTTACATAGAGGTGCAGAAATACGAGTGCAAATAAATGGAAGGGTGGGAAAGATGATTAGTATGGGTAGGGGGCTGAGGCAGGGATGCCCCATGTCTCAGATCCTATTTGCATGTCTGCAAGGCCCATTATATAGGTTGATAAATGTAGGAGTAATTGAGGGGGTAAGACCTAGGGGTGCAACAGGTATAGTTGGTTATGTTGATGACACGACGGTCTTAGTGGGGGGAGAGGAGGGGTTATAGAATGTAAACAGAATTGTTGAAATATTTAGTGGAGCAACAGGTATGAGTGTTAATAGTGAAAAGTCGAAATTACTGGAGGTCGGGTCATGGGTGGGAGGGGAACTGGGAAATAAGTATGGATGGCAGGTAGTAGAGCAGATAAAAATTTGTGGAGTATTGTACAGAGGGGCAGCGCAGGGGGCTAGAGAGGCAAATTCTAAAAGGGTAGTGCAATGGGTCTTGCTTAGGTTAGGGGGAATAAGAATGAGTGGTTTGACTATACAACAGAGAGTCATTGTGGTTAATACACTCATTTATCCTAAATTGTGGCATGTGGCTGTAGTGTACCCATTGATGGCGAAAGATGTAGGGCAAGTGCAAAGAAAGTACTAATTTTTATAGGGGATAGGTTTCATTGGCTGGGGCAGAGGGTTGTAATGACACCGCGGGGAAAAGGGGGGGTTTTTTGGGTTTAATTCCTTTGGGTAGCAACTGAAGACATGTTCGTGAACATTGTTATCTGAATTGGGGGGGAATGTGTGTCAGAGTGGGGATGTGATAAAGATGTAGGCGATGGGGGGGGGGTAGGCTTAGAGGAGTGTATGAGATGTTGAGAACTTTTTAAAAGTAAGAAACCGGAAAATGTAAGGGCGGGGTTTTTTTGGGAGGTTGGTAAGGTGTCAAGGGTTTGGAAAGGGGGGGGCTGTTTTTTCCATTATATAATTGGACACGAATCTGGGGAGCTTCAGTAAGTTACGGGTGAAGAAAGGGGTGAGGGAAACTATGTATAGGTTTTTGCAGGGAAATTTTCCCAAACTAAAAAAACCACGTACAGAGGGGAATTTTTGCAGCCAATTTGTTTTTTGGTGGAGGGGGGAAACAGCATACATGTGGTATTTTGTGAGCATATCAGAGGGACGTCTATGGTTTCGAAACAGTTTTAAAATTGGGGGGGTGGAAGTTAGGGGTTTTAAAGGGGCACTGATTTTGGATAAGAGTGAGGGGAATAGTGTGAGGAGGGCGTCATGTATTAGTGGAGATTATGTCTATAATCGTGGGGATGAGGGAGGGGGGGGAACAACGGAAAATTTAGCGGGACTTTTCCAAAAAAAGTGTAAAAATAGGTAGGAGGAACGTAGAGGGGCCTTTAATTTTTTCCCGGCATCGATAGAGGTATGACTGTGAGGGGGTTCCTCGGGGGGTCCCCCGGCCGGGGGTCACCCGGTGGGTGGGGTTCACACTGCCTCAGTGGTCACCCTGCTCGGTGGGTCTCCTGGCTCTAGGTCACCCTCCTCGGGGGGTCACCGCCTCGGGGGGGTTCACCTGGCTGGGTTTTGGTCACCCTGCCCGGGGGGTCCCCCGCCTCGGGATCGCCCCCGGGGGGTTCACCCTTTCTGGGTGGGTCACCCTGGCCGGGGGGTCCCCCGGGCCGGGGGTCCCCCTGCCTCGGGGGGTCCACCCTCCTCATGGGTCACCCGCCTCGGTGGTCACACTGCCGGTGGTCACACCCCCGGGTGGGTCACACGCCGGGGGGTCACACTCCCCGGGTGGGCCCCCCTCGGGGTCACACGCCTCGGGGGTCACCTCCCTCGGGGGGTCCATGCCGGGGGTCACACTGCTCGTGGGTAAACCCGCTGGGTGGGCCCACACTGCCCCCCCCGGTGGTCACACTGTCGGTGGTCACACTGCTCGGTGGGTCCCCTCCCCTGGGTGGGTCCCCGGCCCTCGGGGGCACACGGGCTCGGGGGTCACACTGCCTGGGTGGGTCACACTGCCTCGGTGGGTCACACGCCGGGGGGTCACACGCCTCGGTGGTCACACGCTCGGGGGGTCACACTGCCTCGGGGGTCCAACTGTCGGGGGGCAACCCGTGGTCACACTGCCTCGGTGGGCAACGCTCGGGGGGTCCACCTGCTCGGGGGGTCACACGCCCCGGGGTCACACTGCTCGTGGTCACACTGCCGGTGGGTTCACACTGCTGGGTGGTTCACACTGCCTCGGTGGGTCACACTCCCGGGTGGGTCACACGCCGGGGGGTCACACTGTGGGTGGGCACACTGCTCGGTGGGTCACACTGCCCGGTGGGTCCCCCCGCTGGGTGGGTCACACTCCCCTCGGGGGTCACACTCCCTCGGTGGGTCACCGCTCGTTTGGTCACACGCCTCGGGGGGTCACACTGCCCGGGGGTCACACTGCCCGGGGGTCACACTGCCCGGGGGTCACACGCCTCGTTGGGTCAAAACTGCCTCGGGGGGGTCAACTGCTCGGTGGGTACACTCCTCGGGGGGTCACACTGCCTCGGGGGTTTCCACTCCCTGGGTGGGTCACACTGCTCGGGGGTCACACGCTGGGTGGTCACACGCCCGGGGGGTCACACTGCCTCGGTGGGTCACACTGCCCGGGGGTCACACTGCCTGGGTGGGTCACACTGCTCGGTGGTCACACTGCCGGGGGTCACACTGCCTCGTGGGTCACACGCCCGGGGGTCACCGCCCGGTGGGCACACTGCTCGGTGGGTCACACTGCTCGTTGGGTCACATCGGGTTTGGGGTCACACTGCCGGTGGGTCACACCTCGGGGGGTCCACTGCCTCGGGGGGTCACCCCCTCGGGGGGTCCACTCCCTCGGGGGTCACACGCCTGGGGGGGGTCACACTGCCTCGGTGGGCACACTGCCTCGTGGGTCACACTGCCTCGGGGGGGTCACACTGCCGGGGGGTCACATTTCCGGGGGGGTCACACTGCTCGGTGGTCACAGTGCTGGGTGGTCACCCGCCTCGGGTGGTCAACTGCCTCGTGGTCACACTGCCTCGGTGGGTCACACTCCCGGTGGGTCACACTGCCTCGGGGGGTCACACTGCTGGGTGGGTCAAACTCTCGGTTGGGTCACACTTCGGGGGTTCCCACACTGCTCGGGGGGTAAAAACCCCGGGTGGGTCACACTGCCGGGGCACACTGCCGGGGGGGCACATTTGCCGGGGGGTCACACTGCCGGTGGGTCCACTGCCGGGGGTAAAACCCCGGGTGGGTCACACTGTCGGTGGGTCACACTGCCGGTGGGTCAAACGCCGGGGGGTCACACTGCCGGGGGCACACTGCTCGGGGGGTCACACTGCTCGGGGGGTCACACTGCTCGGGGGGTCACACGCCGGTGGGTCACACGTCGGGGGGTCACACGCTCGGTGGGCACACTGCCGGTGGGTCCACTGCTCGGTGGGTCACACTGCCGGGGGGTCCCCACTCCCGGGTGCGTTAAAAACATGAGTATTAATAAAAATTTATAATAGGATTAAATAAAGTAAAAAAAGCGACTTTCTAAAATTTTTTTGTTGTCGTTTGTTTCTTTTTTTTTTGTTGGAAATTAACCCCTTATCTCTGATTTTTTATTTGCTGGGACAGGTTGCTAGGACGGGTTGCTGGGAGCAGTGTTGCTAGGAGCAGTGTTGCTGGGAGGGTTTTGCTGGGACGGTTTTTGCTGGGAGCGTTTTGCAGGACATGTTGCAGGACATGGCAAGGAGGGGTTTGTAAGCGGTTTGCTAGGACGGTTTGCAGGAGCAGTGTTGCTAGGAGCAGTTTTTGCTAGGAGCGGTTTTGCTGGGAGGGGTGTTGCGGGAGCGGTTTTTGCTGAGCGGTGTTGCTAGGAGCGTTTTTTGCTGGGAGCGGTGTTGCTAGGAGCAGTGTTGCAGGAGCAGTGGCGGGAGCGGGTTCTGGGAGCGGTGTTGCTAGGAGCGGTGTTGCTGGGAGCGGTGTTGTGGGAGCTTTTTGCTAGGAGCATTTTGCAGGAGCGGTTTTTGCTAGGAGCGGGTTGCAGGAGGGGTGTTGCGGGAGCGTGTGTAGAGGGGTGTTGCAGGACGGTGTTCCGGGAGCGGTTGCTAGGGGTGTTCTAGCATTTGCTGGGAGGGGGTTTTTGCTAGGAGCATTTGCTAGGGCGGTGTTGCTGGGAGCGGTGTTGCTAGACGGTTTTGCTGGGGAGCGGTTTTTTGCTAGGAGGGGTGTTGCTAGGAGCGGTGTTTGTAGGAGCATGTTGCTAGGAGGGGTGTTGTGGGAGCGTGTTGCAGGGGGCGGTGTTGCTGGGAGCAGGGTTCCCAGGAGCATGTTGCTAGGAGGGGTTTCTAGGAGCGGTGTTGCTAGGAGGGGTGTTGCTAGGAGCATGTTGCTAGAGGGGGTTTTGCTAGGAGCGGTTTGCGGGAAAGGGGTTTCCTGGGGGCGGTGTTGAGGACAGTGTTGCTAGGACATTTTGCTGGGAGCATTTTGCTAGGAGGGTGTTGCAGGGCGGTGTTGTAGGAGGGGTGTTGCTAGAGCAGTTTTGCAGGAGCAGTTTTTTGCTGGGAGCGGTGTTGCTATACGGGTTGCGGGAGCGGGTTGCTAGGAGCGGTGTTGCTAGGAGCATTTCTGGGGAGGGGTGTTGCTGGGGAGCGGTTTGCTGGGACGGTTTTTGCAGGAGCAGTTTTTTGCTAGGGGGGGTGTTGCAAAGGGGGTTTTGCTAGGAGCAGTGTTGCTAGGAGCGGTGTTGCAGGAGGGGGGTTGCTGGGAGCGGTTTGCTAGAGCGGGTTTTGCAGGAGGGGTGTTGCTAGGGGTTTTTGCTAGGAGGGGTTTTTGCAGGAGCTGTTGCTAGGAGCGGGTTCTAGAGCATGTTGCTGGGAGCGGTGTTCTAGAGGGGTTTGCTAGGAGCAGTTTTGCTAGGCGGTTTTGCTAGGACAGTGTTGCTAGACGGTTTTGCTAGGAGCGGTGTTCAGGTAGCGTTCAAGGAGCAGTGTTGCTAGGAGGGTGTTGCTAGGAGCAGTGTTCCCTGGGAGCGGTGTTGCTAGAGCGGTTTTGTTTAGGACTGGTGTTGCTAGGACAGTGTTGCTAGGAGCGGTGTTGCTAGGACAGGTTGCTGGGAGCGGTGTGAGGGACATGTTGCAAGGAGCAGTTGTTGCTAGGACAGTGTTGGGGGGAGTAGTTTTGTTAGGAGCAGGGTGGAGGAGTAGGTTGCTAGTAGCAGTGTTGAGTGAGTAGGTGCTAGGAGGCATTTTTGGATGAGTAGTGCTAATACAGCAGTGTTGGAGTGAGTAGGGGTTGCTAGGAGCATTTTGGGAGGGAGTAGTGGTGCTAGAGCAGTGTTTTTAGGATTTTATTGTTGAAAGGAGAAGTGTTGGAGGTAGTAGTGTGAAGGACGTGTGGAGGGAGTAGTGTTGCTAGACCCATGTGCTTAGGAGCAGTTTGGAGTTTTAGTAGTGTTGCAAGGAGAGGGGGTTCGAGTGAGTAGGTTACTAGAAGCAGTGTTGGAGTGAGTAGTTTTACTAGGAGCAGGGGGAATGATTGTGTTGCTAGGAGCAGTGTTGCTAGGAGCAGGGGTTTGCTGGGACCCAGTGTTGCTAGGAGGGGGGGAGTTTTGGTATGAGTAGTGTTGCTAGAGCCAGTGTTGGAGTGAGTAGTGCTGCTAGGAGCAGTTTTGGGAGTGATTTATGCTACTAGCAGCTTGTTGGAGTGAGTAGTTTTGCGGGAGGCAGTTTTTGGGAGTATTTGCTAGACAGTGTTGGAGGGAGTACGTTGATATCAGTTTTTGGAGGTAGTAGTGTTGCTAGTAGCAGTGCTGGAAGAGTATTTTGCTAGGAGCATGTGGTTGCAGGAGCAGTGTTGGAGCTAGTAGTGTTTGCTGGAGAGGTTTTCGAGTGAGTAGGTTGCTAGGGCATGTTAGTGAGTATGTTGCTAGAGCATGTTGCTAGGAGCGTGTTGCTAGGAGCAGTGTTGGTGGAGTGTTGCTAGTGAGCTGTTGGAGTGGGTAAGTGTTGCTAGGGAGCAGTGTTGGAGGGGTAGTATTGTTAGGGCATGTTGGAGTAATAGTGTTTAAGGAGTAGTTTTGGAGAGATATGTTGCTAGGGCATGTTGGAGTGAGTAGTGCTACAAGCAGCGTGTTGGATGAGAGTGTTGCTAGGAGCAGTGTTGGAGGAGTATGTTTGCTAGTAGCAGTGTTGGGAGTGAGTAGTGGTTGCTAGGACCATTGTTGGGTGGTAGTGCTATTAGCAAGCATTGGTGGAGGAGTGTGTAGTCTGTGAGCAGTGGTTGGACTAAGTAGTGTTGCTAGGACAGTGTTGGGAGGATAGTGTTGCTAGGCCATGTTGGGGGGAGTACTGTTGATAGCAGTGTTGGGTATAGTGTTGCAGTAAGCAGTGCTGGAGAGAGTAGGTTGCTAGGAGCAGTGTTGCTAGGAGCAGTGTTGGAGCTAGTAGTGTTCTATGAAGGTGTTCGAGTGATAGGGGTTGCTGGGAGCAGTGTTGGAGTGATATGTTGCTAGGAGCATATTGCTTAGGAGCAGTGTTGGCTAGGACAGTGTTGCTAGGAGCATGGTTGGTGGAGTAGTGTTGCTAGGAGCAGTGTTGGAAGTTAGTGTTGCAGGAGGCATGAGGGAGGGAGTATATTGTTTAGGAGCAGTGTTGGAGTAAGTAGGTTGCTAGGAGTAAATTTTGGAGGAGTATGTTGCTAGAGCATGTTGGAGTGAGAGTCCTACTAGCACAGTGTTGGAGTGAAGTGTTGCTAGGAGCAGTGTTGGATGAGTAGTGCTTAGTACAGTGTTGGAGTGAGTAGTGTTGCTAGGACATGTTGGGGTAGTATGTTTGCAAGGACAGTGTGACTGAGTAGTGTTGCTAGGACATTTGGAGTGAGTAGTGTTGCTAGGAGCATGTTGGACTGAGTAGTGTTACAGCAGCAGTGTGGAGTGAGTAGTGTTGCAGGACAGTGTTGGATTGAGTAGGCTACTGGGCACAGTGTTTGCTAGGAGCATGTTGGAGTGAGTATGTTGCTAGGGGGCGGCTTGGAGTGAGTAATGTTGCTAGGACATGTTGGAGGGGGAGTGTTGGTAGGAGCAGTTTGGGAGGTAAGTAGTGTTGCTAGGAGCAGTGCTGGAGGAAGTAGTGTTGCTGGGACAGTGTTTGCACACATGTTGCTAGGAGCCAGGTTGGAGCCAGTAGTGTTGCTACGACGGTTTTGGAGTGATATGTTGAGGTCATGTTGAGGGATAGTGGTCTAGAGCATTTTGGAGATAGTATTTTGCTAGGAGCATGTTGGAGTGAGTATGTTGCTAGGAGCACGTTGGGGTTTAGTAGTGTTGCTTAGGAGCAGGCTGGGGGGACAGTGTTGTAGGAGCAGTGTAGGAGGAGTAGTGTGCTGGAGCAGTGTTGGAGGGAGTAGTGTGCTAGGACAGTTTTGGAGGGAGTAGTGTTCAGAGCGGTGTTTGGAGGAGTAGTGATGCGAGGAACAGTGTTGGGGGGAGTAATTTGCTAGGGAAAGTGTTGGAGGGAGTAATGTTGCTGAGAAGCATGTTTGGAGGAGTAAATTTTGCTGAGAAAATTGTGGAAGGAGTATGTTGCTAGGAGCGTGTTGCTAGAGCATTTTTGGAGGGAGTATGTTGCTGGGAGCAGTGTTAGGAGTGTTGCTGGGAGCAGTGTTGTAGAGGGTCTTGGAGCAGTGTTGCTGGAGCAGTGTGCTGGAGCAGTGTTGCTAAGGAGCAGTGTTGCTAGGAGCAGTGTTGCTGGGAGAAGTGTTGCTGGGAGCAGTGTTGCTAGTAGCAGTGTTGCTGGGAGCAGTGCTGCTGGGAGCAGTGTTGCTGGGAGCAGTGTTGCTAGGAGCAGTGTTGCTAGACAGGGGTTGTTGCTAGAACAGTGCTGGAGTGAGAAAGTGTTGCTAGGAGCAGTGTTGCTAGGAGCAGTGTTGCTGGAGCAGTGTTGCTGGAGCAGGGGTTGCTGGGAGCATGTTTGCTGGAGCAGTGTTGCTGGAGCAGTGTTGCCTGGGAGCAGGGGTTGCTGGGAGCAGTGTTGCTAGGAACAGTTTTTGTTTAGGAGCGTGTTGCTGGAGCAGTGTTGCTAGGAGCAGTGTTGCTGGGAGCAGTGTTGCTAGGAGCAGTGTTGGAGGGAGAAGTGTTGCTAGGAGCAGTGTTGTTAGCAGCAGTGTGGCTTGGAGCAGTGTTGCTGGGAGCAGTGTTGCTAGGAGCAGTGTTGCTAGGAGCAGTGTTGCTGGAGAAGTGTTGCTGGGAGCGGGGGTTGCTATAGCAGTGTTGCTGGGAGCAGTGCTGCTGGGAGCAGTGTTGCTGGGAGCAGTGTTGCTAGGAGCAGTGTTGCTAGGAGCAGTGTTGCTAGGAACAGTGCTGGAGTGAGTAGTGTTGCTAGGAGCAGTGTTGCTAGGAGCAGTGTTGCTGGGAGCAGTGTTGCTGGGAGCAGTGTTGCTGGGAGCAGTGTTGCTGGAAGCGGGTGTTGCTGGAGCATGTTGCTGGGAGCAGTGTTGCTGGGAGCAGTGTTGCTAGGAACAGTGTTGCTAGAAGTGTTGCTGGGAGCAGTGTTGCTGGGAGCAGTGTTGCTGGGAGCAGTGTTGCTGGGAGCAGTGTTGCTGGGAGCAGTGTTGCTAGGAGCAGTGTTGCTGAGAGCAGTGTTGCTGGGAGTAGTGTTGCTAGGAGCAGTGTTGCTAGGAGCAGTTGTTGCTGGAGCATGTTGCTGGAGCGGTGTTGCTAGGAGCGGTGTTGCTAGGAGCAGTGTTGCTAGGAGCAGTGTTGCTAGGAGCGGTGTTGCTGGGAGCAGTGTTGCTAGGAGCAGTGTTGCTGGGAGCAGTGTTGCTGGGAGCAGTGTTGCTGGGAGCAGTGTTGGGAGCAGTGTTGCTGGGAACAGTTTTTGCTGGGACCAGTGTTGCTAGGAGCAGTGTTGCTAGCAGCGTTGGAGGGAGTAGTATTGGTAGGAGCAGTGTTGGAGGTAGTAATGTTGCTGGGAGCAGTGTTGGAGGGAGTAATGTTGCTGAGAGCAGTGTTGGAGGGAGTAATGTTGCTGAGAGCAGTGTTGGAAGGAGTAGTGTTGCTAGGAGCAGTGTTGCTAGGAGCAGTGTTGGAGGGAGTAGTGTTGCTAGGAGCAGTGTTGGAGGGAGAAGTGTTGCTAGGAGCAGTGTTGTTAGCAGCAGTGTGGCTTGGAGCAGTGTTGCTGGGAGCAGTGTTGCTAGGAGCAGTGTTGCTAGGAGCAGTGTTGCTGGGAGAAGTGTTGCTGGGAGCAGTGTTGCTAGTAGCAGTGTTGCTGGGAGCAGTGCTGCTGGGAGCAGTGTTGCTGGGAGCAATGTTGCTAGGAGCAGTGTTGCTAGGAGCAGTGTTGCTAGGAACAGTGCTGGAGTGAGTAGTGTTGCTAGGAGCAGTGTTGCTAGGAGCAGTGTTGCTGGGAGCAGTGTTGCTGGGAGCAGTGTTGCTGGGAGCATGTTGCTGGGAGCAGTGTTGCTGGGAGCAGTTTTTGCGGGGAGCAGAGTGTTTGCTGGGAGCATGTTGCAGGAACATGTGCTAGAAGTGTTGCTGGAGCAGTGTTGGGCTGGTGAGCATGTTGCTGAGCAGTGTTGCAGGGACAAGTTTTGGGAGGAGATGTGTTGCTAGAGCAGTGGTTGTGAGACAGTGTATGGGGTAGTTAGTGTTTTGCTAGGAGCATGTTGCGGAAGCAGTGTTTGCTGGAGCAGTGTTGCTGGGAGCAGTGTTGGCTGAGGAGCATGTTGCTTGGAAAGCAGTGTTGGTAGGAGCAGTGTTGCTGGGAGCAGTGTTGGGAGTAGTGTTGCTAGGAGCAGTGTTTCTGGAGGAGTGGTTCGGCAGTGTTGCTGGTAAGTGTGTCGGAGCAGTGTTGGAGGGAGCATGTTGTTTTAGGAGCAGTGAGTTGAGGAGCAGTGTTCTAGCACGTTGGAGGGAGTAGTATTGGTATAGCAGTGTTGGAGGGAGTAATGTTTGCTAAAAGCAATGTAGGAGGGAGCTAGTGTTTGCTGTGAGCATTGTTGGAGGGAAACTGTTGCTAGGAGCAGTGTTGGAGTGAGTATATTGCTGTAGCATGTTGAAGAAGTAAGTGTTCTGGCAGCATGTGGAGGTGTAGTGTTTGCTGGAGCAGTGTTGCGGGGAGTAGTGTGCTAGAAGCAGTGTTGGAGGTAGTAATGTTAGTGAGCAGTTTGTGGGATAATGCTGCTGAGAGCAGTGTGGAGAGAGTAATGTTGTCGGGAGCAGTGTTGAGGAGCAATTTCTGGAGCAGTGTTGGAGGGAGTAGGTTGCTAGGAGGCAGTGTTATGGAGGTAGTAAATTGCTGAGAGCATGTTGGAGGTAGTTAGTGCTATTAGGTAGTGCATTAGCAGCAGTGTTGAGTGAGTATGTTGCTAGGACAGTGTTGGACTGAGTAGTGTTGCTAGGAGCAGTTGGAGGGAGTATGTTGCTAGAGCAGTGTTGGAGGGAGTACTGGTTGATAGCAGTGTGGAGGTAGTAGTGTTTGCTGGTAGTACAGTGCTGGAGCGAGTAGTGTTGCTTGGAGCAGTGTTCTAGGACAGTTTGGATCTAGTAGTGTTGCTATGAGGGGTTCATGTGAGTATGTGCTAGGGCATGTTGGGTGAGTAGTGTTTGCTAGGAGCAGTGTTGCTAGGAGCATGTTGCTCAGAGCCGTGTTGCTAGAGCATGTTGTTGGTGGAGTAGTGTTGCTAGGTACAGTGTTGAGTGGGTATGTTGCTAGGACAGTGTTTGAGGGGTAGTATTGTTAGGAGCAGTGTTGGAGTAAGTAGTGGTTGCTGGGGAGTAAGTTTTGGAAAGTGTGTTGCTAGGAGCATTTGTGGAAGTGAGTAGTCCTACTAGCAGCAGTGTTGGAGTGAGTAAGTGTTGCTAGAGCAGTTTGGAGTGAGTAAGTGTTGCTATAGCAGTGTTGGGGAGTGAGAGTGTTCAGAGCAGTGTTTGGAGTGAGTAGTGTTGCTAGGAGCAGTGTTGACTGAGTAGTTTTGCTAGCCATGGTTGGGAGTGAGTAGTGTGCTAGGAGCATGGTTGGACTGAGTAGGTGTTTACTAGCAGCAGGGGTTGGGAGTGAGTATGTTGCTAGTGAGCAGTGTTGGAATGAGTGGCTACTACCCAGCAGTGTTGCTAGAGCAGTGTTTGGTGTGAGTAGTGTTGCTAGGAGCGGCGTTGGAGTGAGTAGTGTTGCTAGGAGCAGTGTTGGAGGGGGTAGTGTTGGTAGGAGCAGTGTTGGAGGTAGTAGTGTTGCTAGGAGCAGTGCTGGAGGAAGTAGTGTTGCTAGGAGCAGTGTTGCTACGAGCAGTGTTGCTAGGAGCAGTGTTGGAGCCAGTAGTGTTGCTACGACCGGTGTTGGAGTGAGTAGTGTTGCTAGGAGCAGTGTTGGAGGGAGTAGTGTTGCTAGGAGCAGTGTTGGAGATAGTAGTGTTGCTAGGAGCAGTGTTGGAGTGAGTAGTGTTGCTAGGAGCACTGTTGGAGGTAGTAGTGTTGCTAGGAGCAGTGCTGGAGGGAGCAGTGTTGCTAGGAGCAGTGTAGGAGGGAGTAGTGTTGCTAGGAGCAGTGTTGGAGGGAGTAGTGTTGCTAGGAGCAGTGTTGGAGGGAGTAGTGTTGCTAGGAGCGGTGTGGAGGGAGGTATTGATGCAGACAGTGTTGGAGGGAGTAATGTTGCTAGGAGCAGTGTTGGAGGGAGTAATGTTGCTGAGAGCAGTGTTGGAGGGAGTAATGTTGCTGAGTAGCAGTGTTGGAAGGAGTAGCTGTTGTAGGGAGCATGTTGCTAGGAGCAGTGTTGGAGGGTAGTGTTGCTAGGACAGTGTTGAGGGAGAAGTGTTGCTAGAGCAGTGTTGTTACACAGTGTGGCTGGAGTCATGCTGGCTGGGATGCAGTGTTGCTAGGAGGCATGTTGCAGAGCTGTGTTGCTTGGGAAAGTGTCTGGGAGGCAGTATGCTAGTTACAGTGTTGCTGGGAGCAGTGCTGCTGGGAGTAAACAGTGTTTATTTCTAGGAGCAGTGTTGCTAGGAGCAGTGTTGCTAGAGCATTTTGTTGCTGTAACATTGCTTGGGTTGAGTATGTTGCTTAGTGAGCATGTTGCTAGGAGCAGTGTTGCTGGGAGCAGTGTTGCTGGGAGCAGTGTTGCTAGGAGCAGTGTTGCTGGAGCAGTGTTGCTGGGAGCAGTGTTGCTGGGAGCAGTGTTGCTGGGAGCAGTGTTGCTAGGAACAGTGTTGCTAGGAGAGTGTTGCTGGAGCAGGTGTTGCTGGAGCGTGTTGCTGGAGCAGTGTTGCTAGGAGCAGTGTTGCTAGGAGCGTTGTTGCAGGAGCGAGTGTTGCTGGAGCAGTGGTTGCTGGAGTAGTGTTTGCTAGGAGCAGTGTTTGCTAGGAGCAGTGTTGCTGGGAGCAGTGTTGCTGGGAGCAGTGTTGCTGGGAGCAGTGTTGCTAGGAGCAGTGTTGCTAGGAGCAGTGTTGCTAGGAGCAGTGTTGCTGGGAGCAGTGTTGCTAGGAGCAGTGTTGCTGGAGCAGTGTTGCTGGAGCAGTGTTGCTAGGGAGCAGTGTTGCTGGAGCAGTGTTGCTGGGACAGTGTTGCTGGACGTGTTGCTAGGAGCGTGTTGCTAGCGTGTTGCTAGCAGTGTTGTAGAGTGTTGCTGGAGCAGTTTTGGGCTAGGAGCGTGTTGCTGGAGCGTGTTGCTAGGGAGTGTGTTGCTGGAGCAGTGTTCTGGAGCGGGTTGAAGAGGGTGTTGCTGGAGAGTGTTGCTAGGGCGGTGTTGTAGGGCGGTGTTGTGGGGGGGGGTTTTGCGGGGAGCATGTTGCTGGAGCAGTGTTGCTGGAGCGGTTTTGCTAGGAGCGGTGTTGCTAGGCGGTGTTGCTGGAGCAGTGTTGCTGGGAGCGGTGGGGGGGGGGGGGGGGGGGGGTTTTGTGGGACATTTTTGCTGGAGCAGTGTTGCTGGAGCGTGTTGGGAGCGGTGTTCTGGACGGTGTTGCTGGAGCTGTTGCTGGGGAGCATGTTGCTGGGAGCGTTTGGGGGGGGTTTGTGGATTGGTTTAGGAGCGTGTTGGAGGGGGTTTTGCTGGGAGCGTGTTTGGAGGGGTTGAAAGGGGGGTTGCTGGGGAGCGGTGTTTAGGAGATGTTGCTAAGCGGTGTTGGGAGGAGGGTGTTGCTAGGAGCAGTGTTGCTGGGAGCTTTGTAGGAGGGGTTTTTGGGGGTGTTGCTAGGAGCAGTGTTGAGGAGGTGTTGCTAGGAGCGTTTGTGGGAGCGGTTTTGTGGAAAGGGGGCAGGATTTTTGTGGAGCATGTTGCTAGGAGCGTGTTGCTGGGGACTGTTGCGGAGATTTTTGGGGGGTTTTGCAGGCATGTTGCTGGGACGGTGTTGCTGGAGCGGTGTTGCGGAGCGTGTTTGTGGAGCAGTGTTTGCTAGGAGCGGTGTTTCTAGGGCAGGTTGCTAGGACGGTTTTTTGTAGGAGGGTGTTGTAGGAGGGGGTGTTGCGGGGAGCGTGTTCTGGAGCTTTGCTGGAGCAGTGTCGGGCTGGGGGGGCAGTGTTGTGGAGCAGTGTTGCTGGGCAGTGTTGGGGGGATTTTTTGGGGCAGGGGAGGAGTGTTTGCTGGACAGTGTTGGGGGGGAGAGTTTGCTGGAGCTTGTTGGGGAGAGTGTTTGCGCTGGGGGGGAGTGTTGCTGGACTGTTGGGGGGGGGGGGGGGGGGGGGGTTTGTTAATTTTGGGGAGGTGTTGTTTAAATGTGGGGAGTTGTTGCTAGGAGCAGTGTTGTGGAGCAGTTTTTGGGAGTAGTGTTGCTAGGAAGTGTTCAGGAGAGTGTTGCTGGAGCAGGTTGGGAGATGTTTCTGGACTGTGGGTGAGATGTTGCTGGAGCAGTTTTTTGCTAGGAGCAGTTTGCTGGAGCAGTGTTGCTGGGAGCGGGTTTTGTTGGAGGTTGCTGGGCGTGGGGGGAGATGTGGGAGCAGTGGGGGGTTTGCTTAACAGTTTTTGGGGGGAGAGTGTTGCTAGGGCAGTGTTGGGGGGGGGCAAGCGGTTGGAGGGAGTAGTTTGAAAGCAGGTTGGAGGTAGTTTTTGTTTTAACAGTGTGGAGGGTGTGTTGCTGGGAGTTTTGGAGGGGGAATGTGTTTCTAGGAAGTGTTGAGGATATTTGCGGGCAGTGTTGGAAAAGTTGTTCTGGAGCGTGTTGTAAATGTTCTGGAGCGTGTTGGGGGAGGTTGCTAAGCAGTTTTGGGAGTTATGTTGCTGGGCGTGTTGGGGGGGAGTAAGTTTGTTAGAGCATGTTGGGGGTTATTTTTAATTTTTTTGGGGGGAGTGTTGAGGAGCATTTTGGGGTGGGAAAGCAGTGTTGGAGGAGTATTTTGCAGGACAGTGTTGGAGTAGTATTTGCAGAGCAGTTTTGGGGAGGTAGTAGGGGAAAATTTTGGGGGGGTGTGCTATTAGCACGTGTTGGGTGAGTGTGTTGCAGGAGAGTGTTGGACTGAGAGTGTTCTGGAGCGTGTTGGAGGGGTAGTGTTGCTGGGAGCGGGTTTTGGGAGGGAGTATTTTGTTAGCGTGTTGGAGTGTAGTGTTGCTAGTAGCGTGCGGAAAGAGTTTTGGGTTTTCTGGGCAGTGTTGCAGGACGGTTTTTTTGGAGCAGGGGTTTTGCTATAAAGGGGTTTTTCGAGTGAGTATGTTGCTGGAGCAGTGTGGAGTGAGTAGGTTGCTAGGAGCAGTGTTGCTAGGAGCAGGGGTTGCTAGGGCAGTGTTGCTAGGAGCAGGTTGGTGTGATAGTTTTGCGGGAGCAGTTTTGGGAGGGGGTGTTGCTGGAGCGTGTTGGAGGGAGTATTTTGTTAGGAGCATGTTGGAGTAAGTATGTTGCTAGGAGTAGTTTTGGAGAGGTATGTTGCAGGACAGTGTTGGAGTGAGAGCCTACTGCAGCAGTGTTGGAGTGGTAGTGTGCTAGGGCGGTTTTTGGAGTGAGTAGTGTTGCTAGTAGCAGTGTTGGAGTGAGATGGTTTGCTAGGAGCGTGTTGGAGTGAGTAGTGTTGCTAGGAGCAGTGTTGGACTGAGTAGTGTTGCTAGGAGCAGTTTTGGAGTGAGTGGTTGCTAGGAGCGTTTTTGGGACGAGTAGTGTTACTAGCACGTTTTGGGAGTGAGTAGTTTTTGCGGAGCAGTGTTGGATTGATATGCTACTGCAGCAGTGTTGCTAGGAGCAGTGTTGGGTGGTTGTTTGCTGGGAGCGGCGTTGGAGTGATAGTTTTTGCTGGAGCAGTATGCTAGGAGCAGTGTTGGAGGTAGTAATGTTGCTGGGAGCAGTGTTGGAGGGAGTAATGTTGCTGAGAGCAGTGTTGGAGGTAGTAATGTTGCTGAGATCAGTGTTGGAGGAAGTAATATTGCTGAGATCAGTGTTGGAGATAGTAATGTTCCTGGGAGCAGTGTTGGAGGTAGCAATGTTGCTGGGGGCAGTGTTGGAGAGAGTAGTGTTGCTAAGAGCAGTGTTGGAATTAGGAATGTACCGGGAGCAGTATTGGAGGTAGTAATGTTTCTGGGAGCAGTGTTGGAGGGACTAGTGTTGCTAGGAGCAGTGTTGGAGGTAGTAATGTTGCTGGGAGCAGTGTTGGAGGGAGTAATGTTGCTTAGTGCAGTGTTGGAGAGAGTAATGTTGCTGAGAGCAGTGTTGGAGGGAGTAATCTTGCTGAGAGCAGTGTTGGAGGGAGTAGTGTTGCTATGAGCAGTGTTGGAGGTAGTAATATTGCTGGGAGCAGTGTTGGAGGTAGTAATGTTTCTGGCAGCAGTGTTGGAGGTAGTAATGTTGCTGGGAGCAGTGTTGGAGGGAGTAGTATTGGTAGGAGCAGTGTTGCAAGGAGTAATGTTGCTGAGAGCAGTGATGGAGGGAGTAATGTTGCTGAGAGCAGTGTTGGAGGGAGTAATGTTGCTGAGAGCAGTGTTGGAGGGAGTAGTGTTGCTAGGAGCAGTGTTGGAGGTAGTAATGTTGCTGGGAGCAGTGTTGGAGGTAGTAATGTTGCTGGGAGCATTGTTGGCGGTAATGTTATTGAGGGCAGTGTTGGAGGGAGTAATGTTGCTGAGAGCAGTGTTGGAGGGAGTAATGTTGCTGAGAGCAGTTTTGGAGGGAGTAATGTTGCTGAGAGCAGTGTTGGAGGGAGTAATGTTGCTGAGAGCAGTGTTATAGGTAGTAATGTTGCTGGAAGCAGTGTTGGAGGGAGTAGTGTTGCTTGGAGCAGTGTTGGAGGTAGTAATGTTGCTGAGAGCAGTGTTGGAGGTAATGTTATTGAGGGCAGTGTTGGAGGGAGTAATGTTGGAGCAGGTTGGAGGGATAATGTTGCTGGGAGCAGTGTTGGAGGGAGTAATGTTGCTTAGAGCAGTGTTGGAGGTAATGTTATTGAGGGCAGTGTTGGAGGGAGTAATGTTGCTGAGAGCAGTGTTGGAGGTAATGTTATTGAGGGCAGTGTTGGAGGGAGTAATGTTGCTGAGAGCAGTGTTGGAGGGAGTAATGTTGCTGAGAGCAGTGTTGGAGGTAATGTTATTGAGGGCAGTGTTGGAGGGAGTAATGTTGCTGAGAGCAGTGTTGGAGGGAGTAATGTTGCTGAGAGCAGTGTTGGAGGGAGTAATGTTGCTGAGAGCAGTGTTGGGGTAGTAATGTTGCTGAGAGCAGTGTTGGAGGTAATGTTATTGAGGGCAGTGTTGGAGGAAGTAATATTGCTGAGAGCAGTGTTGGAGGGAGTAATGTTGCTGAGAGCAGTGTTGGAGGTAGTAATGTTGCTGAGAGCAGTGTTGGAGGTAATGTTATTGAGGGCAGTGTTGGAGGGAGTAATTTTGCTGAGAGCAGTGTTGGGGTAGTAATGTTGCTGGGAGCAGTGTTGGAAGGAGTAGTGTTGCTAGGAGCAGTGTTGGAGGTAGTTATGTTGCTGGGAGCAGTGTTTGAGGTAGTAATGTTGCTGGGAGCAGTGTTGGAGGGAGTAGTGTTGCTGGAGCAGTGTTGGAGGTAGTAATGTTGCTGGGAGCAGTGTTGGAGGGAGTAATGTTGCTGAGAGCAGTGTTGGAGGGAGTAATATTGCTGAGATCAGTGTTGGAGTGAGTAATGTTGCTGAGAGCAGTGTTGGAGTGAGTAATGTTGCTGAGAGCAGTGTTGGAGGGAGTAATGTTGCTGAGAGCAGTCTTGGAGGGAGTAATGTTGCTGAGAGCAGTGTTGGAGGGAGTAATGTTGCTGAGAGCAGTGTTGGAAGGAGTAATGTTGCTGAGAGCAGTGTTGGAGGAGTAATGTTGCTGAGAGCAGTGTTGGAGGTAGTAATGTTGCTGGGAGCAGTGTTGGAGAGAGTAATGTTGCTAAGAGCAGTGTTGGAGGAGGTAATGTTGCTGAGGGCAGTGTTGGAGGGAGTAATGCTGCTGAGAGCAGTGTTGGAGGGAGTAATGTTGCTGAGAGCAGTGTTGGAGGGAGTAATGTTGCTGAGAACAGTGTTGGAGGGAGTAGTGTTGCTAGGAGCAATGTTGAAGGTAGTTATGTTGCTGGGAGCAGTGTTGAGGGGAGTAGTGTTGCTTGGAGCAGTGTTGAAGGTAGTAATGTTGCTGGGTGCAGTGTTGGAAGGAGTAGTGTTGCTAGGAGCAGTGTTGGAGGTAGTTATGTTGCTGGGAGCAGTGTTGGAGGGAGTAGTGTTGCTAGGAGCATTGTTGGAGGTAGTAATGTTGCTGGGAGCAGTGTTGGAGGGAGTAGTGTTGCTGGAGCAGTGTTGGAGGTAGTAATGTTGCAGGGAGCAGTGTTGGAAGGAGTAGTGTTGCTAGGAGCAGTGTTGGAGGTAGTAATGTTGCTGGGAGCAGTGTTGGAGGGAGTAGTGTTGCTGGAGCAGTGTTGGAGGTAGTAATGTTGCTGGGAGCAGTGTTGGAGGGAGTAATGTTGCTGAGAGCAGTGTTGGAGGGAGTAATGTTGCTGAGATCAGTGTTGGAGGGAGTAATGTTGCTGAGAGCAGTGTTGGAGGTAGTAATGTTGCTGGAAGCAGTGTTGGAGTGAGTAATGTTGCTGAGAGCAGTGTTTGAGGGAGTAATGTTGCTGAGAGCAGTGTTGGAGGGAGTAATGTTGCTGAGAGCAGTGTTGGAGGTAGTAATGTTGCTGGGAGCAGTGTTGGAGAGAGTAATGTTGCTGAGAGCAGTGTTGGAGGAAGTAATGTTGCTGAGGGCAGTGGTGGAGGGAGTAATGCTGCTGAGAGCAGTGTTGGAGGGAGTAATGTTGCTGAGAGCAGTGTTGGAGGGAGTAATGTTGCTGAGAGCAGTGTTGGAGGGAGTAATGTTGCTGAGAGCAGTGTTGGAGGGAGTAATGTTGCTAAGAGCAGTGTTGAAGGTAGTAATGTTGCTGGGAGCAGTGTTGGAGATACTAATGTTGCTGGGAGCAGTGTTGAGGGGAGTAGTGTTGCTTGGAGCAGTGTTGGAGGTAGTAATGTTGCTGGGAGCAGTGTTGGAGGGAGTAGTATTGCTAGGAGCAGTGTTGGAGGTAGTAATGTTGCTGGGAGCAGTGTTGGATGTAGTAATGTTGCTGAGAGCAGTGTTGGAGGTAGTAATGTTGCTGGGCGCAGTGTTGGGGGAGTAATGTTGCTGAGAGCAGTGTTGGAGGGAGTAATGTTGCTGAGAGCAGTGTTGGAGGGAGTAATGTTGCTGGGAGCAGTGTTGGAGGTAGTAATGTTGCTGAGAGCAGTGTTGGAGGGAGTAATGTTGCTGGGAGCAGTGTTGGAGGTAGTAATGTTGCTGGGAGCAGTGTTGGGGGAGTAATGTTGCTGAGAGCAGTGTTGGAGGGAGTAATGTTACTGGGAGCAGTGTTGGAGGGAGTAATGTTGCTGAGAGCAGTGTTGGAGGGAGTAATGTTGCTGGGAGCAGTGTTGGAGGTAGTAATGTTGCTGGGAGCAGTGTTGCGGGAGTAATGTTGCTGAGAGCAGTGTTGGAGGGAGTAATGTTCCTGAGAGCAGTGTAGGAGTGAGTAATGTTGCTGAGAGCAGTGTTGAAGGTAGTAATGTTGCTGGGAGCAGTGTTGGAGGGAGTAGTATTGCTAGGAGCAGTGTTGGAGGTAGTAATATTGCTGGGAGCAGTGTTGGAGGGAGTAATGTTGCTGAGAGCAGTGTTGGAGGTAATGTTGTTGGAAGCAGTGTTGGAGGGAGTAGTGTTGCTGTGAGCTGCGTTGGAAGTAGTAATGTTGCTTAGAGCAGTGTTGGAGGAAGTAGTGCTGCTGGGAGCAGTATTGGAGGGAGTAATATTGCTGGGAGCAGTGTTGGAGTGAGTAATGTTGCTGAGAGCAGTGTTGGAGGGAGTAATGTTGCTGAGAGCAGTGTTCTAGAGTAATGTTGCTGGGCGTTTTGGAGGAGTAATGTGCTGAGACAGTGTTGGAAGTAGTAATTTGCTGGGAGCAGTGTTGGAGGAAGTAGTGCTGCTGGGAGCAGTATTGGAGGGAGTAATATTGCTGGGAGCAGTGTTGGAGTGAGTAATGTTGCTGAGAGCAGTGTTGGAGGAGTAATGTTGCTGGAGCAGTGTTGGAGGGAATAATGTTGCTGGAGCAGTGTTGGATGGAGTAATATTTGTTTGTGAGCAGTGTTGGAGTAGAATTTCTGAGAGCAGTGTTGGAGGTAGTAAAAATTTGTTGGGACATGTTGAGGGAATGTTGGAGCAGGTTGGAGGATAATGTTGTGGAGCAGTGTAGGTAATGTTGCTGGGAGCAGTGTTGGAGGGGGTAATGTTGCTGAGAACAGTGTTGGAGGGAGTAATATTGCTGGAAGCAGTGTTGGAGGGAGTAATGTTGCTGAGAGCAGTGTTGGAGGTAGTAATCCTGGAGGGTGAAGTATAGCACAACAGGGGCGGCAGTGTTGGAGGTAGTAATCCTGGAGGGTGCAGTATAGCACATCAGGGGCGGCAGTGTTGGAGGTAGTAATCCTGGAGGGTGCAGTATAGCACTTCGTGGGCGGCAGTGTTGGAGGTAGTAATCCTGGAGGGTGCAGTATAGCACATCAGGGGCGGCAGTGTTGGAGGTAGTAATCCTGGAGGGTGCAGTATAGCACATCAAGGGCGGCAGTGTTGGAGGTAATAATCCTGGAGGGTGCAGTATAGCACATCAGGGGCGTCAGTGTTGGAGGTAGTAATCCTGGAGGGTGCAGTATAGCACATCAGGGACGGCAGTGTTGGAGCTAGTAATCCTGGAGGGTGCAGTATAGCACATCATGGGCGGCAGTGTTGGAGGTAGTAATCCTGGAGGGTGAAGTATAGCACAACAGGGGCGGCAGTGTTGGAGGTAGTAATCCTGGAGGGTGCAGTATAGCACATCAGGGGCGGCAGTGTTGGAGGTAGTAATCCTGGAGGGTGCAGTATAGCACTTCGTGGGCGGCAGTGTTGGAGGTAGTAATCCTGGAGGGTGCAGTATAGCACATCAGGGGCGGCAGTGTTGGAGGTAGTAATCCTGGAGGGTGCAGTATAGCACATCAAGGGCGGCAGTGTTGGAGGTAATAATCCTGGAGGGTGCAGTATAGCACATCAGGGGCGTCAGTGTTGGAGGTAGTAATCCTGGAGGGTGCAGTATAGCACATCAGGGGCGGCAGTGTTGGAGGTAATAATCCTGGAGGGTGCAGTATAGCACATCATGGGCGGCAGTGTTGGAGGTAGTAATCCTGGAGGGTGCAGTATAGCACATCAGGGACGGCAGTATTGGAGGTAGTAATCCTGGAGGGTGCAGTATAGCACATCAGGGGCGGCAGTGTTGGAGGTAATAATCCTGGAGGGTGCAGTATAGCACATCATGGGCGGCAGTGTTGGAGGTAGTAATCCTGGAGGGTGCAGTATAGCACATCAGGGACGGCAGTATTGGAGGTAGTAATCCTGGAGGGTGCAGTATAGCACATCAGGGACGGCAGTGTTGGAGGTAGTAATCCTGGAGGGTGCAGTATAGCACATCAGGGGCGGCAGTGTTGGAGGTAGTAATCTGGAGGTGCAGTATAGCACATCAGGGGCGGCAGTGTTGGAGGTAGTAATCCTGGAGGGTGCAGTATAGCACATCAGGGACGGCAGTGTTGGAGGTAGTAATCCTGGAGGGTGCAGTATAGCACATCAGGGGGCAGTGTTGGAGGTAGTAATCCTGGAGGGTGCAGTATAGCACATCATGGGCGTCAGTGTTGGAGGTAGTACTCCTGGAGGGTGCAGTATAGCACATCAGGGGCGGCAGTGTTGGAGGTCGTAATCCTGGAGGGTGCAGTATAGCACATCATGGGCGTCAGTGTTGGAGGTAGTAATCCTGGAGGGTGCAGTATAGCACATCAGGGGCGGCAGTGTTGGAGGTAGTAATCCTGGAGGGTGCAGTATAGCACATGAGGGACGGCAGTGTTGGAGGTAGTAATCCTGGAGGGTGCAGTATAGCACATCAGGGACGGCAGTGTTGGAGGTAGTAATCCTGGAGGGTGCAGTATAGCACATCAGGGGCGGCAGTGTTGGAGGTAGTAATCCTGGAGGGTGCAGTATAGCATATCATGGGCGTCAGTGTTGGAGGTAGTAATCCTGGAGGGTGCAGTATAGCACATCAGGGGCGGCAGTGTTGGAGGTAGTAATCCTGGAGGGTGCAGTATAGCACATCATGGGCGTCAGTGTTGGAGGTAGTAATCCTGGAGGGTGCAGTATAGCACATCAGGGGCGGCACAACACAACCTTCCACACTAACTAATCACCCATCACTTCGCCCTCAAACATTACTTTCATTTGAACATTATTTGCACCGCGTTGGCCGCCGCACGAGACAAATTGAGGACACTTTTATTACTGCAATCTATTAGCAGTCACCATTTGTTCACCACCACTGTCACCATCATCAGTATCGTCACTGCCACCGTCACCACCACCACCACTGTCACTATAAGCACCACCATCACCGCTTTCCAGAGCCGGCACAAGGATGTGGAATATGTTGGTGCCCGGGAGATGAGCTGACGGATGCTGGTTCAAAGACTGATATTTTGAACTTGTTATATAACAGACGTCTACCTTAGAATGACTCCATGGGCCACATACATATACATGTCTTCGAGAAGTGGCAGACTCAGTGGGCCCTACAGACGAGCATCAAGTTACTCAGTGTTCGGCAGGTTCTGGGTGTTTGATCCTCCTTTTACAACAAGAATTGTTATCTTACCTATAGCCACCTGCTTGCATACACTCCTGCACAACTCCCTTCCCCTCCGTCTGTGTCAGTTGTTGCGTGCAGGTGAGTGTAAGGCCTGATCAAGAACCGGGCCACGGGGGCGTTGACTCGCGGAATGCCCTCCGGGTAGATAGTAATTGATCAGAGTGCCGAGTGACCTGCCAGGTCAAAGTTCTTTTCATGTCTCATAGATTCTTTCTACTTCCCACCGTCAACACCATGATCACCATCACCACTATCATTACCTCGCTACCCTCTCTACTGTGACAATCATCACTACCCTTAATAAAATTACCACCACCACCACCACAACTACCACCACCACTGTTACTAACACCATTACTACCAACACCACTACCACAACTATCAACACCGCCAACAGCACCACTACTACCAACACCACCACAATTACCACCACCACCTCAACTACCACCACCACCTCTGCTACCAACACCACTACTACCAGCACCTCTATCACCACCACCGCTACCAACACCACTACTACCAATACCACTACCAACACCACCATTTTCCATCAGCAACACCAGCTGACAGGTACACTAACTCATGCAGTTACCATCACACAACATTAACGACAACTTGTCGTTCACACGCAAGAAAGAGAGACAAAATAGTGTTTCGTGGGGTGAATCTGGTCGGACTGGTGATCATTAAGCGTGTGATCACCTGGCATTAGTGCTCACCTGGCAGGGGAGGGCAGGACTGATCACCTGACAGGAGAACGCAGGAGGGCTCTCTAATCACCCAGCCGGAACTCTAGAAGTTTTAATAACGAGGCTGGGCAAGGTAACGCTGCGGTACTACGTGACGGAGATAACGAGCACTGACAGGGGGATTAAATGAGTTTCTTGTTAAATGTTGAAAGTCGGTGCATGCTGTTTGTTACGGGGGGGGGGGGGATTGTTCATAGGGAAGGGAGGGGGAAGGGGAACGAAGGGGAGATGGAGAAGGGAAGTAACGAGGACGGGAAGTGTGCAAAGAGCAGGTGGAGGATACAGATTTGAGGGGTACCAAGGGGAACAACAGAAGGGAAGGGTACAAATGGGAACAACAGAAGGGAAGGGTACAAAGGGGAACAACAGAAGGGAAGGGCACAAAGGGGAACAACAAAAGGGAAGGGTACAAAGGGGAACAACAGAAGGGAACGGTACAAAGGGAACACGAGGAAGGGTACAAAGGGGAACAACAGAAAGGAAGGATACAAAGGGGAACAACAGAAGGGAAGGAAACAAAGGGAGTTGGTAGAGAGGACAGTAGGGAGCAAGAAATTTGAATAAAATAATGATTGATAGATAAGAGGAGAATGGGATGGGAGGGAGAATAAAAGGGAGAGGGAGACATTGGGAGGGGAAAATAATATGTTTTGGTGGGAAGGGGGAAGGAGTCAAGAAGGAACCAGAGGAGGAGGAGGGAGGGGGGTAGAGAAGGCAGCAGCAGAAAGAAACCTTCACTGCTCCAGTCACCTTCACCTCACCGTCACCTCCCTGAGTCACCTCACCCTCCCCAGTCACCATCACTACACCGTCAGTCACCATCATCTCTCCCAACAATATTCTAAAAGCCTCATTGTCCCTCACATTTGGCTACATTCACTCCACACCTTTTAATGCTCCCGCTCTGACACCCAACCTCACTAAGTTATATATATATATATATATTTTTTTTTTTTTTTTTTTTTTTTTTTTTATCACACTGGCCGATTCCCACCAAGGCAGGGTGGCCCGAAAAAGAAAAACTTTCACCATCATTCACTCCATCACTGTCTTGCCAGAAGGGTGCTTTACACTACAGTTTTTAAACTGCAACATTAACACCCCTCCTTCAGAGTGCAGGCACTGTACTTCCCATCTCCAGGACTCAAGTCCGGCCTGCCGGTTTCCCTGAATCCCTTCATAAATGTTACTTTGCTCACACTCCAACAGCACGTCAAGTATTAAAAACCATTTGTCTCCATTCACTCCTATCAAACACGCTCACGCATGCCTGCTGGAAGTCCAAGCCCCTCGCACACAAAACATCCTTTACCCCCTCCCTCCAACCCTTCCTAGGCCGACCCCTACCCCGCCTTCCTTCCACTACAGACTGATACACTCTTGAAGTTATTCTGTTTCGCTCCATTCTCTCTATATGTCCGAACCACCTCAACAACCCTCCTCAGCCCTCTGGACAACAGTTTTGGTAATCCCGCACCTCCTCCTAACTTCCAAATACGAATTCTCTGCATTATATTCACACCACACATTGCCCTCAGACATGACATCTCCACTGCCTCCAGCCTTCTCCTCGCTGCAACATTCATCACCCATGCTTCACACCCATATAAGAGCGTTGGTAAAACTATACTCTCATACATTCCCCTCTTTGCCTCCAAGGACAAAGTTCTCTGTCTCCACAGACTCCTAAGTGCACCACTCACTCTTTTTCCCTCATCAATTCTATGATTCACCTCATCTTTCATAGACCCATCCGCTGACACGTCCACTCCCAAATATCTGAATATGTTCACCTCCTCCATACTCTCTCCCTCCAATCTGATATTCAATCTTTCATCACCTAATCTTTTTGTTATCCTCATAACCTTACTCTTTCCTGTATTCACCTTTAATTTTCTTCTTTTGCACACCCTACCAAATTCATCCACCAATCTCTGCAGCTTCTCTTCAGAATCTCCCAAGAGCACAGTGTCATCAGCAAAGAGCAGCTGTGACAACTCCCACTTTGTGTGTGATTCTTTATCTTTTAACTCCACGCCTCTTGCCAAGACCCTCGCATTTACTTCTCTTACAACCCCATCTATAAATATATTAAACAACCACGGTGACATCACACATCCTTGTCTAAGGCCTACTTTTACTGGGAAAAAATTTCCCTCTTTTCTACATACTCTAACTTGAGCCTCACTATCCTCGTAAAAACTCTTCACTGCTTTCAGTAACCTACCTCCTACACTATACACTTGCAACATCTGCCACATTGCCCCCCTATCCACCCTGTCATACGCCTTTTCCAAATCCATAAATGCCACAAGACCTCTTTAGCCTTATCTAAATACTGTTCACTTATATGTTTCACTGTAAACACCTGGTCCACACACCCCCTACCTTTCCTAAAGCCTCCTTGTTCATCTGCTATCCTATTCTCCGTCTTACTCTTAATTCTTTCAATTATAACTCTACCATACACTTTACCAGGTACACTCAACAGACTTATCCCCCTATAATTTTTGCACTCTCTTTTATCCCCTTTGCCTTTATACAAAGGAACTATGCATGCTCTCTGCCAATCCCTAGGTACCTTACCCTCTTCCATACATTTATTAAATAATTGCACTAACCACTCCAAAACTATATCCCCACCTGCTTTTAACATTTCTATCTTTATCCCATCAATCCCGGCTGCCTTACCCCCTTTCATTTTACCTACTGCCTCACGAACTTCCCCCACACTCACAACTGGCTCTTCCTCACTCCTACAAGATGTTATTCCTCCTTGCCCTATACACGAAATCACAGCTTCCCTATCTTCATAAAACATTTAACAATTCCTCAAAATATTCCCTCCATCTTCCCAATACCTCTAACTCTCCATTTAATAACTCTCCTCTCCTATTTTTAACTGACAAATCCATTTGTTCTCTAGGCTTCCTTAACTTGTTAATCTCACTCCAAAACTTTTTCTTATTTTCAACAAAATTTGTTGATAACAGCTCACCCACTCTCTCATTTGCTCTCTTTTTACATTGCTTCACCACTCTCTTAACCTCTCTCTTTTTCTCCATATACTCTTCCCTCCTTGCATCACTTCTACTTTGTAAAAAACTTCTCATATGCTAACCTTTTCTCCCTTACTACTCTCTTTACATCATCATTCCACCAATCGCTCCTCTTCCCTCCTGCACCCACTTTCCTGTAACCAAAACTTCTGCTGAACACTCTAACACTACATTTTTAAACCTACCCCATTCCTCTTCGACCCCATTGCCTATGCTCTCATTAGCCCATCTATCCTCCAATAGCTGTTTATATCTTACCCTAACTGCCTCCTCTTTTAGTTTATAAACCTTCACCTCTCTCTTCCTGATGCTTCTATTCTCCTTGTATCCCATCTACCTTTTACTCTCAGTGTAGCTACAACTAGAAAGTGATCTGATATATCTGTGGCCCCTCGATAAACATGTACATCCTGAAGTCTACTCAACAGTCTTTTATCTACTAATACATAATCCAACAAACTACTGTCATTTCGCCCTACATCATATCGTGTATACTTATTTATCCTCTTTTTCTTAAAATATGTATTACCTATAACTAAACCCCTTTCTATACAAAGTTCAATCAAAGGGCTCCCATTATCATTTACACCTGGCACCCAAACTTACCTACCACACCCTCTCTAAAAGTTTCTCCTACTTTAGCATTCAGGTCCCCTACCACAATTACTCTCTCACTTGGTTCAAAGGCTCCTATACATTCACTTAACATCTCCCAAAATCTCTCTCTCTCCTCTGCATTCCTCTCTTCTCCAGGTGCATACACGCTTATTATGACACACTTCTCGCATTCAACCTTTACTTTAATCCACATAATTCTCGAATTTACACATTCATATTCTCTTTTCTCCTTCCATAACTGATCATTTAACATTACTGCTACCCCTTCCTTTGCTCTAACTCTCTCAGATACTCCAGATTTAATCCCATTTATTTCCCCCCACTGAAACTCTCCTACCCCCTTCAGCTTTGTTTCGCTTAGAGCCAGGACATCCAACTTCTTTTCATTCATAACATCAGCAATCATCTGTTTCTTGTCATCCGCACTACATCCACGCACATTTAAACAACCCAGTTTTATAAAGTTTTTCTTCTTCTCTTTTTTAGTAAATGTATACAGGAGAAGGGGTTACTAGCCCATTGCTCCCGGCATTTTAGTCGCCTCATACGACACGCATGGCTTACGGAGGAAAGATTCTTTTCCACTTCCCCATGGACAAAAGAAGAAATAAAAAAGAACAAGAGCTATTTAGAATAAGGAGAAAAACCTAGATGTATGTATATATATATATGCATGTGCGTGTCTGTGAAGTGTGACCAAAGTGTAAGTAGGAGTAGCAAGATATCCCTGTTATCTAGCGTGTTTATGAGACAGAAAAAGAAAACCAGCAATCCTACCATCATGCAAAACAGTTACAGGTTTTTGTTTCACAGTCATCTGGCAGGACGGTAGTACTTCCCTGGGTGGTTGCTGTCTACCAACCTACTACCTATATATATATATATATATATATATATATATATATATATATATATTATGCAAAACAACCACGGGGGGAGTAGAATGAACTATCATTCTACTCCCTCCGTAGCTGTTTTGCATCCAGTATCGCTTGGTTTGTGATAGTTGAATATGTATATATATTTTTTTTATTACACATCGGCCGATTCCCACCAAGGCAGGGTGGCCCGAAAAATAGAAACTTTCATCATCATTCCATCACTGTCTTGCCAGAGGGGTGCTTTAGACTACAGTTATAAAACTGCAACATTAACACCCCTCCTTCAGGACTCAAGTCCTGCCTGCCGGTTTCTCTGAATCCCTTCATAACTGTTACCTTGCTCACACTCCAACAGCACGTCAAGTATTGAAAACCATTTGTTTCCATTCACTATCAAATGCGCTCACGTATGCTTGCTGGAAGTCCAAGCCCCTCGCACACAAAACCTCCTTTACTCCCTCCCTCCAACCTTTCCTAGGCCGACCCCTACCCCGCTTTCCCTCCACTACAGATTTATACACTCTCGAAGTTATTCTGTTTTGCTCCATTCTCTCTACATGTCCAAAGCACCTCAACAACCCTTCCTCAGCCCTCTGAATAATAGTTTTGGTAATCCCACACCTTCTCCTAATTTCCGAACTTCGAATTCTCTACATTATATTCACGCCACACATTGCCCTCAGACATGACATCTCCACTGCCTCCAGCCTTCTCCTCGCTGCAACATTCATCACCCATGCTTCACACCCATATAAGAGTGTTGGTACAACTATACTCTCATACATTCCCCTCTTTGCTTCCACGGACAAAGTTCTTTGTCTCCACAGACTCCTAAAATGCACCACTCACCCTTTACCCCTCATCAGTTCTATGATTCACCTCATCCTTCATAGAATACATTCACCTCCTCCATACTCTCTCCCTCCAATCTGATATCCAATCTTTCTTCACCTAATCGTTTTGTTATCCTCATCACCTTACTCTTTCCTATATTCACTTTTAATTTTCTTCTTTTACATACCCTACCAAATTTATCCACCAACCTCTGCAGCTTCTCTTCAGAATCTCCCAAAAGCACAGTGTCATCAGCAAAGAGCAACTGTGACAACTCCCACTTTGTTTTTGATTCTTCATCTTTTAACTCCACACCTCTTGCCAAGACCCTCGCATTCACTTCTCTTACAACCCCATCTATAAATATATTGAACAACCACGGTGACATCACACATCCTTGTCTAAGGCCTACTTTTTCTGGGAAATAATCTCTCTCCTACAAACTCTAACCTGAGCCTCACTATCCTCGTAAAAACTCTTCACTGCTTTCAGTAACCTACCTCCTATACCATACACCTGCAACATCTGCCACAATGCCCCCCTATCCACCCTGTCATATGCCTTTTTCAAATCCATAAATGCCACAAAACCTCTGTAGCCTTATCTAAATACTGTTTACCTATATGTTTCACTGTAAACACTTGGTCTACCTTTCCTAAAGCCTCCTTGTTCATCTGCTATCCTACTCTCCGTCTTACTTTTAATTCTTTAAATAATAACTCTACCATACACTTCACCATGTATACTCAACAGACTTATTCCCCTATAATTTTTGCACTCTCTTTTATCCCCTTTGCCTTTATACAAAGGAACTATGCATGCTCTCTGCAATCCCTAGGTACCTTACCCTCCTCCATACATTTATTAATAATAACTCCAACCACTCCAAAATTATATCCCCACCTGCTTTTAACATTTCTATCTTTATCCCATCAATCTCAGCTGCCTTACCCCCTTTCATTCTACCCACTGCCTCATGAACTTTCCCCACACTCACAACTGGTTCTTCCTCACTCCTACAAGATGTTATTCCTCCTTGACCTATACAAGAAATCACAGCTTCCCTATCTTCATCAACATTTAACAGTTCCTCAAAATATTTCCTCCATCTTCCCGTTACCTCTAACTCTTCATTTAATAACTCTCCTCTCCTATTTTTAACTGACAAGTCCATTTGTTCCCTAGGCTTCCTCAACTTATTAATCTCACTCCAAAACTTTTTCTTATTTTCAACAAGATTTGTTGATAACATCTCACCCACTCTCTCATTTGCTCTCTTTTTACAATGCTTTACCACTCTCTTAACATCTCTTTTTCTCTCTACATACTCTTCCCTCCTTGCATCACTTCTACTTTGTAAAAATCTCTCATATGCAAACTTTTTCTTCCTTACTACTTTCTTTACATCATCATTCCACCAATCGCTCTTCTTTCCTCCCGCACCCACTTTCCTGTAACCACAAACTTCTGCTGAACACTCTAACACTACATTCTTAAACCTACCCCATACATCTTTGACCCCATTGCCTATACTCTCACTAGCCCATCTATCCTCCAATAGCTGTTTATATCTTACCCTAACTGGCTACTCTTAGTTTATACACCTTCACCTCTCTTTTACTTGCTGTTTCTA
>NC_069402.1:86171072-86181072 GCF_026875155.1 Cherax quadricarinatus | reverse complement strand
AATTCACATTGTCAAAGAGAATCATGCTCGCGGTGTCTCACCTAAAGACTGTTTATTTGTATTTATTTCCTGAGGTGGTGACAATTATTACCTCCTCTTGGATCCCATTCTTGTGTTCCATCGCAATCTTTGTGAAGAATCGTTTTATCCTGTCCTCTCGGCACAACCATATAATTTTTTTTTTGTTTTTTTTTGCTTTTCCCATGTTGAAATCAGGTTTATATTATTTCGTGATTGTGGGGATGTTATGTCTTTTTCTCTCGTATCAGACAACGAGAGTATTTTTGCGTTGTCAGCTTTCTCTCACAGTTTGAATTCTTATGATAACTCTGTGGCACATTCATTTTTTTGCTCTGTTCTGTTTTATCAGCGTTTTTAAAGCAGCTGCCTAACACTACTACTGCATATTCAAACTTTTGTGTAACCTGACTTGTGCAAAACTTTCTCTCGGTCTTTTTCCATGCATATTTTCTGAAGGTTATTTGAAGAATGCCTGAGTGATATGTGAGTTTCTGGGTTTTTGTATGTGATTGGGATATTTTTTTTTTGTGATAATCTTGTGTGTGGACTTGCTGATTTCCGTTTGGGTCGAGTCATAGTTCCTGGCTTCGTCTGTTAAGCTACGTTGACTGGCCTTGTGTTGTGTACTTGTAGGTATCTAGTTGTTGGTGTACGTGGGTGGGGGTGGTGTTGGAGGGGTGGTGGGGGGCGCATGGTTAGAGGTGAAGGGGCTACGTTCACGAGTAAGCCCGTAATTACCTAAATATTTGTCAGTGATCCTTCCTTTATTGGCCAGAGACGAAAACATCTCTTTAAAAGGGTATAATGGTATATAACGTCAGGAAAGCCTGTCAGCCATGGCTAATGATCATGTGTAACGTTAAGCACACTATCAAGCCATGTTGACTCCACATATCTCTTACATGTGTCTACATGGGCTTACCATCTGGGTTAAGTTAGTTACTCCCATGGCTTGATAAATGTATCTAGGGTGGCTTTGGGTTAACTGTATACAGAGGTTATCGTGTTTGGTTCACGGACCTTTGACGGTATATGAGGAATTAGAGAACTATGCAACATCTGGGTATCTTTATTAGTCGATGTTTCGCCCTCCAGTGGCTTTATCAATACAATACAAGGACATCATGTGAAGACAGTAGAACTATATGCAGAAGATGAGGTAATCAGTCCCTCAGCCTTGAAGACCTCCGTAGTCTTTGAAGTCACAAATCAAGAAGGTGAAACGTCTACAAATAAGAACATAAAGATGTCCAGATGTTGCAAATGTGTCTAATTCCTCGGTCTTTGACTAACATCAGAGCACCTAGAGGGTGTTAGGTGCCTATAGGTGGTGAAACAAAACTGTACCTGACTACTTACCTCTCTCTTCGTCAGGTCCATCTGGCGAGCGCTTCTGCTGGGTCAGGTCGCCTCCCTCCTGCTGTGTGTAACAGGCGCCTGCTGTCACCTGCTTAACAACACCTACCACCTTCAGCTTCCAGCAGGTAGGTTCCCTTCATCTGCTGTGTGTAACAGGCGCCTGCTGCCGCCTGCTTAATGCGTACCACCTCCAGCAGGTAGGTTTTCTGTTCAATTTTATAATAATAATAATTATTATTTTTATTATTAATCACACTGGCCATTTCCTACCGAGGTTGGAAGACCCGACAAAAAAAAAAAAAAAAAATTCACCATCACTCATTCCATCACTCTCTTGCTAGTGGGTGCCGTTGCTGTAGTTCAGATGTCCCTTCAAACTGTATTATCCACCCGTCTTTCAGAGTGCATGTACTGTACCTTCCACCTCCAGGACTCGAGTCCGGCTAACCGGCTATTATTATTTAATGGTATATTCATGGGGAAGCGCTGATCCGTATGGGTGATGTAGCGCTTGGGGAATGGGATTAGCAGGGATCCGAGGAAGGCGAGAGAGAGCTCCAGTTCCACATATCAAGAGCTCTTTCACAAGCAGGAGGCCACGAACGATAAAACATTGTCGACGGAAGGTCACATGAATGAAATAGAAGCTCGTAATAGATGTTAAATAGAGAGGCTGCTTGTAACATACGTCTGATTAAACGTGTACCGTGGAACGGTGGTATCGTGTCCGAACTTGTTCAAATGTGGGAGCAAGATGGTGTCCCCAGAGAGGAGGCACAGAGTGGCGACCACAACTAAAAGTTTTGAAGTGGACGCGAGATCGTCCACTAGGGACACCTTTATTGAAAAGGTCTTCGGTAATGATGTCCTCAGTTGAGTACATTAGTCCTCCTTTCTCTTAAGTTGCCGACAGTCATTTGTTTTCTTACTACAGTGTGTTTCACTCGTAGGAGGCCCCAAGTTATGTTTTACTGCAGATATAATATACAAAATACGGTTGAAACTCCGGGAGTACCAACTCTGGGCCTCCTACCAGTGAAACACCTGGTACCTGACAGACTTAACAGACACGTCAGTATCCCCGTCTTCTAATTACATGTTCATTTTTCCACTATAATCTACCTTGTACATAATTACTATCGCATTTGTTTTGTCTGTTTAGTAAGATGAATTCCAGGATCTTTCCTTAATTCAGAGTATAACTTAACAAATCTTTGATGTCTTTGCTCACACCTCTACAACATAATCGTCCCCAAAAAATTTGTTAAGTTATACCATGAATTAAGGAAAGATCCTGGACTTCACCTTACGAAAGCAGACAAAACAAATTTGATAGTAATTATGTACAAGGTAGATTATAGTGGAAAAATGAACATGTTATTAGAAGACGGGGATACTTACCGTGCCTTTTAAGTTATAATGACAGACTGGTGGTGTTAGAGATGAACATGTTAGCTGGCAGCAGGTAAACAGCAGATATGATAGCCACAAATAAGATAATCAAAGGTGCGATATCAATGATAAAGAAAATTTTGTATCAGCATCAAAGAGAGAGAAGTTATTATTAAGACGGAGAAGGTGGAGATACCAGAAAGTTGTTGACACTGGAGGAGGAGGAGGAGGAGGAGGAGGAAGAAGAGGAAAGAGGAGGAGGAGGAGGAGGAAGAGGGAGGAGGAAGAGGAGGAGGAAGAAGAGGAGGAGAAGAGGAAGAAGGGAAGAGGAGGAAGAAGAAGGAGGAGAAGGAGAGGAAGGAAGAGGAAGAAGAGGAAGAGGAAGAAGAAGGAGGAGAAGAGGAAGAGGACGAGGAAGAGGAGAAGAAGACTAAGAAGAAGAAGAGGAAGAAGGAGGAGGAGGAGAGGAAGAGGAAGAAGAGGAAGAGGAAGAAGAAGAGGAAGAAGAAGGAGGAGAAGGAGAGGAAGAAGAGGAAGAAGGAAGAAGAGGAAGAAAGAGGAAGAAGGAGGAGAAGGAGAGGAAGAGGAAGAAGAGGAAGAGGAGGAAGAAGGAGGAGGAGAGGAAGAGGAAGAAGAGGAAGAGGAAGAAGAGGAAGAAGAGGAAGAAGAAGAGGAAGAAGGAGGAGGAGAGGAAGAGGAAGAAGAGGAAGAGGAAGAAGAAGAGAGAAGAAGAGGAAGAAAGAGGAGGAGAAGAGGAAGAGGAAAAAGAGGAAGAAGAGGAAGAAGAAGAGGAGAAGGAGCAGCAGTATACGAAAGATCCGTCATGAACTCTGCACCTGTAGCTACACGCGCACACACACACACACACACACACACACACACACACACACACACACACACACACATCACACACCCACACCACACACACACCACACACACACACACATACACACACACACACACACACACACACACATAACACACACACACACACATACACACACACACACACACACAACCACACACACACACACACACACACCAAACACACACACACACAACACACACACACACACACACACACACACATACACACACACACACACAACACACCACACACACACATACACACACACACACACACACACACCACACACACATACATACACACACACACACACACACACACACACACACACACACACACTACACACACACACACACACACACACAACACACACAACACACACACACACACACACACAACACACACACACACAACACCATACATACACATACACACATACACACACACACACACACACACACACACACACACACACATACACATACATACACATACAACACATACACACACACACACACACACCACACACACACACATACATACACATACATACACATACACACACACACACCACACACACACACACACACACACACACACACATACCAACACACATACATACACATACAACACACACACACACACACAACACACACACACACACACACACACACACACACACAACACACTACTACACATACACTACACACAACACACACACACACACACACACACACACACCACACACCAACAACACATACATACACATACATACACAACACACACACACACACACACACACACACACACACACACACACACAGCACACAAGAACTTACATTCTCCCATTTTGCATCAGAAGTGAAGCAGTCAGCGCAGCAGCCCCACGACCCGTATTTTGCATTGTTGAGGATTTACTTGTAAAATTTGGCCCAGGGCGTGTCGTATGCCAGGAGGGGAGGGGCAAGGAGTGGTGGGGTCTCATTGATCAGAAGTGAAGAGGAGGGGCAGAGACCACGAGATGCATTTGGGGATTTACTGTAAATTGTGGCCCAGGGCGTAGGGTCGGGATGGGGAGGGCAGAGGGAGGGGAGGGGGGGGAGAGGGGCAGAGGGAGGGGAGGGAGGAGAATGAGAGATGCAGTTTGGGGGAATTTGAAAAGAAAGAAGTGCAGCACAATGAACAGCGGAAGACAAAAAGGGGAGAATGGAGAAGGAAGAAGTTAAGGGGGTGGATGATGGGGGGGGAGAGAAAAAGGAAGGCAAGGGAGATAATGTGCAGGACTGAAAAAAAGGCGGTAGAAGGGGGTGTAGGAGGAAAGAGAGAGTGGGAAGAGAACGAGGAATGATGCTGGTGGTACACGGAAGATAAGCAGATGGGAGGGGTGTTAAAGGTCTGGGTCGTGGAAATGTTAGGAAGAACCGAAGTTGAAAAAGGAGAGAGAGAGAGAGGGGGGGGAGGGAGAAGCGGAGAATAAAATACAGGCCAAGAGAAATGGAAGGGAACTGGGATGAAAGAAAGAAGGAGAGAGGGTTAAAAAAATAGATGAAAAGAAGAGAGAGCAAGTGAGTGGAAACTGAAGAAGGTGAGAACCAGGAGGAAGTTACACAGGATTTTATCTGGATTTTTGTCAGCCTCGTAGCTTATTTATTTATTCTTATTTTGTAATCTCTTGAAGAGGCTGGATGATTTATATCCTGGTCTGGTCTCCTGTGTTGGTCTGGTCTCCTGTCTTGGTCTGGTCTCCTGTGTTGGTCTGGTCTCCTGTCTTGGTCTGGTCTTCTGTGTTGGTCTGGTCTTCTGTGTTGGTCTGGTCTCCTGTGTTGGTCTGGTCTCCTGTGTTGGTCTGGTCTCCTGTGTTGGTCTGGTCTCCTGTGTTGGTCTGGTCTTCTGTGTTTTGGGTTGGTCTCCTGTGTTGGTCTGGTCTCCTGTGTTGGTCTGGTCTAATGTCTTGGTCTGGTCTCCTGTGTTGGTCTGGTCTCCTGTGTTGGTCTGGTCTTCTGTGTTGGTCTGGTCTCCTGTGTTGGTCTGGTCTCCTGTGTTGGTCTGGTCTCCTGTGTTGGTCTGGTCTCCTGTGTTGGTCTTTGGGTTTCCCGTGTTGGGTTTGGGCTCCTGTGTTGGTTCTGATCTCCCGTGTTGGTCTGGTCTCTTGTGTTGGTCTGGTCTCCTGTGTTGGTCTGGTCTCCTGTGTTGGTCTGGTCTCCTGTGTTGGTCTGGTCTCCTGTGTTGGTCTGGTCTCCTGTGTTGGTCTGGTCTTCTGTGTTGGTCTGGTCTTTGTGTTGGTCTGGTCTCCTGTGTTGGTCTGGTCTCCTGGGGTTTGGTTCTGGTCTCCTGTGTTGGTTGGTCTCCCGTGTTGGTCTGGTCTCCTGTCTTGGTCTGGTCTCCTGTTTTTGGTCTGGTCTCCTGTGTTGGTCTGGTCTCCTGTGTTGGTCTGGTCTCTGTGTTGGTTGGTTCCTGTGTTGGTCTGGTCTCCTGTGTTGGTTGTGATCTCCTGTGTTCGTCTGGTCTCCTGTGTTGGTCTGATCTCCTGTGTTCGTTGGCTCCTGTGTTGGTCTGGTCTCCTGTGTTGGTCTGGTCTCCTGTGTTGGTTGGTCTCTGTGTTGGTCTAGTCTCCTGTGTTGGTTGATCTCCTGTGTTGGTTGGTCTCCTGTGTTGGGTCTGGTCTCCTTGTTGGTTGGTTTCTGTGTTGGTCTGGTCTCTTGTGTTGGTCTGGTCTCCTGTGTTGGTCTGGTCTCCTGTGTTGGGTTTGGGCTCCTGTGTTGGTCTGGTTCCCGTGTTGGTCTGGTCTCCTGTGTTGGTCTGGTCTCCTGTGTTGTTTGGTCTGGTCTCTTGTGTTGGGCCTGGTCTCCTGTGTTGTCTGTCTCCTGTGTTGTCTGGTCTTCTGTGTTAGTCTGGTCTCCTGTGTTGTCTGGTCTCCCGTGTTGGTCTGGTCTCCTGTGTTGGTCTGATCTGTGTTGGTCTGGTTCCTGTGTTGGTCTGGTCTCCTGTGTTGGTCTGGTCTCCTGTGTTGTTGGTCTCCTGTGTTGTCTGGTCTCCTGTGTTGGTCTGGCCTCCTGTGTGGTCTGGTCTCCTGTGTTGGTCTGGTTCCTGTGTTGGTCTGGTCTCCCGTGTTGGTCTGGTCTCTTGTGTGTTGGTCTGGTTCTTGTGTGTTGGTTGGTATCCCGTGTTTTTGGTTGGTCTCTTGTGTGTTGGTTGGTCTCTTGTGTGTTGGTCTGGTCTCCCGTGTTGGTCTGGTCTCCTGTGTTAGTGTGGTCTACTGTGTTGGTCTGGTCTCCTGTGTGTTGGTCTGGTCTCTTGTGTTTTTGGTTGGTCTCTTGTATGTTGGTCTGGTTTTGTGTGTTGGTGTGCTCTCCTGTGTGTTGGTCTGGTTTTCTCTTGTGTGTTGGTCTGGTCTCTTGTATGTTGGTCTGGTCTCCGGTGTTGGTTGGTCTCCTGTGTGTTGGTTGGTCTCTGTATGTTGGTCTGGTCTCCCGTGTTGGTCTGGTCTCCTGTGTGTTGGTCTGGTCTCTTGTGTGTTGGCCTGGTCTCTTGTATGTTGGTCTGGTCTCTTGTGTGTTGGTCTGGTCTCTTGTGTGTTGGGTCTGGTTTTTGTGTGTTGGTCTGGTCTCTTGTGTGTTGGTCTGGTCTCTTGTGTGTTGGTTCGGTTTCTTGTGTGGGTTTGGGCTGGTCTCTTGTGTGTTGGTCTGGTCTCTTGTATGTTGGTCTGGTCTCCTGTGTTGGTCTATCTCTTGTGTGTTGGTTGATTTTCTTTTGTGTTGGTCTGGTCTCTTGTGTGTTGATCTGGTCTCTTGTGTGTTGGTCTGATTTTGTGTGTTGGTCTGGTTCTTGTGTGTTGGTCTGATCTTTGTGTGTTGGTCTGGTCTCTTGTGGGGTTGGTCTGGTCTCTTGTGTGTTGATTGGTCTCTTGTGTGTTGGTTGGTTCCTGTGTTGGTCTGGTCTCTTGTGTGTTGATCTGGTCTCTTGTGTGTTGGTCTGGTCTCCTGTGTTGGTCTGGTCTCTTGTGTGTTGGTCTGGTCTCTTGTGTGTTGGTCTGGTCTCTTGTGTGTTGATCTGGTCTCTTGTGTGTTGGTCTGGTCTGCTGTGTTGGTCTGGTCTCTTGTGTGTTGGTCCGAGGTGCTGGTATGTTCTCGCCCACTTGTGTTCTCGTGGGTCAAGCCTCAACGCCAGGATTCTTGGACCTTGTCATACCTACTCTTGACACTGTTCGTTGATGTTACCTCCTCCAGGCTGTCATTCAACTCACTCTCTCTCTCTCTCTCTCTCTCTCTCTCTCTCTCTCTCTCTCTCTCTCTCTCTCTCTCTCTCTCTTTTCTCTCTCTCTCTCTCTCAACCCTTTTGTGTGTGTGTGTGTGTGTGTGTGCGTGTGTGTGTGTGCGTGTGTGTGTGTGTGTGTGTGGGTGGGGTGTGTGTGTGTGTGTGCGTGTGGTGTGGTGTGCGTGTGCGTGTGTGTGTGTGGTGTGTGTACTCACCTAATTGTACTCACCTAATTGTGGTTGCAGGGGTCGAGACTCAGCTCCTGGCCCGCCTCTTCACTGATCGCTACTGGATCTCTCTCTCTCTGCTTCCTGAGCTTTGTCATACCTCTTTTTTAAAACTATGTATGGTTCCCGCCTCCATACTTCACTTGCTAGGCTATTCCACTTGTGACAACTCTATGACTGAAGAAATACTTCCTAAAGTCCCTGTGACTCGTCTGAGTCTTCAGCTTCAGTTGTGACCCCCTTGTCCCTGTGTCCCCCCTCTGGAACATTTATCTCTGTCCACCTTGTCTATTCCCCCCAGGGATCTTGTATGTCGTTATCATGTTCCCCCGACCTTCTGTCCTCCGTGTCGTCAGTCCGATTTCCCTTAACCTTTCTCGTACGACATTCCCTTGAGCTCTGGGACTAGCCTTGTTGCAAACCTTTGTACTTTCTCTAACTTCTTGGACGTGCTTGACCAGGTGTGGGTTCCAGACTGGTGCTGCATACTCCAGTATGGGCCTAACATACACAGTGTACAGTGTCTTGAACGATTCCTTATTAAGGTATCGGAAAAGCTATTCTCAGGTTTGCAGGCGCCGTATGCTGCAGCGGTTATTTGGTTGATGTGTGCCTCCCGGGGATGTGCTCGGTGTTTATGGTCACCCAAGGTTTTTTTCTCCCTGAGTAAGGTCTGTAGTCTTTGCCCACCTACCCTTTTACTTGTCGGGGTTTTCTTTCCCCCTCCCAATCTTCATGATTTTGCATTTGGGGGGATTGAATTCGAAAAGCCGTTATGGACCCTGTCCAGCCTCTCCAGGTCTTTTGGCCCTGCCTATCCTCGTCGATTTAATTCTTTCATCAATTTTCACGTCATCTGCGAACAGGGACACTTCGAGCTTTCCCTTCCCATCTGTCGTTCCCCCTTTCAAAAATAAATGGCCCTAAAATGCCCCCTGGGGCCCCCGCTCGTAACAGGCGCCCTGTATACTCTTCACGTACCATGACTCTTTGCTGCCCCCCTGTCAGGTATTCCCTTAACCATTGCAGTGCCCTTCCTTTTACGTTTCCCGATCCCCGCTTCTGCACTATCTCTTGGGGGGAACTGTGTAAAGGGCCCTTCCTGCTCTAGGAAAAACGCAATCTACCCAACCCTCTCTCTCGTGTTTTATTCTGTTACCTTGTCATAAAACTCCAGGAGGTTTGTTACAAAATTTGCCCTTCCCTGAAACCCATGTGTTTTATTTTTAATCTTGTTTCCTTTCCCGGTGTTCGACCACTCTCCCCCTGTAATCTTCTCCTGACTTTGCACACAAAACATGTCAGGGCAAGGTCTGTAGTTTAGTGCCTCGTTTCTGTTTCCTTTCTTAAATAGGGGACTACATTAGTTCTTCCATTTCTAGGTGTTGCCGTTTCAAGGGATGTGTTTAAGTTGTGGTTAGAGGCAACCCGCATCTTGTCCTTCCTAAGGACCTGGGGGATGTTTCGGGGCCCATGCTTTTAGGTGTCAAGGTCATTAAAAGTTCTTCACCCCCTCCTCAGTTTTTCGTATGTCTCCACACTTTTTTGGTATATTTCCCCTTGATGTTCCCTTCTGTGCGTTTCCCACAGCCCCTTCCCGTCTCTATGTAAAAACTTCCTTAAATTTCCCGTTCAGCCCCCACTACCTCCTGTATTTTTGTGAGTTCTCCACCTTCTGTCCTTAAAACTGTCCCTGGTCTTTGATGTTGTCTTCCCCCTGATGTGGCTATCAACAGTTTGGGTCAGTCTTTATTCTCGATGCTATGTCTTTTCTACTGTGCTGGGCCCCCCTCCTTTCCTGTGCAAATCTTTTTCCGGCTCTGCGATTCTCCCATTTTCGTTGTTCTCTGCCTTCTGTATTTTTTCCCTTCCTATTGCC
>NC_069402.1:86126072-86166072 GCF_026875155.1 Cherax quadricarinatus | reverse complement strand
CCCTAGGGGTTGCAACCTGCTTTTTTCCCACACACACCCATACCTCGATCTTCCATCAGTTTAAAATCATAGTCATTTCCCCAAAGGGCCCTTTTCTCCAATCCAGTCTGCAAGTGCTACCACCCCTCCCCCAGAGAGATTTTACCCCACCCCTTGCATACAAAATCATGTTTGCCATAAAAGTTGTTCCCGTTGTCAATGAATGGGATTGCAAGTTCCTTGCAGTATCTGTCTAGCCAGCAATTTACCCCAATTGCCCTAACAACCATTCATTTCCTACTCCCCTTCTAGGCAAGATGCTACATATGATTGGGATCCCTCCCTTAGAACTTAATGAAATCTATAGCTGACATGTACTTATCTAGCAGCTCTTCTCTCCTACCCTTCCCAATATCATTTCCACCAGCACTGAGACAGATAATGGGCTTGTTCCCATTACCTGACATGATATTATCCAGCCTGTTGACTATGTCCCCAACACCAGCTCCAGGGAAGCACACTCTATCTCTCATCTTCTTATTCCTATTACAAAAAGCACGGTCAATATATCTTACCTGTGAGTCACCACCACAAGAATGCGCTTACCTCCATTAGCAGGGGCGTAGTACCCTTACCTTCACTTTGCCACGAAGTACATTTATCCTGAAGAACAGAGAAGCGATTTCCTACCTTCAGATCTTTACTCTTAACTTTCCTTACTCTGATGCGCCTCCCATTACTGTGAACCACTCGCCATTGTAGCAGGTGCTGGGCTGCACCTCACTGCTGGTAGCCCTTGCTACCTCCCCAACTACAGCCCTCCTCACAGCGAGAGACAGACTGCACCTCACTGCTAGAAGCCTCATTCCCCACAACTCCAGCCACCTCACACTCTCTCCCAGACCCATTGAGGTGGACCTTCAGCCTCCTAATCTCCTCCTGGAGAAGCAAGACCTCCTCCTTCAACTCTCCAACCTCAATTTTTAAAACACTGCAGAAGCAAGCCATGCTTTGTAACCGTCCACACTAATCCCCAAAGCAGCTCAGGGTCTGTGACCTCACGTGACGACTGACCACTGACCACTACAAGCCATTATAAGCTCCTTCTCCGCACGTATGCCGTATTCTATTCAAGATTGATGGACTGACCACATCGACTCAAGGTTGAGGGACTGATTACCTCATTCTACTCCTGTTCTTCAAGATTCTCCTTTGTATGGACTGATGAAGCCACTTTGTGGCGAAACGTTTCCTCAATAGAGATACCCAAGAGTTGCACATGTGTCTAATTTATCAACATGTCGGTTCTATGAACCATTCATCTACAAACCTGTCAGACACTGCAACTTCTTGGGATCTTAATACTTGGGAATTCTTCGCTTGCCTAATTCTTGGGCACGACCTACTTCCACATTGAACAAATGTGACACCGCCTATGACTGCTGCACTCTTTCCCACCAACGGTTTATAAGCTCCCTTTTCCGCACGTATGCCGTTTCTATTTAAGATTGATGGACTGACCACATCGACTCAAGGTTGAGGGGTGGGTTACCTCATTCTACTCCTGTTCTTCAAGATTTCCTTTGTATGGATGATCAAGCCAAAGTGTGGCGAAACGTTTCCTCAATAGAGATACCCAAGAGTTGCACATGTGTAATTTTTCAACATGTCGGTTCTATGAACCATTCATCTACAAGAATTGAGCTGAAAAATCTAGGTGAGGCCTTACTAATGATGTATAAAGCTGCAGTATGACCTCTGGACTTCTGTTGCTTTCACTTCTTGAATAAATCCCAGTAATCTATTTGGGTTATTACGTACGCTTAGGCATTGCTGTTTGGTTTAAGGTTGCTGTTACCATAACCCCCAAGTCATTTTCGCCCAAACTGTATGGCTAAGTTCTACATTTTTTTAACTTTTAAGTGCTAGGGTTATGGAACACTCCCGAGCTTCAGAACCTTGCAATTTATCTACATTGAACTGCATCTGCCACTTTTCTGACCAAGAGTAGAGTTTGTCTAAATCCTCCTGAAGTTCCCTACATCTACGTTTGAATCAATTATCCTACCTATCTTCGTGTCATCGGCGAATTGCTCATATAACTAGTATTCCTTCATCAAGATCATTGATATATATTATAAAACAACACGGCCCAAGAACTGATCCCTGAGGAAACGCCACTTTTACTGTCCCACTCGGATTAAACCCATTTATGGACACTCTCTGCTTCCTGTCTGTGAGCCATGATTCATCCACGAGAGCACCCTTCCCCTCAATCCATGAGCTGCTACTTTCTTCAAACAGTCTTTGGTGCGGAACTCAATCAAATGCCTTACTAAAATCTAAGTAAATAATTCAAAATTCTTTATCGTGGTCCAACAGCCTCAAAGCTTTACTGAAGAAATTAATAAATTAGTTAGACAATACCGGCCTCTTTGTGAATCCATGCTGAGTATCATTAATCAAGCTATGCTTATCGAGAGGCTTCTTATAATCTCAGCTATAATTGACTCTAGTAATATGTAATAAAGTTGGTAGAACATACCGACAATATGTAAAGTAAAAGGACACAAGTGCAACTAATGTGACATTTTTATTGTGGCAACGTTCGCTCTCCAGGAGCTTATCAGTAAATTGCCTACAATTGAGGTCAGGCTTATAGCGGTAATTTGACGGTAAACACTAGTCCCCCGGTTTTTAAAAATGGAATTACATTAGCCATCTTCCACATATCAGACACTACAACCTGTTTGAAGAGATAAATTAAAATATTAGTTAAAATGGTACACAGACTTCCATTTGCATTCCTTTAGAACCCTTGAAAAAACCTCACAGCCCCGGTTTATTTGCTTCATCGGTCTAATCTGCTTCACAACCTTTCATAACTAGTGACTGTGAGTAACAGAATTTTAATCTTCTTCTGACACTATAAAAATTGCAATTACCGGAATATTTATTAGTTAGTTCACTTCCTGTGTAAAAAACCGAGAGAAAATAAATATTTAAAATCGGAGCACATTTCATTCTCTTTGTCAGTAAGATGCCATAGGTTATTTTAAGGGACCTATATCTTACTCTAAACTTTTGTTCTATAGACCTGGAAAAAACTTTTTGGGTTATTTTTAGAATCCCTAGCAACTTTAATATTCATAGTCCCCTTTTACTTTTCTTATCCCTTTTAATTTCCCTCTTATGTCAATATACTGATTCCATAAGATGACTACCCTCGCCGTCTTTTGATACGCCTATAAATTCCTTTCTTATGCCCTAGTAGATATTTCAGCCTATTATTCATCCATTTTGGGTCATTTCTATTTGATCTAATTTCCTTATAAGGGATAAACGTTCTTTGAGCAGCAATGTATTGTTTCAGAAAACAGTCATAATTGGATAGCTCTCCTTCGTTACCCCAGGCAACAGATGATAAGTGTTCTCTAAGCACATCGTAATCTGCTGAGCGAACATCTGCCACGTTGCTCCCCTATCCACTCTATCATATGCCTTTTCTAAATCCATAAATGCAATAAAAACTTCCTACCGTTTATCTAAATACTGTTACATATATGCTTCAATGTAAAACACTTGATCTACACATCCCCTACACAATCTAAAACTCCTTTCTCATTCCGCAAATCCTACACTCTGTCTTACCTCTAATTTTTCAATAAAATATATATTATATATATATATATATAAATATATATATATATATATAATATATATAAATCTATATATATATATATAATAATATATACATGTATAATAGTTTCTTCTTTCCCTGGTTGTTTTCCTGAGGTTTCTTACGACAACGTTTGCTTTATTCATAACCCCCATGAGTCCAGAGGCGAAACGTTGTGGCAGTATAAAATGTGTTCTGCAACCGCTTTTTTTTTTTGTCTTTAGCTTTTCGTGAGCAAAATTGCCAAAAACCTAAAGCCATGATTACAAATTTTTGCAGTGGTTCCAAATTTTTCTTTGGGGTTGCTTGCAATGGTCGATTTGCTGTGCATAACCCCCCCTTACCCTGCCTTCCGGGATAAAAGTGATCCCAGTTCCCATAATCCTTTATAAAGTCATTTATGCTGGTTCCAAAGTAGTTTTTATAAATTAGCAAGTGCAACTCTTGGGGTTTTTGGGAAATTTTTGCCAAAGTGGTCATATCCATACAAAAGGAGAATCTTAAAGAACAGGAGTAAATGTTTTTTGTTTTGTTTTTTGTTGGTTGTGGGGTTTGTGGGGTTTTTTTCCTTTAAAAAACCCCCGAGTTCCCTTGTTTTTTTTTTTTGGTTTGTGTTTTGTTTCTTTTGGGGTTTTTTGGGGGGAAAAAAAAAAAATTTAGGGGAAAAAACCCCCCAAAAAACAAAACACCAAAAAAAGAAAAAACACCAAAGTTTTGTAGGGTTACACCAAGATAGTTTTTAATAAACTTATTACTGTGAAAAGGGAACTAAAACCAAATTTAAAAAATTGTTTTTTGGCCCAACCTGAAAGTAGTTTTTTTTTATTTTAGGCAAAATAGGTAGTTTTGGGTAAAAGATTATAAATATACAGGGTATCATACAAAAAACATTTACCCCAAAAATATCATAGGGTCCTTTTAATATGCCAATTTTATGCATATCCCCTAAAATTTCCAATTAACGGGGATAGACATAAAGGGGGGGCCAAGATCGGGATCCGATTTCTGGGGTCCAAGCTAGGGCAAAATTCCAAGACATAGGGGCCAATTTGGATATGCCGATTATGGGCATGATAAATTAGTTTTCCAAACATATCCCCAATTATAAAATGATCCAATTATCATTAGGGTCCAATATAAATGACCAACCTTGGGCATATCCAATTATCTTTTGGGGGTCCAAAGGAAAACAGTATCCAGATTTTTGGGATATGCAATTTTTATGCATAGGGCCAGATATATAGGGTTTTTGGGTATGAGGGTCCAATTTAAGGGGCCAGCCTATAAAGGGGGTGCCAGGTTTTATGATCCTTATCTTATTGTTCCAAATTTTTAAATATTATTTTAAACGGGAAATGAACACAAGGGGTGTTTTTTGTTTTTTGGTTTTGGGGTTTGTTTGTGTTTTTTGTCTTTTGTTTGTTTTGTTTTTTGGGTTGTTGGTTTTTGGTGGTTTGGTGGGTTTTGTTTCTTTTGTTTTTGTTTTGGTTTTTTTTTGGTGGGTGGTGTGTTGTGAGGGCCGGATAAGGTTTGGGGGGGGAATTTTTGGTATTTTAGTAGCAGCCGAAAAGGTAGGTGGGTGGTGAGAGCAGCCAAATAGGTAGGGATGTGTATGTGATAGCAGCCGAATGGGTGAGGGGGGTGTGTATGTATAGCAGCCGAATAGGTGAGGAGGTGTGTGAGTAGCACCCAAATAGGGAGGGTAGTGTGTTGGAGTAGACGATAGGTGGGGGTAGGTTTATTGAGTAGCACCGATGGGGTGAGGGTAGGTGTGTATTGATAGCAGCCGAGTAGGTGGGTTGGGTGTGTATGTGAGTAGCAGCCGGAGGTGAGGGTGGGTGTAGTGCCCCAAAAGTAGGGGGGGGGGAGGTGTTTGAGTACAGCGATAGGTGAGGGTAGGTGTGTACAGCCGAAAGGTGAGGTAGGTGGTGGCAGCCAATGGGTGAGGTGATGTGTATGTGAGTAGCCCGAGTAGGTGAGGGTAGGGTTTAAGTCACCCGATAGGGAGGGTAGGGTGTGATTTTTCACCCGAGTGGGTGGGGGTAGGGGTTGCAGCGATGGGTGGGGGTGGGTTTTGTAAGCCGATGGTGGGGGTAGTGTGTATGTGAGTAGCACCGAGTAGGTGGGGAAGGTTTGTATGTATAGCAGCCGATAGGTGAGGGTAGGTGTTGAGTGAGCCGTAGGGGGGGGTTTGGTTTGGAGAGCCTGAAGGGAGGTGGGTGTAGCAGCCAATAGGTGAGGGTAGGTGTGGGAGTAGCACCGAATAGGGGGGGGTAGTGTGATGTGAGGCACCGAGTGGTGAGGGTAGGTGTGTATGGAAACAGCCAATGGTAGGGTGGGTGTTTTTGAGTAGCAGCCGAAAGTTGGGGAAAGTGTGATGTGAGTAGCAGCCGAAAGGGTGAGGGTAGGTGTGTATTAGCGCCGAATAGGGGGGAGGTGTATGTGGAAAAGCACCATGGTGAGGGTAGGTTTATGTAGTAGCAGCCGAAAGTTGAGGGTAGGTGTGTATGTGATAGCGCCGAGTGGGTGGGGTAGTGTGTATGTGAGTACGGCCGAATAGGTAAAGGTGGGTGTGTATGTGAAGCAGCCGATAGGTGGGGGTGGGTGTGTATGTGGTAGCAGCCAATGGGTGGGGGTGGTTGTATGTGAGTACAGCCGATAGGTGGGGGTAGGTGTGTATGTGAGTAGCCCGAGTAGGTGAGGGTAGGGTGTATAACACCCCAATAGGTGGGGGAGGTTGTATGTGAGTAGCAGCCGAATAGGTGGGGGTGGGTTTTGGGAAGGGGGTAGCAGCCGATAGGTAGGGGGGTGTGTATGTAGTAGCAGCCGAAAAAGTGAGGGAAGTGTGAGTATACAGCCGAAAAAGTGGGGTAGGTGTGTATGTGAGAGAAAACCCGAATAGGTAGGGGGGTGTGATGTGAGTAGCAGCCGAATAGTGAGGGAGTTGTATGTGAGAGCACCGGTAGGTGGGGGTAGGGTGTATGTGAGGCACCAAAGGGTGAGGGGGGTGTGATGTGAGTACACCGAAAATTGAGGGTATTGTGATGTGATAGCAGCCGAATGGAAGGGGGGTGGTGTTATGTAGTAGGGGGCCGAAATTTTAGGGTAGGGGGTTATGGAGTAGCAGCCAATAATTAGGGAATGGATGTGAGTAGCACCGAATAGTGGGGGGTAGGGTGTAGTGAAAAGCAGCCGAGAGGTGAGGGAAAAGGTGTGTATGGAGAGCCCCGAATTTGAGGGTAGGTTGTATTGAGTAAGCCAAAAAATAGGGTAGGTGTGTATGTGGTAGCAGCCAAATAGGTGAGGGTAGGTGTGGTGTGTATGAGTAGCACCGAATAGTGGGGGAAGGTGTGTATGTGAAAGCCCCCGATAGGGGGGAAAGTTGATTGAGTAGAAACCAAATAGGTGGGGGTAGGTGTTAGTGAGTACAGCCGAATAAGGAGGGAGGTGTGTAGTGAATAGCAGCCGATGGGTTAGAGTGGGGTGTGTATGTGAGTAGCAGGGGAGTGAGGGTAGTGTGTATTGAGTAGCACCAAATAGGGAGGGTAGGTGTGTAGTGGTACAGCCAAATGGTGGGGGTAGGTTGTATGGAGAACACCCGGTAGGTGGGGTAGGTGTGATGTGAGTACAGCCGGAGGTGAGGGTAGGTTTGGAGTAGCGCCGAATAGGTGGGGTGGGTGTTATGTTGTAGCAGCCGGTAAGGGGGGTGGTGTTTTGCATACACCCGAGTAGGTGGGGTTTGTGTATTACGTCGAATAGGTGAGAGAAAATGTGTATGAGTGCACCGAATAGGTGGGGTAGGTGTGTATGTTAGTAGCCCGAGTGGGTGAGGGTAGGTGTTTATGTATTAGCGGCCGTAGGTGAGGGTAGGTGTGTATGTGAGTAGCAGCCGAGAAGGTAATGTAGGTGTTATGTGGTAGCAGCCGAGTAGGGGGTGGGGTGTGTATGTGAGTAGCACCGATGGGAAAGGAAGGTGGTATGTGAGTATACCCGAGTAGGTGAGGGTAGTGTTATTGAGTACAGCCGAGTAGGTGGGGGTTAAGTGTTATGTAGTAGCACCCGAAAAGTCTGGGTAGGTGTGTGAGTACAGCCGAGGTGGGGGTAGGTGTGGGTAGCAGCCGAGTAGGTGAGGGTGGATATGTATGTAGTAGCACCGAGTAGGTGAGGGTGGATAGTATTTGTGTAGCAGCCGAAAGGTGGGGGTGGATATGTATTGAGTAGCCCCGAGTGGGGGAGGGCAGCGTCGACTGGTGACAGACAAACCTCTAAAAGATTTCTAAAATCCTGACAATAAACAGCCTTGAGTATAGTATTTAATGCTAATATTGCGATTGGATATAACATCTAATATTAGCAATTTTAAAAACTGATTCAGGCGAGGCTAAAAAAACCCCAAATTTTTGGTGGTATTAGAAAATAAAAGACCGGGGAGACAAAATAAGAACGAACAGAAAAACACAGAACTTTTGAGATAAGGATTTTTGAGAGGCGGTGCACGGGTGCACGAGGGGACAGTTGGGGGTTTAGACAAAAGGGAGTAAAAGGGATGTTAGGAATTACCCTTTTAGGCTGACAGTGCTAGGAATGGGTATGACAGGACCCACGGGGCTGGAAGTAGAAAAAAAGTGGGGTCGGAGCGGACTCGATCCCGGGAAACTTAAATAAGTTGTACGTGCACACCACAGGTAATATACACATTCACCTGGTTTCAAACACCGTTATTTAAAAACCCCTGCCATATTACAGCACCTTTACCCAGATTTACAAACACCGTCTCGCTTGCATTACTAAAATCCCAAAGGATTTGAAAACGTTGTCTCCCAAATTCTCAAACATTTGTCAACACACCTCAGCAACATGACCCATGCAATCTCAGCAACGTCAAAAACTCTGGTTAAATACATTTGCCTTTCACTGTCTCCCAAACATTCACTACAGCAAAATTGCCAGTGCTCGTTTGCCTAGCTTCAGCTCCCTCTCCCCTCTCTCCCTCTCCTCTCTCTCTCTCATCTCTTCCCCCTTTCCCTCTTTTCCCCTCTCTCTCTCTCTCCCCCACACACCCAAACCCCCCACACACACACACCCCTACAGTACGCCCAAACACGAATTTGATGATGTAATTTGAAAAAGGAGAGAGAGAGAGGGAAAAGAGAGAGGAGAGAAAAAAGAGAGAGAGAGAGAGAAGAAGAGAGAGAAGAGAGGAGGGGGAGGTAAGTGTGAGAGATAGAAGAACGATAAGTACAGATAAGGCTGAGAATTTCTCTTTCTATTTTTTTTTATTATGGGCTGTCATCTAAAAAACTAGATTGTTGCCCCGGGAGGTGGGAAAACTTTTGCATTAGAAAGAAAAATGTTGCATTTTTTTTTAGGAGAGAAGGGATGCTTTGGAAATCATAAGCGTACACTATCTCTAAATCAAATACTCTAAAATACCTACATTTTAATATACACTAGTTTTACTTGTAAAAAATTTTCACTGAGGGGACCGGAGCAGCCGGATATCTGAGCAGCTTTAAGCAAACACCAGGATACAAAAACCCCTTCAGACCCGATCTTTGGGCATGGGAAACCTAGCTTGCAGAATTAAACTCCAGCCGGGTCTTGTGAGATTTTAATTTTTCTTTTTCGTCCACAACACCGTGGGGGAACTGTGCCAGTGTCCCAACACGTGGAGAGACTGTCCAGTGTCCACAACCGTGGAGAGACTGTCCAGTGTCCACAAAACCGTGGAGGACTGTGCGGGCACAAAACGTGGAAGAAATGTGCCATTCCCACAACAGTGGAGAACGTGCCAGTGTCCCCCAAAAACTGTGGAGAACGTGCCAGTGTCCCCAACACTTTGGGGAAAACGTGCCGTGTCCACAACACTGTGGGGAAAATGTGCCATGTAACAACACTGTGAGAGACTGTGCAGTGTCCCCAACACTGTGGAGAGACTGTGCCCGGTCCACAAACCTGGGAGAGACTGGCCGTGTCCAAAAACACTGTGGAGAACTGTGCCGGTGTCACAACGCTGTGGAGAGACGGCCCGTGTCCCCAAAAACTGTGGAGAGACGTGCCAGTGTCCACAAATTGGAGAGACGTGACAGTGTCCACAACACTGTGGAAAAGACGTGACAGTGTCCACAATCTCTTTTAGAAGTTCTTTTCCACATTCGTATTAAAATTCGTACCCAGAGTTTCATGCCACAGTTTCGTTGCTTTTATCTCACGGTACTTTGGGGAGAGCCCCGTGTTTGGCATTTAAAACCTGCTTCACATCTTTAAAAGGTTTGTGTTAGGGCCTTTAAGCTTCGTTTTCTGAGGAAAAAAAGTTAAATGATAGCTCTTTTCTATTGATAATAAATTATTATTATACTTATAGACAAGCGAAAATCCTAAGGTCATACAGCCTGCAGGGTACAGTGGGCAAAAGGTGTAATAAAACCCCATCAGAGACCAGGGGGGTGAGGGGTATAACAGAGGTTTAAAATTGGAAGGGCGGGAGGAGTGTTAAGGGGACATGATCAAAGTTTTTGCAGAAAACTCTTTTTGACAAAAATAAAAAGGAAGTCTAATGATAAAGCTTTTTTGTCTTCTCTGTTCCCCCTCAAGATTGTCCCTTTTTTTTCTGCATAAATTTAGGGCGCAGTATTAGCATTTTTTTGATGGGGTTTTGACGAGAGTTTTGCCCGGGCAATATTACTTTTGTAGTTTTGTGTTCAAGTTTCTTGATAAAAGGCAGCATCTTGTTGGCCCTTTTCTTGCAGTCAAAAAATTGTTGTGTTGCAGACCTTGCGGCTGCAACGAGGTCTTCCTTTCCTTTTTCTTTTGGGAAAAAAAGGTTCCTATAAATTACACTCATATTTTATATTATACCAGAGTGCATACCTTGCACTTGTCCCCACGGCGTCCCTCCCCCACTCCCCTGAACACTCTCTCCCCAATTTATTGTCATCAAAAAAATTTTAATTTTGGATTTGGCTCCGATTCTTGATGGTTTTTACGTTTTTAAAAAAGACTGGCCCGGGACTGAGCTTAGGGGCCCCCCCCTCAGTTTCTCCACTCAGATATTTCACCATCACTTTTGGCTCACACTTTGGAGACTGCTCCAGTCCGTCACTTTCCTTACTAAGTAACTTCGTTATGGGGCGAAAAAACCCTTTAAGGGTCATACAGGTTTGGTGGAATGGGGGGCAATAAGATCATCCAAGTAGGGGGGCTCAAGTACAGTTTCTTTGGGTCAAAATCTCCTCACAACGAACCCCTTGAGGGCTTTTTTTATCAAAAAACGAGGTCTTTATGATTTAAAAAGTTTTTGTTACTAAAAATGGCTACCCTTTGTTGACCCTGATTGAGGTCAAACTGACGGGGTGGTAATTGGGAGAGCAAACCTATCCCCCTTTTTTAACAGGGAGTGATTATTAGTTTCCGTCCGTGGTGCTTGCCTTTGTTAATATATTGAGTGAAAACCTTAATGGGTATCGTAATCTAGATTTTTGTAGTATTGTGGCTGATGCTTCGTCCCACGGGGGGCCTGTTGAATTCTGGTTTTTTTAGTGGAGAAGAAGAGGAGGAGAGAGAAGAGGAGGAGAGAGAAAAGGGGGGTGGTTTGGGTTTGGTAAATAGGGTTTAAAGCCTGTCGACACATTACTCTAAGGTCATTAAGGTCGTGTAACCTTTCACCAAACCCTGAAAAGCACTTTAATTCCAAAATAGGATTTGGAGTAAGCTCTCAGCATATATACGCAGAAAAAAAACCTCTCGGTTTTGGGGTGAGATGGTGAAAAGGGAGGGACGACAGAGGAAGAGAGGAAGAAAGATATTGGGTTGGTTTTAAAACTTGGCTCGTAAAGTCGCAAGGAAATTGAGACAAAAACAAGAAATTTACCTCCCCCGAGGGTGTGAAAAACATTCGCTTAAAAACATCATTTAAATGGAGGGGTGGAAAAACACATGGGACTTACAGATTTGTACATAAAACAGTGATTTTTTGACATATAGTTAAAATTGTTGCCAATGGATGTAAAAATTGAGTTGCGTGGAGTGTCACTGCAAGGGGGTGCGCAGACCCGAAAGGGTCGTGCGGGTTATTGGTGAAGGGGGGGGATAATCGGGGTTGATCAAGGGGAAGGTAACTTAGTTTTTTTTTTAAACGAGTTTCCCCCCGGGATCAAGGGGACTTCCCCCGGGATCAAGGGCACTTCCCCACCTCAAGGGCACTTCCCCCACCACAAGGGGGCTTCCCCCCCCATCAAAGGGGGTTCCCCCCCCTAGGGCATTCCCCCCATCAAAGGGGACTTCCCCCCATCAAAAACTTCCCCACCTAAGGGACTTCCCCCCATCAAGGGCCTTCCCCCACCCTCAAGGGGGATTTTCCCCCACCCTTTTGGGGACTTCCCCCCATAAGGGATTCTCCGGAAAAACTTCCCTACTTTTGGGAAAATTTCCCCATAAATCCCAAAATCAGGGGGGCTCCCCAAATGGGATTTCCCCCCAAAGGGAAAGTTTTTTCTCCGAAAACCTCAACCTTAAATTTTGATTTTACTTTTAGTAAAAAAAGTGGAATAGGGTGTGAGGAAGGGAAGGGGGTTGTATGTTCCCCGGTAAATTTCTTGTATGATTTAGTGAATGGTCGGTGTTTGTGAAATGGGAATATGTGGTTTTGGTGTTAGTGATAATTGGAATAGTGGGCTGGTGTTTGTGAAATGGGAATATTGGTCTGGGGTTTGTGAAATGTGGAAATGTGGTCTGGTGTTATGAAAATGTGGAAATGTGGTTGGTTTAGTGATAAAGTGGAATATGTGGTTGGTGTTGTGAAATGGGAATATGTGGGGCTGGGTTGTGATAATTGGGGAAAAGTGGGCTGGTGTTAGTATAAAGTGGAAATGTGGGGCGGGTTAGTGTAATGTGAATAGTGGTTGGTGTTTTGATAATGTGGAATATGGGTCTGGGGTTAGTGATAATGTGGAAATGTGGTCTGGGTTTGTATAAAGTGGAATTGTGGTCTGGGTTTTGTGATAATTGGAATATGTGGCTGGTTAGTGATAAAGGGAATATGTGGCTGGTGTTAGTGATAATGTGGAATAGTGGTGGTGTTAGTGATAATGTGGAATATTGGTCTGGGGGTTAGTGATAATGTGGGAAAATTTGGGCTGGTGTTTGTGGTAAACGAAAGGGGAAAGAGGGGGGGAAAGGGGAAAGAAGAAAATTTTCAAGAAAAATTAAACTGGATACAAAAATATGAGGAAAAAAATATACGAATATTAGAACAAGGACAAAGAAAGGGCATGACACATGTACAAAAGCTCTGCAAATTTAATCAACAAATCCAAAAAAAAGCATATAAAAGGGTTTAAACCTTAAAAGATACACAACCATAAACATAACTCGTTAACATAAAGGGTAAAAAGAATGCATACACATATACCACAAATTCTACAATACATTACAAAAATACCAAAAAAAAAAGAACGTTCATGACACAAAACCTAAAAAAACACTGGTCCTAAACGAACAGACAAACCTTAAAAAACCACATCAGTAAAAACCCAAAAGAATACAAACCCTAAAAAAAAACAACAACAAATCGAAAACCACAATAAACAAAAAAAAACCCTACAAAAGCATATGATTAAATTTGGCATGAAGAACCAATGTAACACCCCATAAAAAACTTTTTTTGTTAAAAACCAGTAACTAACCGTTATAAAAACAGTTGGGTGTTAAATTTTAAAGTTTTCCCCCTCTTTGGCAATGGGAAGTTTTTCCCTTTCGTCCGCAATGTTTTTACGCATTTTGCTTTACCCTTCACTACTCTTCCGGCGTATTATATTTCACCGTTACCTCCCCGTTTCTGTTAGGCTCGTTAAGCTCTACCGTTGGCTTCCCTCCCTCCGACTACACAGGATTTATCACCCAAAACGAACCAAAATTTTTTGGTTTGCGTTCCGGTCTAATTTGGTCACAGTACAAAAATTACGAGTACGCGCGCGAGTGCCTGAATGTATACCTACTTGTGTCTGCGGGGGTCGAGTCTCGGCTCCTGCATGTATCTCAGTCTTCTCGAAAAATTGTGTTTAGGGAGAAAAACCACGGAAAGGGTGGGGATTGAACTCGCGGCGCATATTTACGGAGTTATGTTTGTGGGTGGAGGGAGGGGAGGGACGAATTGTATCACCTGGTCCTTCTCAACGTACAATCAACTTGCGTCAGTGCTCCTTGGCTTTTTGTTTCCTGTCGTTCCTAGTCTTGAAGTTGTGTATGAAACTCCACCGTCTTCTAATCCTGAAACTGGATTAGTATTTTTTATATGTTTCTGTGACTCGTGTTTATAACTTCAGTCTAGGCCCTTCCCTCGTTCCTGTGCCTTGCAGTTTAACGTGTGTGTACGCCCTTGTAAATCCTCTTGAGTATCTTAGATGTCGTAGTTATCTCTCTCATGCTTTTCTCTCTCTTCATATCTTAATTCCCTGTGCTCCAGAACTAGACGTGTTCCATACATGTGTACCTTCTCGAGATTTGGAACATGTTGGATCAGTTGTGGTTTAATGGTCCAGGACAGATTGAAACGTCGTCATAGGGTTCCACTCCTATGTGAATTATTTGAGCAGATGTGGGCTCCACATTGGTACTGTGGCCTCTGGGATAAGCCTGACATACAACGTTGCTAAAAGATTTGTGTCTTAAGGTCCTTGTAGGCTATTTGAATATTCGCTAATCTAGCTTATGATGTGTATGTCATGCTATTCATGTGTACCCCTGGCGATATGTTGGGTGTTGTGTACACCCCTGGATCTTTCTCAGTGCGCACCGCTGGAAGGGATAGTAACGGTAATAGTATATATCTGAATATTCATTCCTGTCTCTTCTGCTTCTCTCTCATCAGTCGTTCTAGTGCTCGAAGTTCTTTGTGCTCCTTTCTTACTTGTTGAAGGTTTGGTTAAAACAACAAGACAGTGCATTTCCCCGTCCACTACTTACTTCGTCTTCCTCCATTCCATATTTCCCGTCAGTTACTCCATTGCATGTTCCTATTAACTAATCCATTCCATAATTAACTAATCCATTTGACAGTTCCCATTTACTAAGCCATACAACAGTTCCTGATACTACCCTGTTCTTTGGTTTCCATTGTATGATTCTCCCATTAACTTATTCCATTCCGTAGTTTCTCATCAGTGTCCCCATGGCATAGTTCACCATCAGCTTCCCCCATTTCAGGATTCCATCAACTTTCTCCCATTCCGTAGTTACCCCATCACACATTTATGTTTGAGTTTAGCTGCAGAAGAACGCATGTTTGAGTGGGACACCTTCAGATGGCTTCCTATAACAGATTCACCCTGAATACCGTGCACATAATGCCGTGTTCACACTTATTACCGTATAGACAAACACCCTTCAAGGAAGGTTAGTGTATATACGAGTGTATATAGTGTTGTCTGGTTGACAGTCCATTGCCAAGACTCGGACAATCTTGGATTGTGCAGAAGTGGGACAAACGTTCCAACCAGAAACCAGGTGTTCGTTCCACAATATTGATCATTGTACCTCCTGTTTAACTCCCCCGACCCAAGATTGATCACACACAGTCTAGACGTCATGTCTTAGGGCAATGTGTGGTGTACATATTACGCAGAGAATTCGGAGTGTGGAAATTAGGAGGAGGTGTGGAGTTACTAAAAGTATTAGTCAGAGGGCTGAAGAGGGGTTGTTAAGGTGGTTTGGTCATTTAGAGAAAATGGATCTAAGTAGAATGACTTGGAGAGCGTATAAATCTGTAGGGAAAGGAAGGAGGGGAAGGGGTCGTCCTCGAAAAGGTTGGAGGGAGGGGGTAAAGGAGGTTTTGTGGGAGGGGGGCTTGGACTTCCAGTAAGCGTGTGTGAGCGTGTTAGGAGTGAATGGAGACGATTGGTTTTTGGGACCTGACGAGCTGTTGGAGTGTGAGCAGGGTAATATTTAGTGAAGGGATTTAGGGAAACCGGTTATTTTTATATAGCCGGACTTGAGTTCTGGAAATGGGAAGTACAATGCCTGCACTTTAAAGGAGGGGTTTGGAATATCGGCAGTTTGGTGGGACATCTAAACTGTCGTATTTGATTCCCTCTGCAAAAACAGTGATTGTGTATGAGTGAGGTGAAAGCGTTTAATGATGAAAGTATTTTCTTTTTGGGTCACCCTGCCTCGGTGGGAGACGGCCGACTTGTTCAATATATATATATATATATATATATATATATATATATATATATATATATATATATATATATATATATATATATATATATATAAAGATCAATATTAAAACTTATGGAAAAGTTCTTCCAATAAAATCTTGTTTTGAAAAAGTATTTTCTTCACAGGACTTGAATTACACTGTGTATATACACACTATGGTATAGACATGGACATATACACTCACATCGTATGTCAACCATGGTAGACAGACATGTCGGCGAATGTACGCTGAGATCCACATCTCGTTGTATATACACTGAGATACATAGGTCCCTGTGTATATACCGAGTGTTGCGAGGTTTTGATACCAAAGCTTCGTGTTGACCTCTGGTAACACTGCCCAACAATGGTTTTAGAGTTCCCGTTTAAAAACACATGTTCCTGACTTACGTTTGGAGGCTGAATTCAAATCTGGTCTTAGTTTTGTTCCAACAAGTGCAGTTTCTGTGTAATAGATCCCCCGTGGTGAATGATATCACCAAGACACAGCCGTCATGGTGATATCAGGGGAACCTTATGATTGGAGAAGAGATATCAGGAATACCTAACGATCAGTTTGATGGCTGGCTACTGGTGACTGGTGCTGGTGAACCATCCTCAACGAAAGCGAAAGAGATGGAAAACTGTCATGTATGTTTGTATAACTGTGGTGAGAGACAACTAGGTGAGCAGAAATAGGAAGCGCGTCTGTCTTGCGCTGGATAACCCCACATAGGTTTAGCGCTTAACATAAACTATTATTATAGCAGTGTGGATGTTTCTCTTATTTTGTTATGCTAATATTTATAACGAATTTACGTTAAGAAATTAGTTGTTTGTCACTGGATGAATCGCACTTGATATGTGTACGTAATATAATCCCTATGATTGTTAGACAACACATACCATGGATCTTCAGACATGAAGATCTGTGTTTGGATCGAACACAGAATCTGTTTGGCTACAGTTTCTCGAGGGTCGTGACAAATTAATTTTGGGTGTGATTTATAGGCCCCCAAACCTTGATAGGGAGTGCAGTAAGCTGTTATGTGACGGAATTCATAAGGTATCTAGATAGGAAAATGTTGTGATAATGGGAGATTTTAACTTTAGACAAATTGATTGGAACAACATGACAGGAAATCTTGAGTCTAGTGACTTTCTTGATACGGTTCAGGATTGCTTTTTATAACAGATTGTGACAGAACCAACTAGAGGAAACTATCTGCTTGACTTGGTTCTTGCCAACAAAGATTCACTAATTAATAATCTTGAGGTTAATGATGAGCTTGGGGAAAGTGATCACAAATCCCTTAGTCTCAATATATCATGGAATTACCCAGATAACTGCAATCAAATCTCTGTCCCAGATTTTCGTTTGGCCGACTTCATGGGGCTGAAAAATTACCTGGGTGGGATAAATTGAGATGTCCTGACTATGGGTCAGGTAGGTGATCATGGTTGCCAATATGACTTTTTCAAAGCATAGTTCTAGCTGCCCAGACAACTTTTGTTCCGACTAGGGAAATTAGATCTAACAAAAATGATCCAAAATGGATGAACAATAGATTAAAACCTCTCATTGGTCAAACGAGAGGCATATATAGGCGTATCAAAAGAGGGGATGGGCAGTTAAGAAATCAATATATTCAATTAAAGAAAGAAATAAAGAAAGGAATAAGAAAAGCAAAAAGGGATTATGAGGCTAAGGTCGCAAGAGATTCAAAGACTAACCCAAAAGGGTTCTTTCAGGTATACAGAAGTAAGATTAGGGACAAGATTGTCCCACTTAAGAGTAACTCTGGTCAGATCACTGACAGTGACAGGGATATGTGTGAAATTCTCAATACCTACTTCCTCTCAGTTTTCACCTAGGGAAATGCTAGCGATTTTCCTGAAATAGATTATGTAGAACATGACGATAATAAACTATGCACGATTGCGGTAACTAGTGACATGGTCCTCAGACAAATAGAGAAACTAAAATCTAACAAATCCCCAGGTCCTGATGAACTGTTTGCAAGGGTGTTAAAGGAATGTAAAGAGGAATTTAGCATACCTTTGGCTAATCTTTTTAACATATCACTACAAACTGGCATAGTGCCTGATAAGTGGAAAATGGCAAATGCAGTACCTATTTACAAGGCAGGTAACAGGTCCTTGGCTTCGAGCTATGGACCAATAAGCCTTACCTCCATAGTGGCAAAATTTATGGAATCAATAAATGTCGAAGCAATTCGTAGCCATCTTGATAGGCACAGATCGATTAATGATTCTCAACACGGATTTACAAAGGGGCGTTCCTGTCTTACGAATTTACTAACATTTTTCACTAAGGTGTTTGAGGCGGTAGATCATGGTAATGAATATGATATTGTGTATATGGACTTCGGTAAGGCTTTCGATAGAGTTCCACATAAGAGGCTATTGAGGAAACTTAAGGCACACGGAATAGGAGGAGAAATTTTGTCCTGTGTAGTGGCATGGCTGACAAATAGGCAGCAAAGAGTTTGCATAAATGGGGAGAAATCAGAATAGGGGCACGTCACAAGCGGTGTTCCTCAGGGGTCAGTGTTGAGCCCGTTGTTGTTCACAATTTACATAAACGACATAGATGAGGGAATAAATAGCGACATAAGCAAATTTGCTGGTGACACCAAAATAGGCCGTCCAATTCATTCTAATAAGAACATTAGAGCACTCCAGGATGATTTGAATAGACTGATGCAATGGTCGGAGAAGTGGTAGATGCAGTTTAATATAGACAAATACAAAGTTCTAAATGTTGGACAGGAAAATAACCATGCCAGATATAAACTGAATAATGTTGATCTTAATACTACTGATTGCGAAAAGGATTGCTTGTCCTGTCTATTACTGGTGATGTCCTTGATGGTCGTGGTTGTGGAGGTAGATACTTGGAATGAGGTATTGGAAAAGATGTTGGAAACGTGTATTTTCCAAACTTCACTATCATCATCACTTCATCAGAGACTGCAGACGAAGGGCATTAAACATCTTCAACACATCCAGAGAAGACACTGCCGAGAAGAGATACATAGTCCTCCCCACCAACTCCATTGCCAAACACGTTTCCAACATCTTTTCCAATACCTCATTCCAAGTATGTACCTCCACATCCACGACCATCAAGGACATTACCAGTAATAGACAGGACAAGCTTCCATCCTCTGCAGGGGTATACATAATCCCTTGTAATGACTGCAGCAAATTATACGTGGGCGAAACATCAAGAGACCTCCAAACACGTATTTCGGGACACCAATACGCAAGCAGATCTGACGATACAAGAAATGCCTGTGTACAGCACCGCAATTCACACAACCACTTGATAAACTACAGAAACTCAAGACTTATCGCCACAGAAGACAACACTCAATACCGAAGAATCCTGGAATCATCCCTTATCTCTATATCTGGCAACTTCAACCAGAAAAATGGCTTCTATAACATAGCTGAACCACTTGCCAAGAAACTTCTTCATCGCTATCCCACATAAGAACACAGGAATGGAAGAACACTGCAGAAGGTCTGCTCACAACTTATCCAATACCCCTGCCAAGCTACCCAAGATTTTAGACTCTATAACCCCACTCGGTAGATCATCAGATGCAGCATTCTCCACCTGACCTCAACATTCTGAACCTGACTATAAATACTCGCGTCCCTTCCACCCCAGGTAGATATGTTTGTGACTTGAAAAAGCCCACTGTGTGGGCGAAACGTTGTCAATAAAGTATGACATTATATTGCATGTGTTTATATTTCCAGTGTTCCTTCTTTCTTATGTTCTTAAAATAGCCAAAATATTAATCATAAGATTTCAATAAAACCTTAACGTGGAAACTGGACAGGTCAGGGTTGTGACCAGGTCAGTGTTGTGACCAGGTCAGGGTCGTGACCAGGTCAGGTTGTGACCAGGTCAGGGTTGTGACCAGGTCAGTGTTGTGACCAGGTCAGTGTTGTGACCAGGTCAGTGTTGTGACCAGGTCAGTGTTGTGACCAGGTCAGTGGGTTTTGACCAGGTCAGTGGTTGTGACCAGGTCAGTGTTGTGACCAGGTCAGTGTTGTGACCAGGTCAGTGTTGTGACCAGGTCAGGGTTGTGACCAGGTCAGGGTTGTAACCAGGTCAGGGTGTAAACCCGGTCAGGGTGTGACCAGGTCAGTGTTGTGACCAGATCAGGGTTGTGATCAGGTCAGGGTTGTAACCAGGTCAGGGTTGTGACCAGGTCAGGGTTGTGACCAGGTCAGGGTTGTGACCAGGTCAGGGTCGTGACCAGGTCAGGGTGTGACCAGGTCAGGGTTCGTGACCAGGTCAGGGTTGTGACCAGGTCAGGGTCGTGACCAGGTCAGGGTCGTGACCAGGTCAGGGTCGTGACCAGGTCAGGGTCGTGACCAGGTCAGGGTTGTGACCAGGTCAGGGTTGTGACCAGGTCAGGGTTGTGACCAGGTCAGGGTCGTGACCAGGTCAGGGTCGTGACCAGGTCAGGGTCGTGACCAGGTCAGGGTTGTGACCAGGTCAGGGTCGTGACCAGGTCAGGGTTGTGACCAGGTCAGGGTTGTGACCAGGCCAGGGTCGTGACCAGGTCAGTGTTGTGATCAGGTCAGTGTTGTGACCAGGTCAGTGTTGTGACCAGGTCAGGTTGTGACCAGGTCAGGGTCGTGACCAGGTCAGGGTCGTGACCAGGTCAGGGTTGTGACCAGGTCAGTGTTGTGACCAGGTCAGTGTTGTGACCAGGTCAGTGTTGTGACCAGGTCAGTGTTGTGGCCAGGTCAGGGTTGTGACCAGGTCAGGGTTGTGACCAGGTCAGGGTTGTGACCAGGTCAGGGTTGTGACCAGGTCAGGGTCGTGACCAGGTCAGGGTCGTGACCAGGTCAGGGTCGTGACCAGGTCAGGGTCGTGACCAGGTCAGGGTTGTGACCAGGTCAGGGTCGTGACCAGTCAGGGTCGTGACCAGCTCAGGGTCGTGACCAGCTCAGGGTCGTGACCAGTCAGGGTCGTGACCAGCTCAGGGTCGTGACCAGCTCAGGGTCGTGACCAGGTCAGGGTCGTGACCAGCTCAGGGTCGTGACCAGTCAGGGTCGTGACCAGCTCAGGTGGATAGTCGTGACCAGCTCAGGGTCGTGACCAGCTCAGGGTCGTGACCAGCTCAGGGTCGTGACCAGCTCAGGGTCGTGACCAGCTCAGGGTCGTGACCAGCTCAGGGTCGTGACCAGCTCAGGGTCGTGACCAGCTCAGGTCGTGACCAGCTCAGGTCGTGACCAGCTCAGCGTCGTGACCAGCTCAGGGTCGTGACCAGCTCAGGGTCGTGACCAGCTCAGGGTCGTGACCAGCTCAGGGTCGTGACCAGCTCAGGGTCGTGACCAGCTCAGGGTCGTGACCAGCTCAGGGTCGTGACCAGCTCAGGGTCGTGACCAGCTCAGGGTCGTGACCAGCTCAGGGTCGTGACCAGCTCAGGTCGTGACCAGCTCAGGGTCGTGACCAGCTCAGGGTCGTGACCAGCTCAGGTCGTGACTCAGCTCAGGGTCGTGACCAGCTCAGGGTCGTGACCAGCTCAGGGTCGTGACCAGCTCAGGGTCGTGACCAGCTCAGGGTCGTGACCAGCTCAGCGTCGTGACCAGCTCAGCGTCGTGACCAGCTCAGGGTCGTGACCAGCTCAGGGTCGTGACCAGCTCAGGGTCGTGACCAGCTCAGGTCGTGACCAGCTCAGGTCGTGACCAGCTCAGGGTCGTGACCAGCTCAGGGTCGTGACCAGCTCAGGGTCGTGACCAGCTCAGGGTCGTGACCAGCTCAGGGTCGTGACCAGCTCAGGGTCGTGACCAGCTCAGGGTCGTGACCAGCTCAGGGTCGTGACCAGCTCAGGGTCGTGACCACTCAGGTCGTGACCAGCTCAGGGTCGTGACACTCAGTCGTGACCAATCTCAGGTGTGAAGCTCATCTGACCGCTCAGATCGTTAAGCTCAGGTCGTGACCAGTCAGGGTATGACCTACTCAAAGGGTCGTGAACCATGTTCAGGGTCGTGACCAGGTCCTCAGATGCCAAACAACCAAATCTTTTTGTGTATTGGTAAAAATCATTATATATGTTCTAATAAGCCTAACATAGTGTATCAAGATGATTAACAGGCAAAATAACCACTAAATAAGCCAAAATAGTATCTAATAGCCATTCTAAATTATTCTTAAGGGTCAACTAACTTGTCATAAGATACGATAAATTCGTTCGATTTTAACCCCGAGGGTTAGCCACCAGGATAAACCAAGAAAGTCATGCTCACCGAGGATGTCTAACTTATCTCCATTGGGGTCCTTAATCTTGCCCCAGGATGCGACCCACACATCGAACTACACCAGTACCTATTGACTGCTAGGTGGATCAGGACAACAGGTTGTAAGGAAATTCAAGATGTTTCCACGCCGGTTGAACCGGGCGGGTGTGAAGCGGGAGCTTTAGCCACAGCCACCGGCCACACAACTGCTCACGTTAAATTACGTCATAGCTTGTAGTGGATAGGATTTTATCAGTTTGATCCAAGACCTCTCCAGGGAGGTGTTGGATGCCGTTTCAGAGTGAGAAAGAGTTGAGTGTTCTTGATCCAAGAACTGAACTGATTCCTCCCCTTGAATCATTCGAATTGCTTCCCCCTGTCCGTGATTATTACTTGATCCAAGGGAGGGGATTATCATATTAAGTTAAAAATCGTGATGCAAAAACAAAAAAACCACAATGAAGATATCTTGCCTTCATGTTGCATAACACATCAACTTTGCAGTGTTGAGAAATCTTTTTAGCATATTGCAAGCTCTGGCGGGATGCAACACCAAAGACCAGAGCATCATTCAACTCCCCCCCTGTGGTTTCTTGGGATATAGATCGAAGTTGAGGAGGGGGTGGGTTTCAGTCCATTAATTAGGAAATTTTGAGATATTATGAAGACAAAATTGAACTCAAAAATAAATATCCCGTTTTCGAGACGAACCAAATTAATATAAATTTATAAAAAAAATCGTTTTCAGTCATATAAACGCTTCTTTTTTAGGGGGGGGAGGGGGGAGGACTTTTACCATTCATGTTCAGCCATTTGCATCAGTAAACAAAGCCATTTCTAAGGCATAACTCCAGACATTGTTTCCCCTCGGATGCTTGCTTTTCTCCCCTCTCCCTTCCCCTTCCTCCATCTCTTCCCCTCCTTCTTCCCTTCCTCCTCATCCTTCCCTCCTCTTACCCCCGTCTGACTCTCAAAGTTCACCTCCTCCTCCTCCTCCTCCTCGACTGCAATGTTTTATTCATGATGTCCTGAAGGGCGAGACAGCGTGTAGAAAGACACGTTTCCCAACATTGGTAAACTTTGTCCATTAAGTCGGAGTTGTACAGCTGGTGCCCGCTCGGCGTATACGCTCGGACGCGCACTCCAGCTACGCACGAGCGTATCCGGAGTTCTACATGGTGTGGGTGAGGGTGTAGAGGGGAGGGGGGACTGTGGGGGGTGATGACTGTTACCGGGGAGTATACTGGGATAGATTTTACCTGGGATTATACTGGGATGATAGATTTTAACGGGGATTGTACTGGGATGATAAATTTTACCGGGGATTGTACTGGGATGATAGATTTTACCGGGGATTGTACTGGGATGATAGATTTTAACGGGGATTGTACTGGGATGATAAATTTTACCGGGGATTGTACTGGGATGATAGATTTTAACGGGGATTGTACTGGGATGATAAATTTTACCGGGGATTGTACAGGGATGATAGATTTTACCCGGGATTGTACTTGGATGATAGATTTTAACAGGGATTGTACTGGGATGATAAATTTTACCGGGGATTGTACTGGGATGATAGATTTTAACGGGGATTGTACTGGGATGATAAATTTTACCGGGGATTGTACAGGGATGATAGATTTTACCCGGGATTGTACTGGGATGATAGATTTTACCCGGGATTGTACTGGGATGATAGATTTTACCAGGGATTTGTACTTTGGTGACGCTTGCTACTGGGAACTGTACTGGGATAATAATAATTATAATGATTTTTATTTCTACAGGTATATGATACAACTTACACAGACCATAACTGACATCAGAGCATCTCGGGCAAATTAGGTTAATGTTGACCTCAGGATGCGACCCACACCAGTTGGCTAACACCCAGGTACCTATTTTACTGTATGAATAGGGACAGGTGTCTTAAGGAAGCACGTTCTAATGCTTCCACCCTTACCGGGGATCGAATCATGGACCTCAGTGTGTGAGCTGAGTACGCTAACATCCTAGTTACGGGAAAATTGTACAGGATTGTGGCTGTTAATGGTATTGTAGACGGAAGTGAAGGTTACTGGAGAGTGTACCGAGAGTCCTATTAAAATTACGTAATATTGTACTGGAATGATGGATGTTACCGTTAGTGAAACTTGGATGATAGGTATGACCAGGCTTGGTACTGGAATGATAGCTGTGACCAGGCTTGGTACTGGAATGATAGCTGTGATCAGGCTTGGTACTGGAATGATAGCTGTGATCAGGCTTGGTACTGGAATGATAGCTGTGATCAGGCTTGGTACTGGAATGATAGCTGTGATCAGGCTTGGTACTGGAATGATAGCTGTGATCAGGCTTGGTACTGGAATGATAGCTGTGATCAGGCTTGGTACTGGAATGATAGCTGTGATCAGGCTTGGTACTGGAATGATAGCTGTGATCAGGCTTGGTACTGGAATGATAGCTGTGACAAGGCTTGGTACTGGGATGATAGCTGTGACCAGGCTTGGTACTGGAATGATAGCTGTGACCAGGCTTGGTACTGGAATGATAGCTGTGACCAGGCTTGGTACTGGAATGATAGCTGTGACCAGGCTTGGTACCGGAATAATAACTGTGACCAGGCTTGGTACTGGAATGATAGCTGACCAGGCTTTGAACTGGAATGATATCTGTGACCAGGCTTGGTACTAGAATGATAGCTATGACTAGGCTTGGTACTGGAATGATAGCTGTGACCAGACTTGGTACTGGAATGATAGCTGTGACCAGGCTTGGTACTGGAATGATAGCTGTGACCAGGCTTGGTACAGGAATCATAACTGTGACCAGGCTTGGTACTGGAATGATAGCTGTGACCAGGCTTGGTACTGGAATGATACCTGTGACCAGGTTTGGTACTGGAATGATAACTGTGACCAAGCTTGGTACTGGAATGATAGCTGTGACCAGGCTTGGTACTGAAATGATAGCTGTGACCAGCTTGTACTGGAATGATAAGCTGTGACCAGGCTTAGTACTGGGATGATAGCTGTGACCAGGCTTGGTACTGGAATGATAGCTGTGACCAGGCTTGGTACTGGAATGATAGCTGTGACCAGGCTTGGTACTGGAATGATAGCTGTGACCAGGCTTGGTACTGGAATGATAGCTGTGACCAGGCTTGGTACCGGAATAATAACTGTGACCAGGCTTGGTACTGGAATGATAGCTGTGACCAGGCTTGGTACTGGAATGATAGCTGTGACCAGGCTTGGTACCGGAATAATAACTGTGACCAGGCTTGGTACTGGAATGATAGCTGTGACCAGGTTTGGTACTGGAATGATACCTGTGACCAGGTTTGGTACTGGAATGATAACTGTGACCAAGCTTGGTACTGGAATGATAGCTGTGACCAGGCTTGGTACTGGAATGATAGCTGTGACCAGGCTTGGTACTGGGATGATAGCTGTGACCAGGCTTGGTACTGGAATGATAGCTGTGACCAGACTTGGTACTGGAATGATAGCTGTGACCAGACTTGGCACTGGAATGATACCTGTGACCAGGCTTTGAACTGGAATGATAACTGTGACCAGGCTTGGTACTGGAATGATAGCTATGACTAGGCTTGGAACTGGAATGATAGCTGTGACCAGACTTGGTACTGGAATGATAGCTGTGACCAGGCTTGGTACTGGAATGATAGCTGTGACCAGGTTTGGTACTGGAATGACAGCTGTGACCAGGCTTGATACTGGAATGATAGCTGTGACCAGGCTTGGTACCGGAATAATTGTGACCAGGCTTGGTACTGGAATGATAGCTGTGACCAGGCTTGGTACTGGAATGATACCTGCGACCAGGTTTGGTACTGGAATGATAGCTGTGAACAGGCTTGGTACTGAAATGATAGCTGTGACCAGGCTTGGTACTGGAATGATACCTGCGACCAGGTTTGGTACTGGAATGATGACTGTGACCAAGCTTGGTACTGGAATGATAGCTGTGACCAGGCTTGGTACTGGAATGATAGCTGTGACCAGGCTTGGTACTGGAATGATACCTGCGACCAGGTTTGGTACTGGAATGATGACTGTGACCAAGCTTGGTACTGGAATGATAGCTGTGACCAGGCTTGGTACTGGAATGATAGCTGTGACCAGGCTTGGTACTGGAATGATAGCTGTGAACAGGCTTGGTACTGAAATGATAGCTGTGACCAGGCTTGGTACCGGAATAATAACTGTGACCAGGCTTGGTACTGGAATGATAGCAGTGACCAGGCTTGGTACTGGAATGATAGCTATGACCAGGCTTGGTATTGGAATGATAGCTGTGACATGGCTTGGTACTGGAATGATAGCTGTGACCAATCTTAGTCCTGGAATGATAGCTATGACCAGGCTTGGTACTGGAATGATAGATGGGAGCAGGCTTGGTACTGAAATGATAGCTATGACCAGGCTTGGTTCTGGAATGATAGCTGTGACAAGGTTTGGTACTGGAATGATACCTGTGACCAGGCTTGGTCCTGAAATAATAGCTGTGACCAGGCTTGGTCCTGGAATGATAGCTGTGACCAGGCTTGGTCCTGGAATGATAGCTGTGACCAGGCTTGGTACTGGAATGATAGCTGTGACCAGGCTTAGTCCTGGAATGATAGCTATGACCAGGATTGGTACTGGAATTATAGCTGTGACCAGGCTTGGTACTGGAATGATAGCTGTGACCAATCTTAGTCCTGGAATGATAGCTATGACCAGGCTTGGTACTGGAATGATAGATGGGAGCAGGCTTAGTACTGGAATGATAGCTGTGACCAGGATTGGTACTGGAATTATAGCTGTGGCCAGGCTTGGTACTGGAATGATAGCTGTGACCAGGCTTAGTACTGCAATGATAGCTGTGACCAGGATTGGTACTGGAATTATAGCTGTGACCAGGCTTGGTACTGGAATGATAGCTGTGACCAATCTTAGTCCTGGAATGATAGCTATGACCAGGCTTGGTACTGGAATGATAGATGGGAGCAGGCTTGCTACTGAAATTATAGCTGTGACCAGGCTTGGTACTGGAATTATAGCTGTGACCAGGCTTGGTATTGGAATGATAGCTGTGACCAGGCTTGGTACTGGAATGATAGCTGTGACCAGGCTTGGTACTGGAATGATACGTATGACCAGATATGATGTCGAAATGATAATTTACCCTCTGGAATAACGTAGGGATGATCATGAATGGTATGATCAGTGAAACAGAGAGAGAGAGAGAGAGAGAGAGAGAGAGAGAGAGAGAGAGAGAGAGAGAGAGAGAGAGAGAGAGGGAGAGAACGGTCAGGAAACAAACGAAGCACTTCCCAAAACAGTGAAAAAGAAAACAAGAGCCAGGAAGAAACGTTTATGTGGGGCAACGTTTCACTATCTGTAAGGAACGTTTCGCTCTGCTCCAAGCAGAATGGAACGTTCTAATAAACACCTCTTCAACCACGGCGTTGCAGGTGGAGGATAGAACTGGGGGTCGATCACAAGGGATCGTAATGACCAGGCTAACTGTAGTGACCAGGCTACCTGCAGCGACACTGTAGTGACCAGGCTACCTGCAGCAACACTGTAATGACCAGGCTACCTGCAGCAACACTGTAGTGACCAGGCTACCTGCAGCAACACTGTAGTGACCAGGCTACCTGCAGCAATACTGTAATGACCAGGCTACCTGCAGCAACACTGTAATGACCAGGCTACCTGCAGCAACACTGTAGTGACCAGGCTACCTGCAGCAACACTGTAGTGACCAGGCTACCTGCAGCAACACTGTCATGACCAGGCTACCTGCAGCAACACTGTAGTGACCAGGCTACCTGCAGCAACACTGTAGTGACCAGGCTACCTGCAGCGACACTGTAGTGACCAGGCTACCTGCAGCAACACTGTAGTGACCAGGCTACCTGCAGCAACACTGTAGTGACCAGGCTACCTGCAGAAACACTGTAGTGACCAGGCTATCTGCAGCAACACTGTAATGACCAGGCTACCTGCAGCAACACTGTAGTGACCAGGCTACCTGCAGCAACAGTGGTCAGTCGTCAGTGTTCAGTGGTCAGTCGTCACGTGAGGTCACAGACCCTGAGCTGCTTTGGGGATTAGCGTGGACGGTTACAAAGCATGGCTTGCTTCTGCAGTGTTTTAAAAACTGAGGTTGGAGAGTTGAAGGAGGAGGTCTTGCTTCTCCAGGAGGAGATTAGGAGGCTGAAGTTCCACCTCAATGGGCCTGGGAGAGAGTGTGAGGTGGTTGGAGATGTGGGGAATGAGGCGTCTAGCAGTGAGGTGCAGTCTGTCTCTCACTGTGAGGAGGCTGTAGGTGGGGAGGTAGCAACGGCTACCAGCAGTGAGGTGCAGCCCAGCACCTGCTACAAGTGGCGAGTTGTTCACAGTAATGGGAGGCGCATCAGAGTAAGGAAAGTTAAGAGTGAAGATCTGAAGGTAGGAAATCGCTTCTCTGTTCTCCAGGATGAATGTACTTCAGTGGCCAGTGAAGGTAAGGGTACTACTGCCCCTGCTAATGAAGGTAAGCGCATTCTTGTGGTTGGTGACTCTCAGGTAAGATATGTTGACCGTGCTTTTTGTAATAGGAATAAGAAGATGAGAGATAGAGTGTGCTTCCCTGGAGCTGGTGTTGGGGACATTGTCAACAGACTGGATAATATCATGTCAGGTAATGGGAACAAGCCCATTATCTGTCTCAGTGCTGGTGGAAATGATATTGGGAAGGGTAGGAGAGAAGAGCTGCTAGATAAGTACAGGTCAGCTATAGAGTTCATTAAGTCTAAGGGAGGGATCCCAATCATATGTAGCATCTTGCCTAGAAGGGGGAGTAGGAAATGAATGGTTGTCTAGGGCAATTGGTGTAAATTGCTGCTAGACAGATACTGCAAGGAACTTGCAATCCCATTCATTGACAACTGAACAACTTTTATGGCAAACATGATATGTATGCAAGGGATGGGGTTCATCTCTCTGGGGCAGGGGTGGTAGCACTTGCAGACTCGATTGAGAAGGCCATTGTGAAATGCCTATGATTTTAAACTGATGGAAGATAGAGGTATGGGTGTGTGTGGGAAACAAGCAGGTTGCAACACTAGGGTTGGAAACAGTAAATGTATAAAAGGCATTCAGCATGAAGTTATAAATAAAGACAATAGAACAGGTCAGCAAACAAAGGGGGACAGCAGAGGGCAGCAAGGGACTAGCTCCCTTAAGGTTTACTATACTAATAGCAGGAGTGTTAGAAATAAGATAGATGAGCTAAGATTAATTGCAAGTGCAGGAAACATAGATATTATTGCTATAACAGAGACCTGGCTCAATCTGAAAGATAGAGAGATGCCCTCTGAATGTCACATACAAGGCTATAAATTATTCCACACTGACAGGGTCAACAGGAAAGGTGGCGGAGTAGCGATGTATGTCAGAGACAATTTAAATTGTTGTGTTAGACAAGATATTAAATTAGAAGCGTCAGCCACTGAATCTGTTTGGTTACAGCTTCTCGAGGGCCGAGAAAAACTGATTTTGGGTGTGATTTACAGGGCCCCAAATCTTGATAGGGAGTGCAGTAAACTTCTATGGGACGAAATTCGTAAGGCATCTACATACGAAAATGTTGTGCTAATGGGAGATTTCAACTATAGACAGATTGACTGGAGCAATTTGACAGGAAATTTAGAGTCGGGTGACTTTCTTGATACGATCCAGGATTGTTTTTTAAAACAGTTTGTGACAGAGCCAACTAGGGGAAATAACCTCCTTGACTTGGTTCTTGCCAGTAGGGAAACACTAATTAATAATCTTGAGGTTAATGATGAGCTTGGGGAGAGTGATCACAAATCACTCAGTTTTAATATATCATGGAATTCCCCTAATAATGGCAATCAAGTCTCCGTCCCCTGACTTTCGCTTGGCTGATTTCATAGGACTGAAAAATTACTTAGGTGGGCTGAACTGGAATGACCTGACTAGGGGTCAGGTAGGTGGTGATGGTTGCCGATATGATGCTTTCCAGGGCATAGTTTCTAGCTGCTCAGTCAAATTATGTTCCAAATAGGGAAATCAGATCAAACAAAAATGATCCTAAATGGATGAACAATAGATTAAAATATCTGATTGGTCAAAAGAGAGGCATATATAGGCAAATCAAAAGAGGAGAGGGGCAATTAAGAAATCGATATATTCAGTTAAAGAGAGAAATAAAAAAGGGAATTAGAAAAGCAAAAAGAGATTATGAGGTTAAAGTTGCAAGAGAATCGAAGACTAACCCAAAAGGATTCTTTCAGGTATACAGAAGTAAGATCAGGGACAAGATAGGCCCACTCAAAAGTTCCTCGGGTCAGCTCACTGACAGTGATAAGGAAATGTGTAGAATTTTTAACACATACTTCCTCTCAGTTTTTACACAGGAGGATACCAGCGATATTCCAGTAATGATAAATTATGTAGAACAGGACGATAATAAACTGTGCACTATTAGGGTCACAAGTGACATGGTCCTTAGGCAAATAGATAAATTAAAACCTAACAAATCCCCAGGGCCCCGATGAACTGTATGCAAGGGTTCTAAAGGAATGTAAAGAGGAGCTTAGCACACCTTTGGCTAATCTTTTCAACATATCACTACAAACTGGCATGGTGCCAGATAAGTGGAAAATGGCAAATGTGATACCTATTTTCAAAACAGGTGACAGGTCCTTAGCTTCGAACTATAGACCAATAAGCCTAACCTCCATAGTGGGAAAATTTATGGAATCAATAATTGCCGAGGCAGTTCGTAGCCCCCTTGAAAAGCATAAATTAATCAACGAATCTCAGCATGGTTTTACAAAGGGGCGTTCCTGCCTTACGAATTTATTAACTTTTTTCACTAAGGTATTTGAGGAGGTAGATCATGGTAATGAATATGATATTTGTGTATATGGACTTCAGTAAGGCTTTTGACAGGGTCCCACATCAGAGACTATTGAGGAAAAATTAAAGCACATGGAATAGGAGGAGAAATTTTTTCCTGGATAGAGGCATGGTTGACAAATAGCAGCAGAGAGTTTGCATAAATGGGGAGAAACAGAGTGGGGAAGCGTCACGAGCGGTGTTCCACAGGGGTCAGTGTTGGGCCCCCTGCTGTTCACAATCTACATAAACGACATAGATGAGGGCATAAAGAGCGACATCGGCAAGTTTGCTGATGACACCAAAATAGGCCGTCGAATTCATTCTGACGAGGACATTCGAGCACTCCAGGAAGATTTGAATAGACTGACGCAGTGGTCGGAGAAGTGGCAGATGCAGTTTAATATAGACAAATGCAAAGTTCTAAATGTTGGACAGGACAATAACCATGCCACATATAAACTAAATAATGTAGATCTTAATATTACGGATTGCGAAAAAGATTTAGGAGTTCTGGTTAGCAGTAATCTGAAACCAAGACAACAGTGCATAAGTGTTCGCAATAAAGCTAATAGAATCCTTGGCTTCATATCAAGAAGCATAAATAATACGAGTCCTCAGGTTGTTCTTCAACTCTATACATCCTTGGTTAGGCCTCATTTAGATTATGCTGCACAGTTTTGGTCACCGTATTACAGAATGGATATAAATTCTCTGGAAAATGTACAAAGGAGGATGACAAAGATGATCCCATGTATCAGAAACCTTCCCTATGAGGATAGACTAAGGGCCCTGAAACTGCACTCTCTAGAAAGACGTAGAATTAGGGGGGATATGATTGAGGTTTATAAGTGGAAGACAGGAATAAATAAAGGGGATGTAAATAGTGTGCTGAAAATATCTAGCCTAGACAGGACTCGCAGCAATGGTTTTAAGTTGGAAAAATTCAGATTCAGGAGGGATATAGGAAAGTACTGGTTTGGTAATAGAGTTGTGGATGAGTGGAACAAACTCCCAAGTACCGTTAAAAGAGGCCAGAACGTTGTGTAGCTTTAAAAATAGGTTGGATAAATACATGAGTAGATGTGGGTGGGTGTGAGTTAGACCTGATAGCTTGTGCTAACAGGTCGGTTGCCGTGTTCCTCCCTTAAGTCAATGTGACCTGACCTGACTAGGTTGGGTGCATTGGCTTAAGCCGGTAGGGACTTGGACCTGCCTCGCATGGGCCAGTAGGCCTTCTGCAGTGTTCCTTCGTTCTTATGTTCTTATGTTCTTAACACTGTAGTGACCAGGCTACCTGCAGCAACACTGTCATGACCAGGCTACCTGCAGCAACACTGTAATGACCAAGCTACCTGCAGCAACACTGTAATGACCAGGCTACATGCAGCAACACTGTAATGACCAGGCTACCTGCAGCAACACTGTCATGACCAGGCTACCTGCAGCAACACTGTAGTGACCAGGCTACCTGCAACAACACTGTAGTGACCAGGCTACCTGCAGCAACACTGTAGTGACCAGGCTACCTGCAGCAACACTGTCATGACCAGGCTACCTGCAGCAACACTGTAGTGACCAGGCTACCTACAGCAACACTGTAATGACCAGGCTACCTGCAGCAACACTGTAATGACCAGGCTACCTGCAGCAACACTGTCATGACCAGGCTACCTGCAGCAACACTGTAGTGACCAGGCTACCTGCAGCAACACTGTCATGACCAGGCTACCTGCAGCAACACTGTAGTGACCAGGCTACCTGCAGCAACACTGTAGTGACCAGGCTACCTGCAGCAACACTGTCATGACCAGGCTACCTGCAGCAACACTGTAGTGACCAGGCTACCTGCAGCAACACTGTAATGACCAGGCTACCTGCAGCAACACTGTAATGACCAGGCTACCTGCAGCAACACTGTAGTGACCAGGCTATCCAGGCTATCTGCAGCAACACTGTAATGACCAGGCTACCTGCAGCAACACTGTAATGACCAGGCTACCTGCAGCAACACTGTAATGACCAGGCTACCTGCAGCAACACTGTAATGACCAGGCTACCTGCAGCAACACTGTAATGACCAGGCTACCTGCAGCAACACTGTAATGACTAGGCTACCTGCAGCGACACTGTCATGACCAGGCTACCTGCAGCAACACTGTCATGACAAGGCTACCTGCAGCAACACTGTCATGACCAGGCTACCTGCAGCAACACTGTAATGACCAGGCTACCTGCAGCAACACTGTAATGACCAGGCTGCCTGCAGCAACACTGTAATGACCAGGCTACCTGCAGCAACACTGTAATGACCAGGCTACCTGCAACAGCACTGTAATGACCAGGCTGCCTGCAGTGACACTGTCATGACAAGGCTACCTGCAGCGACACGGTCATGACCAGGCTACCTGCAGCGACACTATCATGACCAGGCTACCTGCAGCAACACTGTAATGACCAGGCTACCTGCAGCAACACTGTAATGACCAGGCTGCCTGCAGTGACACTGTCATGACCAGGCTACCTGCAGCGACACGGTCATGACCAGGCTACCTGCAGCGACACTATCATGACCAGGCTACCTGCAGCAACACTGTATTGACCAGGCTACCTGCAGCGACACTGCAATGAACAGGCTACCTGCAACAACACTGTAATGACCAGGCTACCTGCAGCAACACTGTAATGACCAGGCTACCTGCAGCGACACTGCAATGAACAGGCTACCTGCAACAACACTGTAATGACCAGGCTGCCTGCAGCGACACTGTTATGACCAGGCTACCTGCAGCAACACTGTAGTGACCAGGCTACCTGCAGCAACACTGTAGTGACCAGGCTACCTGCAGCGACACTGTAATGACCAGGCTACCTGCAGCAACACTGTAATGACCAGGCTACCTGAAGCAACACTGTAGTGACCAGGCTACCTGCAGCAATACTGTAATGACCAGGCTACTTGCAGCAACACTGTAGTGACCAGGCTACCTGCAGCAATACTGTAATGACCAGGCTACTTGCAGCAAAACTGTAGTGACCAGGCTACCTGCAGCAATACTGTAATGACCAGACTACCTGCATTGATACTGTCAAGACCAGGCTACCTGCAGCAACACTGCAATGACCAGGCTACCTGCAGCAACACTGTAATGACCAGGCTACCTGCAGCAACACTGTAATGAGCAGGCTACCTGCAGCAACACTATAATGAGCAGGCTACCTACAGCAACCCTGTAATGACCAGGCTACCTGCAGCAACACTGCAATGACCAGGCTACCTGCAGCAACACTATAATGAGCAGGCTACCTGCAGCAACACTGTAATGACCAGGCTACCTGCAGCAACACTGTAATGAGCAGGCTACCTGCAGCAACACTATAATGAGCAGGCTACCTACAGCAACCCTGTAATGACCAGGCTACCTGCAGCAACACTATAATGAGCAGGCTACCTGCAGCAACACTGTAATGACCAGGCTACCTGCAGCAACACTATAATGAGCAGGCTACCTGCAGCAACACTGTAATGACTTGGCTACATGCAGCAACACTGTAATGACCAGGCTACCTGCAGCAACACTGTAATGAGCAGGCTACCTGCAGCAACACTGTAATGACCAGGCTACCTGCAGCAACACTATAATGAGCAGGCTACCTGCAGCAACACTGTAATGACCAGGCTACCTGCAGCAACACGATAATGAGCAGGCTACCTGCAGCAACACTATAATGAGCAGGATACCTGCAACAATGTAATGACCAGGCTACGTGCAACAACACTGTAATGACCAGGCTACCTGCAGCAACCCTGTAATGAGCAGGCTACCTGCAGCAACACTATAATGAGCAGGCTACCTGCAGCAACACTATAATGAGCAGGCTACCTGCAGCAACACTATAATGAGCAGGCTACCTGCAGCAACACTATAATGAGCAGGCTACCTGCAGCAACACTATAATGAGCAGGCTACCTGCAACAATGTAATGACCAGGCTACGTGCAACAACACTGTAATGACCAGGCTACCTGCAGCAACCCTGTTATGACCAGGCTACCTGCAGCAACACTGGAGTGTTTAACAAGGTCTCCACCATTATAATTACAGGCAATTCTGCCAGGAAATTCCTCTCTCCTCCTCCCCTTCTCCAACCCCGGAATTGGACTCCCCCTCCACCCCAGGAATCTGAAGACACGGTTACCCGTAATTCTAGTAAGAGGCAGTAAACCGTTCTGGCTTATGATGAGGCAGGTGGGAGAGATGGTACTCTCTCTCTCGTTGCTTTAAAAGCATGAACTCGCTGGTAATTATGTAAATTCTTATTGCGAATGTGACTGTGTGTGTGTTCACCTGTATGTACTCACTTGTATGTGGCTGCAGGGGTCGATTCGCAGCTCCTGGCCCCGCCTCTTCTCTAGTCGCTACTAGGTCACTCTCCCTCCGCTGCAAGAGCTTTATCATACCTCTTCTTAAAGGTATGGATCCTGACTCCACTACTCCACTCTCCAGATTGTTTCGCTTCTGGTGTGTGTGTGCGTGTGTGTACTCACCTAGTTGTACTCACCTAGTTGAGGTTGCGGGGGTCGAGTCCGAGCTCCTGGCCCCGCCTCTTCACTGATCGCTACTAGGTCACTCTCCCTGAGCCGTGAGCTTTATCATACCTCTGCTTAAAGCTATGTATGGATCCTGCCTCCACTACATCGCTTCCCAAACTATTCCACTTACTGACTACTCTGTGGCTGAAGAAATACTTCCTAACATCCCTGTGATTCATCTGTGTCTTTAGCTTCCAACTGTGTCCCCTTGTTACTGTGTCCAATCTCTGGAACATCCTGTCTTTGTCCACTTGTCAATTCCTCTCAGTATTTTGTATGTTGTTATCATGTCCCCCCTATCTCTCCTGTCCTCCAGTGTCGTCAGGTTGATTTCCCCTTAACCTCTCCTCGTAGGACATACCTCTTAGCTCTGGACTAGTCTTGTTGCAAACCTTTGCACTTTCTCTAGTTTCTTTACGTGCTTGGCTAGGTGTGGGTTCCAAACTGGTGCCGCATACTCCAATATGGGCCTAACGTACGGTGTACAGGTCCTGAACGATTCCTTATTAAGATGTCGGAATGCTGTTCTGAGGTTTGCTAGCGCCCATATGCTGCAGCAGTTATTTGGTTGATGTGCGCTTCAGAGATGTGCCTGGTGTTATACTCACCCAAGATCTTTTTCCTTGAGTGAGGTTTGTAGTCTCTGACCCCCTAGACTGTACTCCGTCTGGGGCCCTTCTTTGCCTTCCCATCTTCATGACTTGCACTTGGTGGATTGAACTCCAGGAGCCAATTGCTGGACCAGTTCTGCAGCCTGTCCAGATCCCTTTGTAGTTCTGCCTGGTCTTCGATCGAGTGTGTGTGTGTGTGTGTGTGTGTGTGTGTATGTGTGTGTGTGTGTATGTGTGTGTGTGTGTATGTGTGTGTGTGTGTGTGTAAGAGGGGATTCGGGTGTACTTCTTTTCAATCTATGTTATATTACCTTTTGCTGTCTCTTTCGTTCGTTCTCTCTCTCTCTCTCTCTCTCTCTCTCTCTCTCTCTCTCTCTCTCTCTCTCTCTCTCTCTCTCTCTCTCTCTCCTCTCTCTCTCTCTCTCTCTCTCAACGTAAAAGAAACATTATTATTCAAAGGGCATTTAGCAAACTGTGCATGAACTTCCTCTCATAATATTTACTCATAAAGACTGGCACTTGTACTCGCTGGAACGCAGCAGGAGAGAGAGATATATCATAATCTACACTTGGAAAATCCTAGAAGGAATGGTCCCGAATTTGCCCACAGAAATCACTCCCTACGAAAGTAAAAGACTGGGCAGGCGGTGCAAAATATCCCTAGTGAAAAGTAGGTGCGCCTTTGGTACACTAAGAGAAAACACCGTAAGTGTCGGGGGCCCAAGACTGTTCAACAGCCTCCCACCATGCATAAGGGGAATTACCAATAGGTCCCTGGCCTATTGGCACTTAAGTCGGTGCCGGATCTGCCGGGCTGTGGTTAGTACGTTGGACAACATGCGGTCAGCAGTAACAGCCTGTTTGATCAGGTCCTGATCCACCGGGAGGCCTGGTCGTGGACCGGGCCGCCGGGGCGTTGATCCCCGGAATGCCCTCCAGGTAGACTCCAGGTAATGGTATGCGCATCACAGTTGTCATTTACTTGATACAAACATCAGTGAAATGTTTGTGTGTTAGCAAGATTAATTGTGATTAGTTGGCAAATTAAATTTGAACACGACGTTAATTTGGATGGCACTGAGAAACATTTGGTAAATATTTTGTTCAGTGAAATTATGAAAGTTTTAGCAAATGTGTGTATGTGTTTTTGGTTTTTTAAGAACACTTGTTTCTGAAATAGTATATTAACAGCGGACCTGACAGGCAGAAAGAGGTGGAGAAGGAGAGGATGAAAGGTAGGGAGGTGAGGATGGAGGTGTGGTAGAGGAAGGGAGAGGCGAAAGGAAGGAGACCGACAAACGGAGGTGGGAAACTAGAGGAGAGAAGGACAAAAACTGAGGTAGGAAGAAAGAGAGAGAGAGAGAGAGAGACAGAGAGAGAGAGGAGCATGGCAATAAAGATGACATTGGGGTCAAAGAACCCCAATGGATATAAGTCACTTTGTCTGACTTTTTTGGGTTATCCCAGGTTTTCTACACACATGCTGCTGTGTATGATAATCTATGTAACTGTATTTGTGTGTATCTGAATAAACTTGCTAGCTTACTGCTGTCTTAACAGATGACAGGAAGATTGATGGTAGCATTATCATCAGCTTCTGTTTAATAAACAGCGTAACATACCTATAGTCTCTCCAGCAGTGATTACTGGAAGAATGTCTTCAGGGATACCAGCAGTGATTACTGGAAGAATGTCTTCAGGGATACCAGCAGTGATGACTGGAAGAATGTCTTCAGGGATACCAGCAGTGATGACTGGAAGAATGTCTTCAGGGATACCAGCAGTGATGACTGGAAGAATGTCTTCAGGGATACCAGCAGTGATGACTGGAAGAATGTCTTCAGGGATACCAGCAGTGATGACTGGAAGAATGTCTTCAGGGATACCAGCAGTGATGACTGGAAGAATGTCTTCAAGGATACCAGCAATGGTTGGAAGAATGTCTTCAGGGATACCAGCAGTGATGACTGGAAGAATGTCTTCAGGGATACCAGCAGTGATGACTGGAAGAATGTCTTCAGGGATACCAGCAGTATCTTCCGAATTCTGCGAGGGGAAGGAATCTATTAACGTTAACCCAATACAAATATCAGACAGAATACTTTCTTGTCAGGAGAAACGAATGTACAGACAAGAATCCTAAACGAGCAGACGACATCCAACTCTTCAATTGTAAGAGAGGAGGCATTAACAGCAGACATTCTCGTAAGAGAGAGAGAGAGAGAGAGAGAGAGAGAGAGAGAGAGAGAGAGAGAGTGTATGTGTGTGTGTGTGTGTGTGTGTGTGTGTGTGTGTGTGTGTGTGTGTGTGGTGTGTGTGTGTGTGTGTGTGTGTGTGTGTGTGTGTGTGTGTGAACCATTTACTTAATTTCTTGCACAGTAATCTTCATCGAGAGAACACCTGAATGTCAAAGGTTAATTGGGATATCAACTGTTAAGGTCATTACTGCTCTCATTTCAGCTTCTGGATTGAACTGAGACACACACACACAGCTCGTCAAATTAGAGTTATTAGCGGAGATCACGATGCTATATTAATTGAATGTATAGTCTTTGGAGACATTATTTATTTACATTGAAGAAGAGTGGCAGAACGAGGATGCAACTCCTGTATTCAGTCTTTGAGATCTGATTAAACTACAATGGAGGATTTATAGATTTAGTGACATCTGTACATGGAGGGGTACATTCCGCAGAAACTGAGAGGCTTCCGAATCACGTTCCACAGATTCGGACTCAGTTGCTGGGTAATGCCATCACAAGATCATTAAAAGGAGAGCGAGTGAAAGCATGGACGCCAAAACTGTTCACTCAAGTAGAACTGGCCAACCAACTAGGAGAGCAACAATTGAGAACACTGACACCGTCTGTGTTTTTTTTTTTCAGAGGGAAAAGAGCCTTGGTAATTACGCATTACTTACGAAATCGTAATGACACGATTGCCTGGACTTTCACGACTCACCATGGGTTCTAACCCCACCCGTACTTCCTCTTCATTATGTTTAACACTGCTAAGATATCCAGAACAGTTGTCTGCTGTAGTGGGTGTCTTTACAAACATAACCCCCAGCCATTGTGAAAATCCGGATTCAGTTAAAGACTCCTCCACAGCCACCAACGCCATAGCCCCTAGTACAGATGTAGTAGAGGAGCCCTCCTCTGGGGTAGACTCTTCTGCAGCCATCACAGTCATAGCCCCTAGTACAGATGTAGTAGAGGAGCCCTCCTCTGGGGTAGACTCTTCTGCAGCCATCACAGTCATAGCCTCTAGTACAGATGTACTCGGGGAATCCCCTCCCAGGAAAAATGTTGGTGCCATGACAGCAGATGGTGGTGTCTCTGGATTGGCTATGGAGGACTGTAGTTAAGCCCTAGGGCCAGCATCCGGCACGAATTGTACCCAGCCCAAAACAAAATGGTGCAAATACTATATTTGGGGCATCTGTAAACACGGAATATCAGGGAAAACGAATGGAGCATGCAACTCTGAGCATCCCAAAAATTGCAGTGACCTCCTGTCTAAGGGAGTGTGTGGTTCTACCTCTTGTAGATACTTCCACCCTGAGATGTGTCAGTCTTCAGTCCTTGAAAAACAATGTTACAATACCAATTGCACTGCATATCATCTAAAAGGGACCAGGAGGCACACACCCCGTACAACACATCATAGAAACTATGGTAGCTATGACAACACCCCAAGTGATTTTTTAGGGGTAGGAAACGAAG
>NC_069402.1:86098199-86123199 GCF_026875155.1 Cherax quadricarinatus | reverse complement strand
TAAATCGAAAGTTCAAGAGATTGAAATGTTCTCCGATTTTTAAATAAATTATTTTCTCTCGTTTTTTACACTGGAAGACGCTAATAATTTAATATTTTCTTTTTTCTCGAACATACAATGCAACTCCTCCCCCCTTCCCATTACATCTATCCACATTGAACAACGTAAATCCCTGAATATTACACTTAGGCATCCATATCCCCGACCTCTTTAAATCATACCACTAATGAATGTATAAAGCTAGCATATGACCTCTGGACTTCTGTTGCTTACACTTCTTGATATAGAATCCCAGTAATCTATTTGCCTTATTACGTACGCCTTAGGCATTGCTATGTCTTGGTTTAAGGTTGCTGCTTACAATAACCCCCAAGTCCTTTTCGCAACCTGATGGCTAAGTTCTACAATATTTAACTTATAAGTGCTAGGGTTTATGGTCCCTCCTGAGCTTCAGAAACCTTGCAATTATCTACAATGAACTGCCCAATCTGCCACTTTTCTGACCAAGAGTAGAGTTTTGTCTAAATCCTCCTGAAGTTCCCTAACATCTACTTTGAATCAATAAGAATCCTAACTATCTTCGAGTCCATCAGCGAATTTGCTCAAATCACTAGTAATTGCCTTCATCAAGAATCATTGATATATATAATAAACAACAACCGGGCCCAAGACTGATCCCTGTGGAACGGCCACTTGTTACAGATCCCCACTCCGATATAACCCCATTTATGGACATCTCTCGGCATCCGTCTGTGAGCCATGATTCGATCCACGAGAGCACTCTTCCCCCAATGCCATGAGCTGCTTCTTTCTTCAACAGTCTTTGGTGCGGAACTCTACCAAATTGCCTTACAAAAATCTAAGTAAATAATATCAAATTCTTTTAATCGTGGTCCAACAGCCTCAAAAGCTTTTACTGAAGAAAGTCATAAATTATTAGACAAGACCGCCTCTTGTGAACCATGCTGAGTAATCTAATCAAAGCTAAGCTTATCGAGATGGCTTCTTATTAATTTGATGCTATAATTGACTCTAGTATATTTGCCTACAATTGAAGTCAGGCTTATTGGGCGTAATTTGACGGTAACGACTTTATCCCCTGTTTAAAAAATAGGAATTTACATTAGCCATCTTCCACATATCAGAACGCTACACCTGTTTGAAGAGGTCAAATTAAAAATATTAGTTAATGTTCACGACTTCCATTTTGCATTCCTTTAGAACCCTTGAAAAAACCTCATCAGACCCGGTGACTTATTTGCTTCGTTGGTCTATCTGCCTTCACAACTATTTCACTAGTGACTTGTGATGTTAAATAAATTATTCTTCTTCAGGCCCACAATGAAAAATCTAATTACCGGAATATTATTAGTGTCTTCCCTGTGTAACAAACCGAGAGAAAATAATTATTTAAAATCCGAGCACATTTCAATCTCTTTGTCAGTAATTTTTAAGGGGACACTAAATCTTATCTCTGACATTTGTTCTATATACCTGTGAAAAAGCTTTTTGGGTTAGTTTTTTAGAATCCCTAGCAAACTTTAATTTCATAGTCCCTTTTAGCTTTTCTTATCCCTTTTTAATGTTCCCTCTTAATGTCCAATATACTGATTCATAGATGACCCCTCGCCTCTTTGATACGCCTATAAATCCTTTCTTATGCCCTAGTAGATATCTCAGCCTATTATTCAACCATTATTGGGTCATTTCATTTGATCTAATTTCCTATAAGGGAAAAACGTTCTTTGAGCAGCAGTATTGTGTTCAGAAAACTGTCAATTGATAGCTCTCCTTCGTTACCACCTGTCAACAAAAGATTATAAGTGGTTCTCCTAAAGCCCCATCGAATCTGCTAAGCGAAAATCTGGGAACTGTTACTGGAGTTTTTATCCCTACTATCATACTTCCATTCAATTCTACAGTATTGATTTGTGGTCGCTAGCACCAAGTTCCCTGAAACTTCTAAATTATTATTAAGGATTCATTGTTTTGTACAGCACACACCGTGCTGCACAAGTTGTACAGCACACACCGTGCTGCCCACGTTGTACAGCAACACACCGTGCTGCACACGTTGTTACAGCCACACACCGGGCTGCACACGTTGTACATCACAACGTTGTCAGCACACACCGTGCTGCACAACGTTGTACAGCAACACACCGTGCCTGCACACGTAACAGCACACACCGTGCTGCACACGTTGTACTTACTCATGGTGACGTGTACTTAGCTGAGTGTGACGTTGTACTTAGCTCAGTGGTGACGTGTACTTTATGCTCAGTGGTGACGTGTACTTAGCTTCAGTTGTGACGTGTACTTAGCTCATTGGTGACGTTTGTACTAGCCCAGTGGTGACGTGTACTTAGCTCAGTGGTGACGTGTACTTAGTCTCTGTGGAAGACCTGTTTGTGTGCTCTTGAGTGGTGACTTTACATAACTCTGTGATGAAGTGTCTTGTTTCTCCCGTGGACTGAACCCAGATGCCCTCCATCGAGCAACTTTGACCCGCAACTTAAGAGAATTGATGGCAGCGAAGATGGAGATACGGCGATTGACCGAGGAAAACAAGAGGAGTCGGTATAGTCCTCCTGTTTTCGAGTACTCAGGTCAAGAAGGTATCGTGGGTCAGTGGCTGACGCAGGGGACGACGAGAGTGGACGATCAAGTAGACGAATGAAAGTCCGAGAAACGGATGAAGAAGAAAGAGACTGTCTGTGGAAACTCCCGGGAAAACCTCCAACGCATTTCGTGCTGGGGTTTTCACCCTACGAATGTTGAGGGTCTACTACTGGGAATCGTCCAACGACGAACGACAAATAACAGGAAGGTAAGAATATTGTTGTTGTTGGGGATAGCAGGTTAGATAATGGATAGGCATTGCTGCTTGAAGGACAGGAGTAGGAGACAAAGGGTATGCTTTCCTGGGGCTGGATGAGGACATTGTTAGCCGCTTGACAACACATGAAACGGTAATGTTATCAATCCAATAAATTGGCCTCAGTGGCTTGAGGACAATGATGTTAGGCAAGCGTATGAAGTGAGGATTATTTAGAAATTTCTGGACAGCTATAGACATAATTAGGAAGAAGGGGTGGGGGGGGGGGGGGGGGGGGGGGGGGGGGGGGGGGGGGGGGGGGGGGGGGGGGGGGGGGGGGGGGGGTGGGGGGGTTGTGGTTTGGGGGTGTGGGGGGTTGGGGGGGGGTTGGGGTGGGTGGGGGGAGTTGGTAAGTAAGGGGGGTGAATAATTATTGGTTGTAATTTGGAGAGGGTCTTAATTTATTTTAATAACACCCCTTCTTGGCAAAATGCCCACACAAATAACCAGGGCGCCCTGTTAATATGTGGCATTTTGCCCAAGAAGAGGTGTTGTAAAGAATGGTGTCCAGAGCAATTGGTATTAATTGTTGGCTGAATAAACACTGTAAGGATAATCAGTACCATTCATTGACCCTGGGACAACTTTCTATGCCGAAATGACAGTATGCCATTGATGGGGTTTCACTTATCATGTCAGGTGTGGGTTTTCTTGCTAACTCAGTTGAGGGGGTTGTTTAGGAACTTTAAACTAGGAATTAGTTTAGAGGTATGTTGTAAGAATGAATTAATAATGGGAAGTATGGATTATATTGACTTATGCCTCTGATATTAAGAATCTTAATAGTAAACTGTCATGGAGTAACCTGGTAATGATAATTTTTCAGAAATTGTGTAAAAACAAAAGATGAAATAGCAAAAATGTGCAGAAGAAAAACATAATGATGGTATTTTAGCTAACAGTCGAAGTGCAATAAATAAAATTAATGAACTACGTTTGGTAGCATGTGCTGGGAACTTTGATATCATGCATAAACTGAAACGTGGTTTTGATTTAAAGAGTCGGATAATGACTGCTGAGTGTAATATTCAGGGATTTAAGTGTGTTCAATGTGGATAGAAGTAATGGAAGGGGGAGGAGTGCATGTATGTTCGAGAAAATATTAATTGTTGCATAAAAACAGGTATAAAAATAGATGGAGCAGTAACAGAGTCCTGTTTGGGTAAGTTCGTGGAGGGTCAAGAAAAACTAATTCTAGGTGTAATATACCGACCTCCAGGCTTGGTATCAACGATAGAGGGAGACTTCTTTGGGACGAAATTGTTAGTGCTTCTGTACACAGTAACGTATCCTTAGTAGGGACCATTAACTTTAGCCAAATTGACTGGAATCTTGACAGGTAATCTAAGTCCAGTGACTTCATGGGAAACCAGTTTTCAGGACTGTTTTCTGAAACAGAGTGGTAACTGAACCTACCAGGGGTAATAATTTGCTAGACCTAGTCATTGTCATATAAGAAAACACTCCGTGAATAATTCTGAGAATCACTGAAGAGCTGGCGCAAGTGATCACAAATCCCTTCACCATTAAGCTTGAAATGAAATGCAAGAATAAGATAATACCGAAAAATCCCCGATTTTCGTTCTGCCGATTATAATGGACTTAGGGAAACATCTGTCCTAATCTTGATTGGGGTTTATCTAGCTAATGATTTTATGACGATAATCATACTTATAATATGAAGGGATCTGCTTTTTATGATTGGTTTTTCTGTAATAAAGTACACAGTGCCCCAGTATAAAACATTCCCCAGAGCGAAAATTAGGTCTAATAATAACGACCCAAACTGGGTTAACAGAGGCTAAAGCATCTATTTAGGGAGAAAAGTGGAATTTATAGGCGCATCAGAAGAGGAGAGGTTAACCGTACAGACCATCATGTTCGAGCTTAAAAGAGAAGTAAAAAAGGCGATTGAAAGGCTAAACGTGACTATGAAATTAGAGTTTAATAACCCCAAAGACAACCCAAAGGTTCTTTCAAGTGTATAGGAAAAGTGAAGGAAAAAGTAGGACCTCTGAAATCTGGGAATGGCGTGACGGTAATGAATGGAAATGTGTTCCTTTTTAATTACTATTTTTTTGTCAGTTTTTACACAGGAAGATGTAAAAGAATTCCAGTAATTAACAATTATTTAGTTCCGATGTTTAAGTTAACTAATATTACTGTCACGAGGGACATGGTTATTAAACAGATAGACAAACTGAAACAAAATAAGTCCCCGGGACCCGATGAGTTGTTTTCAAGGGTACTTAAGAATGCAAGATGGAGCTTAGTCAGCCATTAACGAGTGTATTCAATGCGTCCATCCTTACCAGTGTTGTGCCAGAGATGTGGAAGATGGCTAATGTGGTTCCTATATTCAAATCAGGGGATAAGTCCACTCCTTCAAATTACTGTCCAATAAGCCTGACATCTATAGTGGGCAAGTTATTAGAATCAATTATAGCTGACATTATCAGAAGTCACCTTGAAGAGCATAACTTGATAAATGAATCTCAGCATGGATTCACGAGAGGTCGTTCCTGCCTGACAAACTTACTGACGTTCTTCAATAGAACATTTGAGGCAGTTGACAGTGATAAGGAATATGGCAATATAAACACAAATGCAGTATAATGTGATCCTTTATTGACTACGTTTCGCCCACACAGTGGGCTTTTTCAAGTCACAAACAGAACTACCTGGGGTGGAAGGAACGCGAGTATTTATAGTCCGGCTGAGGTCAGGTGAAGAATGTTGCATCTGATGATGTACCGAGTTGGGTTGTAGAGTCTAAAAACTTGGGTAGCTTGGAAAGGAGACTGGACAAGTTTGTGAGCAGACCTTCTACAGTGTTCTTATGTGGGATAGCGATGAAGAAGTTTCTTGGCAAGTGGTTCAGCTATGTTATAGAAGCCACTATTCTGGTTGAAGTTGTCGGATATAGAAATAAGTGATGATTCCAGGATTCTTCGGTATTGGGTGTTGTCTTCTGTGGCGATAAGTCTTGAGTTTCTGTAGTTTATCGAGTGGTTGTGTGAATTACGGTGTTGTACGCAGGCATTCCTTGTGTCGTCAGACCTGCTTGCGTATTGGTGTTCTGAAATACGTGTTTGGAGGTCCCTTGATGTTTCGCCCACGTATAACTTGTTGCAGTCATTACAAGGGATTATGTATACCCCTGCAGAGGATGGAGGCTTGTCCTGCCTACTACTGGTGATGTCCTTGATGGTCGTGGTTGTGGAGGTAGATACTTGGAATGATGTTTTGGCAAAGATGTTGGAAACATGTTTGGCAATGGAGTTGGTGGGAAGGACTATGTATCTCTTCTCGGCAGTGTCTTCTCTGGGTGTGTTGAAGATGTTTAGTGCTCGCCGTCTGCAGTCTCTGATGAAGTGACGAGGATAGTGGAGTTTGGAAAATACCTGTTCAATTATAGTGCATTCTTCCTCAAGGAACTCGTTGCTGCAGATTCTGAGTGCACGCAGGAAGAAGCCTATAATTACACCACGTTTGGTTTTGGTGTCGTGGTGAGAGTAGAAGTGGAGAAGATCGTTTTGGTTGGTGGGTTTTCGATAGACTTTAAAACGAAGTTCGTGGTCAGCTTTGCAGAGTAGAACATCAAGGAAAGGAAGAGTGTTGTCGACCTCTTCTTCAAGTGTGAACTGGATTGAAGGCTCGACCTGGTTGAGCTTGTCTTGGAGAGCTTGAACGTTGAAGCGTTTAGGAGTTATGAGGGAGAATGTCGTCAACATAACGGAGCCAGGTGACAGACGAAGGAATAATGTGGAGAAACGTTCGGCTTCTAGATGTTCCATGTATAGGTTCGCTAGGACTGCACTGAGTGGCGAACCCATGGGTAGTCCAAAAGTCTGCTGAAAGAGGTGATTTTCAAAGAGAAACACGTAAAGCCAACACATAGTTCAACCAGGTCGATGAAGTCGCTGGCTGGAATGGGAAGATCAAGTGAATCGTCAATTTTCTTGCGCAAGAGATCGATGGCTTGTTTAGTAGGTACTTTAGTGAATAGGGAAGTCACGTCAAGGCTGGAAAGCTTCTTGTTCCTGATGTTGATGTTGCGAATGCGATTGAGAGATCACCTGAGTGTTTGAGATGTGCTGGACTGATAGTGCCCAAGAGTTTCGAGAGGTGTTGGCGAGAATTCCTGAGAGCTTGTGGGGAGCACTGCCTATTCCCGAGGATATGGGCCTCAGTGGGATACCAGGCTTGTGAGTCTTTGGCAGGCCGTACATTCTGGCAGGTCTGGGGTTGCTGGGCATGGTGTGCAGAAGTTTCTTCCCTTGTTCTGAGCTCCTCAGAATGCGGCGAGTCCTTTGAAGAAAAGTTTTAGTAAGGTTGTCCACTTGGTTAGTTGTGAGAGGTTTGTAGGTATCTGGGTCATTAAGTAGATTAAGCATTTTGTTCCTGTAATCGTCAGTGTTCATGATGACAACACCTCCTTTATCAGCGGTGGTGACCCTGATGGTCGTGTCTTCTGCTAAACCTTTGAGTGCATTGATGTAACGTCGGGGTATGACTGGGGAGCTGCCAGAATGTACGGCCTGCCAAAGACTCACAAGCCTGGTATCCCACTGAGGCCCATATCCTCGGGAATAGGCAGTGCTCCCCACAAGCTCTCAGGAATTCTCGCCAAACACCTCTCGAAACTCTTGGGCACTATCAGTCCAGCACATCTCAAACACTCAGGTGATCTTCTCAATCGCATTCGCAACATCAACATCAGGAACAAGAAGCTTTCCAGCCTTGACGTGACTTCCCTATTCACTAAAGTACCTACTAAACAAGCCATCGATCTCTTGCGCAAGAAAATTGACGATTCACTTGATCTTCCCATTCCAGCCAGCGACTTCATCGACCTGGTTGAACTATGTGTTGGCTTTACGTGTTTCTCTTTTGAAAATCACCTCTTTCAGCAGACTTTTGGACTACCCTATGGGTTCGCCACTCAGTGCAGTCCTAGCGAACCTATACATGGAACATCTAGAAGCCGAACGTTTCTCCACCATTATTCCTTCGTCTGTCACCTGGCTCCGTTATGTTGACGACATTCTCCTCATAACTCCTAAACGCTTCAACGTTCAAGCTCTCCAAGACAAGCTCAACCAGGTCGAGCCTTCAATCCAGTTCACACTTGAAGAAGAGGTCGACAACATCTTCCTTTCCTTGATGTTCTACTCTGCAAAGCTGACCACGAACTTCGTTTTAAAGTCTATCGAAAACCCACCAACCAAAACGATCTTCTCCACTTCTACTCTCACCACGACACCAAAACCAAACGTGGTGTAATTATGGCTTCTTCCTGCGTGCACTCAGAATCTGCAGCAACGAGTTCCTTGAGGAAGAATGCACTATAATTGAACAAGTATTTTCCAAACTCCACTATCCTCGTCACTTCATCAGAGACTGCAGACGGCGAGCACTAAACATCTTCAGCACACCAGAGAAGACACTGCCGAGAAGAGATACATAGTCCTTCCCACCAACTCCATTGCCAAACATGTTCCAACATCTTTGCCAAAACATCATTCCAAGTATCTACCTCCACACCACGACCATCAAGGACATCACCAGTAGTAGACAGGACAAGCTCCATCCTCTGCAGGGGTATACATAATCCCTTGTAATGACTGCAACAAGTTATACGTGGGCGAAACATCAAGGACCTCCAAACACGTATTTCAGAACACCAATACGCAAGCAGGTCTGACGACACAAGGAATGCCTGCGTACAACACCGTAATTCACACAACCACTTGATAAACTACAGAAACTCAAGACTTATCGCCACAGAAGACAACACTCAATACCGAAGAATCCTGGAATCATCACTTATTTCTATATCCGACAACTTCAACCAGAATAGTGGCTTCTATAACATAGCTGAACCACTTGCCAAGAAACTTCTTCATCGCTATCCCACATAAGAACACTGTAGAAGGTCTGCTCACAAACTTGTCCAGTCTCCTTTCCAAGCTACCCAAGTTTTTAGACTCTACAACCCAACTCGGTACATCATCAGATGCAGCATTCTTCACCTGACCTCAGCCGGACTATAAATACTCGCGTTCCTTCCACCCCAGGTAGTTCTGTTTGTGACTTGAAAAAGCCCACTGTGTGGGCGAAACGTAGTCAATAAAGGATCACATTATACTGCATTTGTGTTTATATTGCCATTGTGTCGGTATTTTATACCATTTATTTCCATCGATAAGGAATATGATATTGTTTATTTGGATTTTAGTAAAGCCTTCGAAAGAGTACCTCACAAGAGACTCTTAAGAAAAGTGGCAGCTCATGGTATAGGAGGTAAAGTTCTAGCATGGATTGAGGCATGGCTTACCAAAAGAAAGCAGAGAGTTACCATTAATGGAGTGAAATCTGAATGGGGATTAGTCACTAGTGGCGTTCCACAAGGATCAGTTTTAGGCCCTCTCTTGTTCGTAATTTACATTAATGACCTTGATGAAAGGATTACTAGTGACATGAGTAAGTTTGCTGATGATACAAAGATAGGCCGTATAATTCACTCTGAGGAGGATATCAATGAACTCCAGGACGATTTGAACAAATTAATGTCTTGGTCTGAGAAATGGCAGATGAAGTTTAATGTGGATAAGTGTAAGGTACTTGCCCTTGGTAATGAAAATAACCCTCGAAGCTATAATCTAGGTGAAGTAGAGCTTGGTCATACAGAATGTGAAAAAGACTTGAGAGTCATGGTAAGCAGAAATCTAAAGCCAAGACAGCAGTGCCTCAGTGTGCGCAACAAGGCCAACAGATTACTTGGATTTATCTCAAGAAGTATAAGCAACAGAAGTCCAAAAGTTATTTTACAGCTCTATACATCACTGGTGAGGCCTCATTTAGATTATGCTGCTCAGTTTTGGTCCCCTTACTACAGGATGGACATAGACTCATTAGAGAACATACAGAGAAGAATGACTAAAATGATTTACTGTGTAAGGAACCTCCCGTATGAAGATAGACTTAAAGCCTTAAATCTCCACTCTCTGGAGAGGCGTAGAATGAGGGGTGATATCATTGAAGTGTATAAGTGGATGACGGGCATAAACAAGGGAGACATTAATAAAGTACTGAGGGTGTCGAACCAGGTAAGAACCAGGAATAATGGATTTAAGTTGGATAAATTTAGATTTAGAAAGGACATAGGTAAGTACTGGTTTTCTAACAGAGTTGTAGATGCGTGGAACAGTCTTCCCAGTGGGGTGATAGAGGCTAGGACCTTGGGTAGCTTTAAGAAGAGACTGGACAAATATATGAGTGGGAGGGGCTGGGTTTGATTGGTGTTGGGGGGTGCGGGAGTTGTTTCTTGAGTAGCTTTAGGTAGATGTCGTTTTGATAAGGACCTGCCTCGTATGGGCCAGTAGGCCTTCTGCAGTGTTCCACCATTCTTATGTTCTTATGAGTGGGAGGGGTTGGATTTGAGTGGGACTTGCACATCGGAGCTTGTTTCTTGGGTGGCATTGAAAATTGGGTTGGTCAAATGTTTTTAGTGGGATGAATTATAAAGGACCTGCCTAGTATGGGCCAACATGCCTGCTGCAGTGTTCCTCCTTTATGTTCTTATGTTCTGTATGTTCATATGGGAGATATCATTGAAGTGTATAGGTGGATGACGGGCATAAACAAAAGAGGGTGATGGAGGCTAGGACCTTGGGTAGTTTTAAAAAGTCATTGGACAAATATATGAGTGGGAAGGGCTGGGTTTGATTTGTGTCATTGGTTACGGCAGTATCTTCTTGGGTAGCTTTGGGCAGAGGTCGTTTTGATAAGGACCTGCCTTGTGTGGTCCAGTAGGCCTTCTGCAGTGTCTGCAGCTAATTCTTGGGAAGCTTTCGGAAAACTTTGGACAAGTGTGGTTTAGAGACGGACGTGTCTAGTGTAAGCATATATAAAAGGAGGAACATTGCACCTGACCTGTTGGCCCAGACTAGCCAGGTCCTTCACAAATCCATCCCACTAATAAAATATTTGCCCAACCCACCTTCAACGCTACCCACGCAATAAGCTTTGATAAATCTATTTACTTATGTACAAGGTCTACTCAAATCCCACCCTTTTTACTCATGTATTTGTCCAACCTAAATTTGAAGACGAAGAATGAGGGGAGACCTGATCGAAGTGTATAAGTGGAAGATAGGTATTAATAAAGTGGATATTAACAAGGTCTTGAAGATATCTCTCCATGAGAGAACCCGCAGTAATGGATTTAAATTAGATAAGTTTAGATTTAGATTTAGACTTAGATTTTAGTAAGGCATTTGATAGAGTTCCGCACCAAAGACTGTTGAAGAAAGTAGCAGCTCATGGCATTGGGGGGAGGGTGCTCTCGTGGATCGAGTCATGGCTCACAGACAGGAAGCAGAGAGTGTCCATAAATGGGGTTAAATCCGAGTGGGGATCAGTAACAAGTGGCGTTCCACAGGGATCAGTCTTGGGCCCGTTGTTGTTTATAATATATATCAATGATCTTGATGAAGGAATTGCTAGTGATATGAGCAAATTCGCCGATGACACGAAGATAGGTAGGATAATTGATTCAAACGTAGATGTTAGGGAACTTCAGGAGGATTTAGACAAACTCTACTCTTGGTCAGAAAAGTGGCAGATGCAGTTCAATGTGGATAAATGCAAGGTTCTGAAGCTCGGGAGTGTCTATAACCCTAGCACTTATAAGTTAAATAATGTAGAACTTAGCCATACAGATTGCGAAAAGGACTTGGGGGTTATGGTAAGCAGCAACCTTAAACCAAGACAGCAATGCCTAAGCGTACGTAATAAGGCAAATAGATTACTGGGATTTATATCACGAAGTGTAAGCAACAGAAGTCCAGAGGTCATACTGCAGCTTTATACATCATTAGTAAGGCCTCACCTAGATTATGCAGCTCAATTCTGGTCTCCATATTACAGAATGGACATAAATTCGTTAGAAAACATTCAGCGTAGGATGACTAAATTAATACATAGCATTAGAAATCTTCCTTATGAAGAAAGATTGAAGACTCTTAAGTTACATTCACTTGTTAGACGAAGAATGAGGGGAGACCTGATCGAAGTGTATAAATGGAAGATAGGTATTAATAAAGGGGATATTAACAAGGTCTTGAGGATATCTCTCCAAGAGAGAACCCGCAGTAATGGATTTAAATTAGATAAGTTTAGATTTAGAAAGGACATAGGAAAGTATTGGTTTGGAAATAGGGTAGTTGATGAGTGGAACAGTCTACCTAGTTGGGTTATTGAGGCTAGGACTTTGGGTAGTTTCAAATTTAGGTTGGATAAGTACATGAGTGGGAGGGGTTGGATTTGAGTGGGACTTGCACATCGGAGCTTGTTTCTTGGGTGGCATTGAAAATTGGGTTGAGCAAATGTTTTGTTAGTGGGATGAATTGTAAAGGACCTGCCTAGTATGGGCCAACAGGCCTTCTGCAGTGTTCCTCCTTTCTTATGTTCTTATGTTCTTATGACATAGGAAAGTATTGGAACAGTCTACCTAGTTGGATTATTGAGGCTAGGACTTTGGGTAGTTTCAAATTTAGGTTGGATAAGTACATGAGTGGGAGGGGTTGGATTTGAGTGGGACTTGCACATCAGAGCATATTTCTTGGGTAGCATTGAAAATTGGGTTGGTCAAATGTTTGTTAGTGGGATGAATTGTAAAGGACGTGCCTAGTATGGGCCAACAGGCCTGCTGTAGTGTTCCTCCTTTCTTATGTTTATGTTCTTATGAAACCACGCAAGGTTGTAGCCTCAATAACCCTACTAGGCAGACTGTTCCACTCATCAACTACCCAATTTCTAATCCAATAGCAGCAGACAAACCTGCTGCTGTTCTCCATTCTTATGTCCCTCCCCCCCCTCCGACAGGTCACGTGAAGACGTATATAAGGCAGCGACGGCTGGGACAATCATCTCAGAGGAAGTCTGTGCTCACCATGATGAAGCTTGCAGTGTTTCTGTGCTTGCTGATCCTCGGTCTGGCCTTACCCGTCCACCACCACTACAGAGCATCGTTATCCCACACCCGCCAATCTCCCAGACCATTATCTGATGTCATCAAGGTTTCCCAGGTATCTGATGTTACTGAGCTTCCGAAGGCGTCATCAGAGTATTCAGTCACCATCATTCCGGTACTAAAGACTTCGATGAACGTCACTCAGGTACCACGGTCTTTCTTCAACGTCACTCAGGTACCAGAGAGCTTCTTCAACGTCACTCAGGTACCAGAGAGCTTCTTCAACGTCACTCAGGTACCAGAGAGCTTCTTCAACGCCACTCAGGTACCAGAGAGCTTTTTCAACGCCACTCAGGTACCAGAGAGCTTCTTCAACGTCCCTCAGGTACCAGAGACCTTCCTCTACGTCCCTCAGGTACCAGAGACCTTCAACGTCCTTCAGGTACCCGAGACCTTCAACGTCCCTCAGGTACCCGAGACCTTCCTCTACGTCTCTCAGGTACCAGAAACCTTCAACGTCCCTCAGGTACCAGAGACCTTCTTCAACGTCAGTCAGTTACCAGAGACCTTCAACCTCACACAGGTACCAGAGATCTTTTTCAACGTCACTCAGGTACCAGAGACATCTTTGAACGTCCCTCAGGTACCAGAGACCTCGTTGAACGTCCCTCGGGTACCAGAGACCTCTTTGAACGTCCCTCAGGTACCAGAGACCTTCTTCAACATTAGTCAGGTACCAGGGATCTTCAACATTACTCAGGTACCAGGGACCTTCCTCAACATTACTCAGGTACCAGGGATCTTCTTCAACATTACTCAGGTACTAGAGACCTTCAACACCACTCCTGTTCCAGAGACCTTCTTTCACGTCACTCAGATACCAGATACCTTTAACTTCACTCAGGTACTAGACACTTCAGTCAACATCACTCAGGTACCAAAGACTTCAACCAACATCACTCAGGTACAAGCAACGAATAAGTTTCTTGGTAAATATATCCTTGGTTCTAAACACATCAATGAACTCTGACAACTCTCTCTTCCTAGATGTTGAAAATTACTCTGTATTAACCTGAAATTTTGCATGGACAATAATAAATATGATCGCTGTATATCCTCTTTCATTTATCACGTGCAAATTATATACTAGACAATGTCACTCCGTCGAAATAGTTGAATTATGAATTATAAATATGGAGTGAAAATATGACATAGAGCTAAATGGAGAGCAGTAAGAATGTTGTTCCATTCTGGCGGCAAATCTACCCGTTAATGTCGCACTGTAGCATGAGAAAGCAGCAATACCAAGAAATGTGCGTCTTGCCCCCAAATATACAAACAATGGGAGTTGGGTGGGATGTGGGAATTTTCCTCTATTGTTAGCTCCATGGTGTTTTTTCTACGTCGTTTTCTTACTGACGATGGGGAAAGGGTGGTGGTATTTTTAATCTTACCCGTTCGTTTCAAGTGTCTGACTGTCATCTTGTTTCTGCAGTTGCTTCTGTTGTTCCCACTGTTGCTTCTGATGTAGATGTTCTGTTTTTTTTCCTGATGCTTCTTGTGCTGTTGCTTCTTAATATGTTGTTGAGCATTGTAGCTGATGTTGCTGCTCCTTTGTTGTAGATTATTATTATTATTATTATTATTATTATTATTATTATTATTATTATTATTACTGCATTTAAAAATGGACGATTGAATTTGGTGTTTAGTTACTCACAATGGAAATGAATAAATGATAAATGTGCATCATATTATGATAGGACACATGTACAACACTTTAACATCTTTCTTGGGTATAATGATATCAATGTTGGTACTTGTTGGTACTGTATACCATTAGTATAAAAACGTTAGACAAGGGATAAACATTTAGGGTGATTATAAATAACAGGAAATTGCCAGAAAAATTATATAGTTGTGAGAATTTCATAATAATTTTTACTATATGGCGAAATCCCCGTTTATTTGTGCATAAAAAAGACCAGTATTGTATTTTCTATTAAAATATAAGTTCATGGTAGAAATACAACAAAATGGATACCAGACAGGTGCTGGAGAAGGGAGGTTTCCTGAAGAGAGGTGCAGGAGATGACAGGTGCTGAAGAAGGCAGGTTTTTGGGAGAGAGGTGCTGGAGGAAGCAGGTTCTGGAATTGGGTACATCATCACTATGACACGTGAAAAGTATCACTATAGTAATTGTATGTAATACCGACGAGATGAGGAATTAGATACATGTGGAACACTGGTTGACGAAACATCTTTAAATAAGATTATCCAAGTGTTGTATATGTGTTCATTTCCTCAACGTGAAGGGTAAAGCGGGTTCCTTAATATACACACACCATTCTTACGACTCGTGCAAGAGAAGACAGGTTTTTCACCAGATATAAAAAACGTAGTCTAAACAATTTTTCATTTTTTTCAGGTATGGCTTCATTTTACGGTCCTGATAGCTAACTCACCTGCTGGAATGGTAAAGTAGAGATGAATAATGTATTTGTTCAGATAACGACGGTGGCGTCTTGAGAGAGTGAAATGATAGCAAAAAAAAAATGAAATAGTGAAAAAAATGTGAATATCATATGACAAAACAGTATGAGGAGGCAGCGTCAGCAGTGAGCACATTGGGCAGTAGGGAGGAGGTGAACCAGCAGAACAGAGGAAAGGGGAGAGAGACGAGAAAAGAGCTCGAAGGAGACGGGGTTGAAGGAAGGGGACAGGGTACAAAGGGAGGTGGATAAATTAGACACATGTGCAACTCTTGGGTATCTTTATTAAGGAAACGTTTCGCCACACGGTGACTTCATCAGTCCATACACAGGAGAACTGATGAAGCCACTGTGTGGCGAAACGTTTCCTTAATAAGGATACCCAAGAGTTGCGCATGTGTCTAATTTATCAACGTGTCGGTTCTGTGAACCATTCATCTACAAAGGGAGGTAAAGGTGGTAGTAAAGGAAAATATGCTAGAGAGGTATAGAGAAAAGAGATTAGATGGATGAATGTAGTAAGAGCGGTGTAAACGAAGGAAGATGAGATGGAAGAAAATGCAAAGGGCAAAGTATAAGGGAAGAGAGATAGTAGAAAGATTGAGATGTAAGATGAGGAAGAGTATGGAAAGACCAAGGTTTTAAGAGGAACAAGAAAGGATGAATTGAGAAAGAAAAAAAAATTGAGAGGTAAAGCGTGAAATGAAAGAGTTTACACTAGAAAAAAGTTTTCACTAAAGTTTACAACAAAAAGTCCGATTTTGTTCCACACTTGAAAGCCAACTCCTTCACAAAACTATAGACAAAGTTACTACCCATTACCTAGCTGGATATAAGTCTTGCTAACTTTGATGAATATTTATTATATATATATTGGTGGTTTTGCGTTTTACCTGGACTTTACCTGAAGAGAGTTCCGGGGGTCAATGCCCCCGCGGCCTGGTCTGTGACCAGGCCTCATCACCTGTTTACTGTGGTTATTTATATTAGCACATATATCATGTACACATGCAAACCAGTTGCAGACAGGCTATGTGACCTATGCAGAATACTATCTCTAGGCTGTTTTGCTTCGTCAGGAGCTATGCAGTGTTGCAAGAGTTGCAACAGATTGGGGAAGAAAATGCTCCTATGTAATAATGTGTGTCTAGCACATAGCTCATCCTGTGAAGGAGAGGCTCAGAATCACACCTACACGCCACTCTCACATACACTCTTTGTGAGGTACAGAATAACCTCCAAGGTTTACACAAAGTAGAAGACAGTGATACGAAAATTTAATAGACTTCCCAATAACTTTATAAAATCAATATCAGCCACATCACTACTTACTAAAGTACTGACGCATTCCAGAATGTTGAAGGAGCCCCTCGAAACGTGTTTCGTTGGCATCTCAAGATGCAACCTTCCTGATAGATGAGGCGATCGAAGCCCATATCAAGAGTGAAAAATATATATTACATAGGTATCCCTGCTATTAAGAACCTTTGCACACGCCAAATGTTCTAAGAACATTTCCTTTTTTATAGTTGACCTTTGTTGAAAATTTGAAGCTGATCAGATGAGGTGTTCTGAAATTATAAACGAAAGTCTTGGAGGCAGTTAGTGGATGACAAGAATGCTGTACGTAGAGAATAAGTCACAATACGGTGACTGGAACAATGAACAAATAACCCACACTTATGACGACGTATTGGTTTAACTTGTACCATTTGTTAATGGTCCAAGTTGGACTGAAACTTCATAAATTTCATTCTCTTAAGTTCGGGTTCTATGTGTTTAACACTGTACATAACAGTATGGCCGGCTCTGGCATGATGTCGTAGGAAAATATCGTATTTAAGGGCTCATAACACTATACATAACAGTATGACCGGCTCTGGCATGATGTCGTAGTAAAATAACGTATTTAAGGGCTCACGAAACTCTTGAAATTAAGAAAGCGCTCAAAAAACAACCTTTCTCATTTATATTTTTTTAACATATCTACAATTCTACAAAAAAAAATTAGTTTATTTTTAGAGAAAGCTCAATCTGATTTCATTATTAAATAAAACCAGTCACATCGTAGCTATTCGAAAAAGGTATACTGAATTACGTTTTACGTAATTGTGAAACCAGTTTGTTTGGTGGCTCTTTCAGAGCGGGGTTCAATGATAAACGTCTTCGGAGGCTTCTTACTTTATTTGCAAAGTCGTGGTGGGTACACAGGCTTGTGTGTTAAATGTCCATGGCCCAGGAGGGCTATGCCCACGAGGGAGAGAGGGAGTAGGACTGTTGACTGCTTCTAGGCCGCCGAGTGAGTGAGAGAGTGGGACCAGCGTCCCACTGACCTGGGCAGGCCTAGAGAGGGCAGCACCTGAGTGCCGCGAAATATGAACTAAGCTGGCAGACAGCATAGGCTGTCTGTGCAGACAGTACAGGCTGTCTACATAATGTAACACCAGAATGATACCTAGAAATTCCAGTAACAATCTCAACCTTCTTTTAATTAGGATACACTTTTTAAAAGTTTGAAGTCTATCGGAAGAGGCTTTCTTAAGGTATCGCACGGAAACGAAATTTCAGGAATGAGCTACATAACCTTGATCATGGGGCACCTGCACGAACCCTTATTTTGGTACAGCAAACTAGCGTCGGAAATTTGAAGCCGATCGGATGAGGTGTTTTCAAATTAGGGACAAAAGTCCGAAGGAGAAAAAAAGAAAGGAAAAAAATCCAGTAATTAGGCATCCCTTCGGGATACCATCGCCACTCCAGGTAGACCTTTGGGGATACTATCGCCACTAATTAGGTATGCCTTCAGGGATACCACCGCCACTAATTAAGTATCCCTTGGGGGGTACCATTGCCATTAATTAGGTACCCCTACAGGGATACCATTGGTAGTTACACATCGAGCTTTTCTGATTGTTCCAGTCCTCATTCTCCAGGGTGTCGTCCTAATGAGGTCAAATTGAATGGCCTTGTTTTCCCTTTTCTATTCCGTGTGTCTTATTCTTTTTCGTATTTTACTGATCTTCAGTATAATTTTCTGTTGTATTCCCTTAACCTCTTGGTTTTCTTCCTCCTCCTTCCACTCCTCATTCTCTTCCTTCTACCCATCCTCTCTCCCATTCCTCCTCTTTCTAATCTCCCTCTTCCTCCCCACGTTCACTTATCATGCCTCTCATTTTCATCTCTTCTTATTGAAAAGTTATGAGACATCCCTTGCCACTTGCCTCACTTTCAAATTGCCAGAGTATCCTCGCCATCATCCCTCTGGCCAAGGTTTTCGTCAGGGAGATATTTGTCTGGTGAGGCTACCATTGTCTTCCTTCAATTAGTTCATTGTTATGGTAGCGTAGGTGGCATGTGTTCCTTGTTATGGCAATGGTGTGTGTGTGTGTGTGTGTGTACTCACCTATTTGTGTATAAAGGGGTTGATTCACAGCTCCTGGCCCCGCCTCTTCGCTGGTTGCTACTAGAGGCCACTCTCCATGAGCTCTGTCGTATATCTTCTTAAAGCTGTGTGTGTGTGTGAAATTTATAGTCTTTGAAGGTAGATCTAATATAAGTGTTCACTCTCTCACTCTCTCTCTCTCTCTCTCTCTCTCACTCTCTCTGTCTCTCTCACTCTCTCTCACTCTCTCTCTCACTCTCTCACTCTCTCACTCTCACTCTCTCTCTCACTCTCTCACTCTCTCACTCTCACACTCTCTCTCTCTCACTCTCTCTCACTCTCTCTCTCTCTACCTCTCGCTCTCACGATAGAGTGCCATAATTTTTTTTCAAATTATGTTGAAATGTGCCACGTGTTTGGAGAGGATAGAGGGAGGAAGGCAGGATGATTGGTAGGGAGGGGGTTAGGGAGAGGGAAGGAAGGCAGGAGAGTTAAGGGAGAGGGAAGGAGGGTTAGGGAGAACTGGACGTCACCTGGCGGGAATTGACAGAGCAAGTCTGGGCCTTCAGTGAAGCGTGAGACGTCTGTATTCACAGCCCACCCCAGGCGCCCCATCAAACCCACCCACCCAACCTCCCGTCCTTCCCGCCCACTCCATCCTTTCCTCTCTTCCTCAACTCCGCCAGATGATGATGGTGATGATGCTACTACTACTACTACTACTAATACTACTACTACTGCTACTACTACTAATAATAATCATCTTTATTTCTACAAGTAATTGTGCGAAGTATACAGGCCTAGCTGACATCAGTGACATACTGCTATAAAGAATGTCCCTTGTTATGCAGATCATTTTGCGTCGACTAACACCCAGGTACCCATTTCACTGCTGGTTCAGCATGGACAGCAGATGTATCCACTCGTATCGGGGATCGAACCACGATCCTCAGTGTGTGAGCTGAGTGCGGTATCAACCGAGCCGTCTCTCTAAAACCTGTGTGTTCCAGTTTTATGTTATGTCCTGTTTTTATTACGATCTGATTGCTCATCTTCCGGTACATTTTATGTATTATAAACTGAATTAAATACCATTTGTCAGAGGCACTTGTCGATTGATAACTGACTGGAGGGGGGGTTATACTAGGAAATTTACACATACGTTAATATGGAAAACAACCAAGCTAAAAATTGCAAGCTCCTCATGTATTGATCGCAACACGAAAGGCCTAGAGCTATCATTCAACTCCCCCTGTGGTTGTTTTGCATCTTGTATCGCTTGTTCGCGATTATTGCACTTGAGGTGGACAGTCTCAGGGACTGTGTACTCGCCTGTATATGGTTGCAGGGATCGAGTCACAGCTCCAGGCCCCTTTGTGTGTGTGTGTGTGTGTGTGTGTGTGTGTGTGTGTGTGTGTGTGTGTGTGTGTGTGTGTGTGAGTAGGGAGCGTGGTTACTAAAGGGTTCAGACAGACTCATTAGTGATCTCTCCCAGGAAACAGTTGCTGAGAGAGAAAACGTGCAAGTCCATAGAGCGGTATATTCCCTGGAGCGTCTTGCACACACCGTGCTGCACACGTTGTACAGCACACACCGTGCTGCACACTTTGTACAGCACACACCGTGCTGCACACGTTGTACAGCACACACCGTGCTGCACACGTTGTACAGCACACACCGTACTGCACACGTTGTACAGCACACACCGTGCTGCACACGTTGTACAGCATACACCGTGCTGCACATGTTGTACAGCACACACCGTGCTGCACACGTTGTACAGCACACACTGTGCTGCACATGCATCAACATGTTAGAGACACTACTAGAGAGAGAGGAGAGGACGAACCAGCAAGACTGGACCTTGTATTCACCTTGAGTAGTTCTGAAATTGATGATATCATGTGTGAAAGGCCCCTGGGAGCTAGTGATCATGTGGATCTGTGCTTCAACTACATAGTTGAGCTCCAAGTGGAGAGAGCAGCAGGAATAGGGTGGGAAAAACCAAACTACAAAAGGAGGAACTACTCAGGCTTGAGGAACTTCTTTCAAGACATTTAGTGGGAGAGGGAACTGACAGGAAAACCAGTACAAGAAATGATGGACTATGTGGCAACAAAATGCAAGGAGGCAGAGGAGAGGTTTGTTCCCAAGGGAAACAGAAATAATGGGAAGAAAAGAACGAGTCCTTGGTTCACCCAAAGTTGTAGGGAGGCAAAACCTAGGTGTACTAGAGAATGGAAAAGGTACAGAAGACAGAGAACTCAGGAAAATAAAGAGAGAAAGGAGGCTCAGCGGCAATACGAAAATGACATGGTATCGAAAGTTCAAGAGATTGAAATGTTCTCGATTTTAAATAATTATTTTCTCTCGGTTTTTACACAGGAAGACGCTAATAATTAATATTTTCTCGAACATACAATGCAACTCCTCCCCCCTTCCCATTACATCTATCCACATTGAACAACTTAAATCCCTGAATATTACACTTAGCAGTCATATCCCGACTCTTTAAATCATACCACTAATGATGTATAAAGCTACAGTATGACCTCTGGACTTCTGTTGCTTACACTTCTTGATATAAATCCCAGTAATCTATTTGCCTTATTACGTACGCTTAGGCATTGCTGTCTTGGTTTAAGGTTGCTGCTTACAATAACCCCCAAGTCCTTTTCGCAATCTGTATGGCTAAGTTCTACATTATTTAACTTATAAGTGCTAGGGTTATGGACACTCCTGAGCTTCAGAACCTTGCATTTATCTACAATGAACTGCATCTGCCACTTTTCTGACCAAGAGTAGAGTTTGTCTAAATCCTCCTGAAGTTCCCTAACATCTACGTTTGAATCAATTATCCTACCTATCTTCGTGTCATCAGCGAATTGCTCATATCACTATAAATTTCCCTTTATCAAGATCATTGATATATATTATAAACAACAACGGGCCCAAGACTGATCCCTGTGGAACGCCACTTGTTACTGATCCCCACTCGGATTTAACCCCATTTATGGACACTCTCTGCTTCCTGTCTGTGAGCCATGATTCGATCCACGAGAGCACTCTTCCCCCAATGCCATGAGCTGCTACTTTCTTCAACAGTCTTTGGTGCGGAACTCTACCAAATGCCTTACTAAAATCTAAGAAAAATAATATCAAATTCTTTATCGTGGTCAACACCTCAAAAGCTTTACTGAAGAAAGTTCATAAATTAGTTGGGACAAGACCGGCCTTTTGTAAAATCCATGCTGAGTATCATTAATCAAGCTATGCTTATCGAGATGGTTCTTATAATTTGAGCTATAATTGACTCTAGTAATTTGCCACAATTGAGGTCAGGCTTATTGGGCGGTAATTTGACGGTAACGACTTATCCCCTGTTTTAAAAATAGGAATTACATTAGCCATCTTCCACATATCAGACGCTACACCTGTTTGAAGAGGTAAATTAAAAATATTAGTTAATGGTTCACAGACTTCCATTTTGCATTCCTTTAGAACCCTTGAAAAAACCTCATCAGGACCCGGTGACTTATTTTGCTTCAGTTGGTCTATCTGCTTCACAACTATTTCACTAGTGACTGTGATGTTACATAATTTTTCTTCTTCTGGCCCACAATAAAAATTAATTACCGGAATATTATTAGTGTCTTCCTGTGTAAAAACCGAGAGAAAATAATTATTTAAAATCGAGCACATTTCATTCTCTTTGTCAGTAATTTTTAAGGGGACCTATCTTATCTCTGACTTTTGTTCTATATACCTGGAAAAAACTTTTTGGGTTAGTTTTAGAATCCCTAGCAACTTTAATTTCATAGTCCCTTTTAGCTTTTCTTATCCCCTTTTTAATGTCCCTCTTAATGTCAATATACTGATTCATAAGATGACCCTCGCCTCTTTTGATACGCCTATAAATTCCTTTCTTATGCCCTAGTAGATATCTCAGCCTATTATTCATCCATTTTGGGTCATTTCTATTTGATCTAATTTCCTTATAAGGGATAAACGTTCTTTGAGCAGCATGTATTGTGTTCAGAAAACTGTCATATTGATAGCTCTCTTCGTTACCCCAGTCAACAGATGATAAGTGTTCTCTAAGCCCATCGTAATCTGCTAAGCGAAAATCTGGGACTGTTACTGAGTTATCCCTACTATCATACTTCCATTCAATTCTACATGTAATTGATTTGTGGTCGCTAGCACCAAGTTCCTCTGAAACTTCTAAATTATTAACAAGGGATTCATTGTTTGTACAGCACACACCGTGCTGCACACGTTGTACAGCACACACCGTGCTGCACACGTTGTACAGCACACACCGTGCTGCACACGTTGTACAGCACACACCGGGCTGCACACGTTGTACAGCACACGTTGTACAGCACACACCGTGCTGCACACGTTGTACAGCACACACCGTGCTGCACACGTACAGCACACACCGTGCTGCACACGTTGTACTTAGCTCAGTGGTGACGTGTACTTAGCTGAGTGGTGACGTGTACTTAGCTCAGTGGTGACGTGTACTTAGCTCAGTGGTGACGTGTACTTAGCTCAGTGGTGACGTGTACTTAGCTCAGTGGTGACGTGTACTTAGCCCAGTGGTGACGTGTACTTAGCTCAGTGGTGACGTGTACTTAGCTCTGTGAAGACCTGTTTGTGTGCTCTTGAGTGGTGACCTGTACTTAACTCTGTGATGAAGTGTCTTGTTTGCTCCCGTGGACTGAACCAAGATGCCCTCCATCGAGCAACTTTACCAGCAACTTAAGGAAGAATTGAGGGCAGCGAAGATGGAGATACGGCGATTGACCGAGGGAAAAAAAGAGGATTCGTAGTAGTCCTCCTGTTTCGAGTCCTCAGGTCAAGAAGGGATCGTGGTACCCGTGGCTGACAGCAGGGGACGACGAAGTTGACGATCAAGAAGACGAATGGAAAGCCAGAAACGATGAAAAGAAAGAGACTGCGTGGAAACTCCCCGTGGAAACCTCCAACGCATTCTCGGTGCTACCCGACGAATGTGAGTCTACTACTGGGATCGCACGACGAACGACAACAAGGAAGGTAAGAATATTGTTGTTGTTGGGGATAGCCAGGTTAGATACATGGATAGGGCATCTGCTTGAAGGACAGGAGTAGGAGACAAAAGGGGAAAGCTTTCCTGGGGCTGGGGGTGGAGGGGCATTGTTAGCCGGCTTGACAACATCATGAAACGGGAAAATGGGAAAAACAATCCTATTATTTGCCTCAGTGCTGGAAGGCAATGATGTAGGCAAGCGTAAAGTGAGGATTTAGTTAGAAAGTTCAGGACAGCTATAGACATAATTAGGAAGAAGGGGGGGGCGCCCTGTTTATATGTGGCATTTTGCCAAGAAGAGGGGTTGGTAAAGAATGGTTGTCCAGAGCAATTGGTAAATTTAAATTTTTGGCTGGATAAACAATGTAAGGATAATGCAGTACCATTCATTGACAACTGGGGGCAACTTCTATGGCCGAAATGACATGTATGCCAGGGATGGGGTTCACTTATCCAGGCAGGTGTGGGTTTTCTTGCTAACTCAGTTGAGGGGTTTGTTAGGACTTTAAACTAGGATTAGTTAGAGGTATGGGTTTAAAAAATGATTAATATGAGTATGGATATATTGACTTATGCTCTGATATTAAGAATCTTAATAGTAACTGTCATGGAGTAACTCTGGGGAATGATAATTTCAGAAATTGTGTAAAAACAAAGATGAATAGCAAAAATGTGCAGAAGAAAAAACATATGATGGTATTTTATGCTAACAGTCGAAGTGCAAGAAATAAAATTAATGAACTACGTTTGGTAGCATGTGCTGGGAAATTTGATATCATTGCATTAACTGAAACGTGGTTTGATTTAAAGAGTCGGGATATGACTGCTGAGTGTAATATTCAGGGGTTTTTAAATTGTTCAATGTGGATAGAGTAATGGGAAGGGGGGAGGATTTTCAAATTTTATGTTCGAGAAAATATTAATTGTTGCATAAAAACAGGTATAAAAATAGATGGAGCAGTAACAGAGTCTGTTTGGGTAGAGTTCGTGGAGGGTCAAGAAAAACAATTCTAGGTGTAATATACCGACCTCCAGGTTGGGTCACGATAGAGGGAGACTTCTTTGGGACGAAATTGTTAGGGTTCTGTACACAGTAACGTAGTCATAGTAGGGGACTTTAACTTTTTGCCAAATTGACTGGAATTTTTGACAGGGAATCTAGATCCAGTGACTTCTGGAAACAGTTCAGGA
>NC_069402.1:86057096-86097699 GCF_026875155.1 Cherax quadricarinatus | reverse complement strand
CACAATATGCAAAATCACTTGTATATATCACTGATTTGCAGCAATATTAATTAAATAAATTTAAACTGACCTCTGCTACTCAGAGCAGAATTTAACTAAAAAATACGCACAATTTATTATATATATTTCGTTATGTTTAGATTGATTTCCGCTGATATATGGCAGAAACAGATTTTCATTCTGCTACTTCAATAACGAACACCCTTGCCGAATAGGCTAAACTCGGCGATTCGGCTTAATCGGCACGACATCTGTATGTTAATTCTGCATTAGACCGAAAATTCATAACAGTTCAACGTATTGATCGAGTCTGGATCCCATGGTGTGGTGGTTCTAAGATTACCACTCCACCACAGTATTCTAAGTGATGCTGTAACCAGGAGATTCTTGTAAAGAGCATATCTGTGCCTCAGTCACAGCAGGTCTCTTTTGAGAAGTCACTCAGTGGTGGAGCCACGGGGGTCAGGTTAGATAAGATTTGTCAGGAAACGGGACAAAATGTTTCATGACGCGGGTCTGTCATATGATACCTGCTGCTGGAGCAGCAGTTAAGAATTATGGTTATGATTACCACGTGGGTGTGGCTAAACCCTTTCTCCATAGATGTAGATACTGTAGTTTTGTTAGTTAATGGCTAACTTTCACTGTATTATATCTACCAGTGACCAAGATAAGGTAAATGTCACATACCGAATATCACGTTAAAAACATTTGTTTTACCATCTTAGGTTGATGAAAATTCTGAAATCCTGGCTTAACTTCTCCCCAACTTGAAATCCTGACTAAAATTCCCCCAGATTTTTTCATGGCTTAAGCTCCATCTTCGTCTTCATATTGAAATCCAGACTGCGCCACTCAGTCGTTGATTTAACCTTCACATTAACGTTAAAAACTAAACGGTGGACCACTCTGATGGTTGATATTAGAAAAAAATGTCGTTATTGGAGCTTGGAGTGATGGGGCAATATACCACTATTAAGTTCCAGTGATTAAGAATGAACGTGTTTTTACTTCTTTCCAGGGAAACGTCGGTGAAGGACGTTTTATCCAAGGAGTTGAGGCTATTCCTCCCTTAGTGTAAAAACCTGATCAGACGGGGCTGATATTATTAAAAGTACAAATAGGCAGTAAGTGCCGTAAAAAGTATATTATTTAATATTTATTGTGATCATATCTATTAGTTGTAGTAGTAACAGTATTTTACAGAAAAAAGCTAGAGTCGATACAGAGCAGGAGGAGACACGTGCAACAAATGCGACATTTTTATTGTGGTAGCGTTTCGCTCTCCGGAATTGGTAATTCTACCAACATTATTACAAGATGCAGAGCCTTTGGAATGGGAGGCAATCAAGTTTATTTCAAAGAATGGTTGGGGAATTTCACTTTCTTGGATCAAGAATCACTTACCAGCATAAAACTCTCGCGCCTCTCTCTTCCCTTAAAGTCTATCAAGCGCAGCCATAATTACGCCAGGGATCACTTAATTGGAAGTTCCTTTTCCACTTTCATAATAACTCGCAAAGATAACACTAATGAATATTGTTGGTCGAATTACCTACAATAAGTTAGTTAAAAGGACACAAGTGGCACTAATGCGACATTTTGTGGCAACATTGCCACAATAAAATGTCGTATTAGTTACACTTTGTTTTTTTTTTTACCTAACAAATTAATCTCTGAGTGCTATTCCGCTTGTCAGTCCCCAGCTTTTACGAGTACGAGAATCCCCCCCCCCCTTCCTTTTTTTTGAAAGCCCCACTGAGTGGGAGAAACGTTGTCAATTATTTATTTCAGTACACTGCATTTGTGTATCTTGTTTCCATCAAGTCGGTATTTTATACCATTTCCCTCCCACCCCTTTTTTTGTAAGTTCAAAAATAAATCACAGATCCGCACAGGTTTTGCAGAGATAATATTGATGGATAACGAGTAGGAGTGTGTCAAAGTATCGGTAGTTAACAGCTAATGATGAATGAGACACATGTGCAACATTAGGGTATGAAGATTAAGACAGTTGAGTATCTTTATTGATGAGACGTTTCGCCTACATAGTAGGCTGCTATAGTCAAATACAAAGGGAGTAACATGATGTAATCAGTCCATCATCCTTGGAGAAAAGGTCTTTAAGGTAGTCAGTCTCTCAGCCTGGAGAAGAGTTCGACTCTGGTCTGGAGCTGAAACGTTTCGCCTATGTAGTACGCTTTAAATACAGAGGCAGCAGATTTAGTAATAAAATGAAGATGATCAGTCCAACAACCTCGGGACTGACCACTCAGTTGATTGCATCATCATCAGTTGATGATTACATCATCTTCATTTTGCTATATTATACCTGCTGTCTCTCTATTTGACCGAAGAAACCTGCTGTGTGCAACAATAAACATGCCAAACTCTTGCATTTGTCGATGTTTCATACCATTTTCAAGATATTTATCAGCTAATGTTATTTTTGATACCAAGCTTATCTGATCCCTTGGGATAACTCAGCGGCACCTTCATCTCGGGTGTCCATACGTTGGGAACTACCGCTCTAAACCCTGTGTATAACTTTCGTATTGTCTGGAGTACTAAAAGTCTCGTACAATGTTTTCCCAGATTGACTGCAGTTGCTTTTCATGTCACGAGCTTCACAAAGTTGGTCTGTTTTGTTTCCGGGTGTGTTTGCTTGTTTGTGTTTGATACACACGCAGTGACTGGCGTTCTTCTCCCGCACCTGATGAAACATAATGTTCCTTTAAAGATTTCGTAGAGAAGGCCAGCATCCCTCTGAGTGTCCATCCTGTGAAGGGTAGTTTGTGTACCTCAGGTCTATTCTGTGGAAATTTTGAAAGAATCACTTGAAAAAATTATATTGTTTTTGTGTACTTGATGTAAGAGTAAATGAAAAGTGTGTGTGTGGGGGTACCTTTATCATTGCACTCTTTATTTATATAGAAATGCAAAAACGACTAGTACCAGCACTCATTATGCTTGGGAGAAAGATCAGATCTCGGTGAAATACCACAGACCTTAAGAGCCACGTAAGTTCCCCCGTCTTCTCATAACATGTTCATTTTCCCACTATAATCTGCCTTGCCCATGGTTGCTGTCGCATTTGCTTTGTCTGCTTCGTAGGGTGAAGTCTGGGATCTTTCCTTGATTGGTGTAACTTAGCAGATCTTTGAGGACAATTGTGTTGTAGAGGTTTGAGCACAGCTCAGACTTCTGCAACACAGTTGTCCTCAAAGATTTGCTGAATTATACAATTGATTATGGAAAGATCCTAGACTTCACCTTACGAAGCAGACAGAGCAAATGCGATAGTGATTGTGGACAAGGTAGATTATAGTGGAGGGATGAACATATTATTAAAAGATGGAGGAACTTACGTGCCTCTTAAAAGGTGTAGATATACATTAGCCCTTCTGCATACAGGAGGCACTTTAGATCTGGCAGAAACTCAATCCAGTAGCTGTGACGTAACACAAGTCTTATGGCATAGGATGAAGAGACGCTAAACTACTAATTTTTTTCCCCTCAGAGGCCCGGTTTGTGACCGGGCCGCGGGGGCGTTGATCCCCGTAACCCTCTCCAGATATACTCTCTCCCCACACTAAACCCACTCTCCCCACCTCAGTGCTTCTCTCCCTCCCCACTGAGACATGCGGCATAATAGAATATTTTATTGGATGTCTGGAAAAACGTCATAATTTTGGCTAGGGGAAAACAAGTCACATTTTATTTAGATTAGGTTGTGACTAATTTTATGTGACTTTTTTTCTTGTGACTTATTTTCCTGGATCCATTTTATGGGGACACGTTTCGCCACGAATGGCTACTTCAGGCGAAACGTTTCCTAGATAAAATATCCTGATATTACGCATGTTTCTTATTTCACATTTTGTCAGTATTTTATACCAGAGAAGCTGGGAGGATTAAGTAGAAGATATGTTGGCAGTCAGTACAGATTTCACAACAAGCGTTTATTACACTAAATATCTTACATATGCATGTACGTACATAATGTGTGTATACATAGAGAATGATCCAGCCTCGTGTAGTAGGCTGCAGTTATCAGCAGGGCCTCCACCACCAGCAGGGCCTCCTCCACCAGCAGGGCCTCCACCACCAGCAGTCACCAGCAGCGCCTCCACTACCAGCAGTACCTCCACCACCAGCAGTCACCAGCAGCGCCTCTACCACCAGCAGTTTGAAAGTTAAGACACATGTGCAACATCTGGATATCTTTATTGTAGACGTTTCGCCATCCAGTGGCTTTATCAATACAGATTCTAGGACATAATAGGAAGACAGTAGAACTATATACAAAAGATGAGGTAATCAGTCCCTCGGCCTTGGAGTTAGTGTTCACAGCATCGTGGTGGAGGAGAATCTGGAGCAAAGGCAAGAAGACTGACGTTTATATAGGCGTCAGAGGAAGGGACGGAAAGCAGACAGGGCAGTCCACGGTAGGCGGGTTTCCCCAGTGAAGTAGGTCCTTCCCAAGAGATGGGTTATTTGGGCAGCAGCCGTGAAGAAGGTCTTGTAGATGTCCTCTGAACCAAGATTCCATGATGTTGCAGTGTCTGACAAGTTGTGTAACAAAGGTATAAAATACCGACAATATTGTCGGTATTTTATACCTTTCTTACACCACCAGCAGTTACCAACAGCGCCTCCACCAGCAGCAGTTACCAACAGCGCCTCTACCACCAGCAGTCACCAGCAGTGCCTCCACTACCAACAGTTACCAACAGCGCCTCCACCACCAGCAGTTACCAACAGCGCCTCCACCACCAGAAGCCACCAGCAGCGTCTCCACCACCAGAAGTCACCAGCAGCACCTCCACCACCAACAGTCACCAGCAGTGCCTCCACCACCAGCAGTTGCCAACAGCGCCTCTACCACCAGCAGTCACCAGCAGTACCTCCACTACCAGCAGTTACCAACAGCGCCTCCACCACCAGCAGTTACCAACAGCGCCTCCACCACCAGCAGTCACCAGAAGCGCCTCCACTACCAGCAGTTACTAACAGCGTCTCCACCACCAGCAGTCACCAGCAGCGCCTCCACCACCAGCAGTTACCAACAGCGCCTTCACCACCAGCAGTCACCAGCAGCGCCTCCACCACCAGCAGTCACCAGCAGCGCCTCCACCACCAGCAGTCACCAGCAGCGCCTCCCCCACCAGCAGTCACCAGCAGCACCTCCACCACCTACAGTCACCAGCAGCGCCTCCACCACCAGCAGTCACCAGCAGCGCCTCCACCACCAGCAGTACCAGCAGCGCCTCACACCACCAGCAGTTACCACAGCGCCTTCACCACCAGCAGTCACCAGCAGCGCCTCCACCACCGCAGTAACCAGCAGCGCCTCCACCACCAGCAGTCACCAGCAGCGCCTCCACCACCAGCAGTCACCAGCAGCACCTCCACCACCAGCAGTCACCAGCAGCGCCTCCACCACCAGCAGTCACCAGCAGCGCCTCCACCACCAGCAGTTCATCAGCAAGCGCCTCCCCCACCAGCAGTCACCAGCAGCTACCTCCACCACCTACAGTCACCAGCAGCGCCTCCACCACCAGCAGTCACAAGCAGCGCCTCCACCACCAGCAGTTACCAACAGCGCCTTCAACACCAGCAGTCACCAGCAGCGCCCTTAACCACCAGCAGTCAACCAGCAGCGCCTCCACCACCAGCAGTCACCAGCAGCGCCTCCCCACCAGCAGTCACAGAGCGCCTCCACCACCTACAGTCACCAGCAGCGCCTCCACCACCAGCAGTCACCAGCAGCGCCTCCACCACCAGCAGTCACCAGCAGTGCTCCACCATCAGCAGTTACCAACAGCGCCTCCACCACCAGCAGAATCACCAGCAGTGCCTCCACCACCATGCAGTCACCAACAGCGCCTCCACCACCAGCAGTCACCAGCAGCGGCCTCCCCCACCAGCAGCACAGCAGTGCCTCCACCACCAGCAGTCACCAGCAGCGCCTCCACCACCAGCAGTCACAAGCAGCGCCTCCACCACCAGCAGTCACCAGCAGCGCCTCCACCACCAGCAGTCACCAGCAGCGCCTCCACCACCAGCAGTCACCAGCAGTGCCTCCACCACCAGCAGTCACCACAGCGCCTCCACCACCAGCAGTCACCAAGCAGCGCCTCCACCACCAGCAGTTACCAACAGCGCCTCCACCACCAGCAGCGCCTCACACCAGCAGCGCCTCCCCCACCAGCAGTCACCAGCAGCGCCTCCACCACCTGCAGTCACCAGCAGCGCCTCCCAACCCACCAGCAGTCACCAGCAGCACCTCCCCCACCAGCACAGCAGCGCTCCCCCCTCCACCAGCAGTCACCAGCAGCGCCTCCCCACCAGCAGTCACCAGCAGCGCCTCCACCACCTGCAGTCATCAGCAGCGCCTCCACCACCAGCAGTCACCAGCAACGCTTCCACCACCAGCAGTCACCAGCAGCGCCTCCACCACCAGCAGTCACCAGCAGCGCCTCCACCACCAGCAGTCACCACTAGCAGTAACCAGCAGCGCCTCCACCACCAGCAGTCACCACCAACAGTCACCAGCAGCGCCTCCACCACCAGCAGTCACCAGCAGCGCCTCCACCACCAGCAGTCACCAGCAGCGCCTCCACCACCAGCAGTCACCACCAGCAGTCACCAGCAGGGCCTCCACCACCAGCAGTTACTAGCAGCGCCTCCACCACCAGAGTTACCACCAACAGTCACCAGCAGTGCCTCCACCAGCAGTCACCAACAGTGCCTCCACCACCAGCAGTCACCAGCAGCGCCTCCACCACCTGCAGTCACCAGCAGCGCCTCCACCACCAACAGTCACCAGCAGTGCCTCCACCACCAGCAGTTGCCAACAGCGCCTCTACCACCAGCAGTCACCAGCAGTACCTCCACTACCAGCAGTTACCAACAGCGCCTCCACCACCAGCAGTTACCAACAGCGCCTCCACCACCAGCAGTCACCAGAAGCGCCTCCACTACCAGCAGTTACTAACAGCGTCTCCACCACCAGCAGTCACCAGCAGCGCCTCCACCACCAGCAGTTACCAACAGCGCCTTCACCACCAGCAGTCACCAGCAGCGCCTCCACCACCAGCAGTCACCAGCAGCGCCTCCACCACCAGCAGTCACCAGCAGCGCCTCCCCCACCAGCAGTCACCAGCAGCACCTCCACCACCTACAGTCACCAGCAGCGCCTCCACCACCAGCAGTCACCAGCAGCGCCTCCACCACCAGCAGTCACCAGCAGCGCCTCCACCACCAGCAGTTACCAACAGCGCCTTCACCACCAGCAGTCACCAGCAGCGCCTCCACCACCAGCAGTAACCAGCAGCGCCTCCACCACCAGCAGTCACCAGCAGCGCCTCCACCACCAGCAGTCACCAGCAGCACCTCCACCACCAGCAGTCACCAGCAGCGCCTCCACCACCAGCAGTCACCAGCAGCGCCTCCCCCACCAGCAGTCATCAGCAGCGCCTCCCCCACCAGCAGTCACCAGCAGCACCTCCACCACCTACAGTCACCAGCAGCGCCTCCACCACCAGCAGTCACAAGCAGCGCCTCCACCACCAGCAGTTACCAACAGCGCCTTCAACACCAGCAGTCACCAGCAGCGCCTCCACCACCAGCAGTAACCAGCAGCGCCTCCACCACCAGCAGTCACCAGCAGCGCCTCCCCCACCAGCAGTCACCAGAAGCGCCTCCACCACCTACAGTCACCAGCAGCGCCTCCACCACCAGCAGTCACCAGCAGCGCCTCCACCACCAGCAGTCACCAGCAGTGCCTCCACCATCAGCAGTTACCAACAGCGCCTCCACCACCAGCAGTCACCAGCAGTGCCTCCACCACCAGCAGTCACCAACAGCGCCTCCACCACCAGCAGTCACCAGCAGCGCCTCCCCCACCAGCAGTCACCAGCAGTGCCTCCACCACCAGCAGTCACCAGCAGCGCCTCCACCACCAGCAGTTCACCAAGCAGCGCCTCCACCACCAGCAGTCACCAGCAGCGCCTCCACCACCAGCAGTCACCAGCAGCGCCTCCACCACCAGCAGTCACCAGCAGTGCCTCCACCACCAGCAGTCACCAACAGCGCCTCCACCACCAGCAGTCACCAGCAGCGCCTCCACCACCAGCAGTTACCAACAGCGCCTCCACACCAGCAGCGCCTCACACCAGCAGCGCCCCACCAGCAGTCACCAGCAGCGCCTCCACCACCTGCAGTCACCAGCAGCGCCTCCACCACCAGCAGTCACCAGCAGCACCTCCCCCACCAGCAGCGCCTCCCCCACCAGCAGTCACCAGCAGCGCCTCCCCCACCAGCAGTCACCAGCAGCGCCTCCACCACCTGCAGTCATCAGCAGCGCCTCCACCACCAGCAGTCACCAGCAACGCTTCCACCACCAGCAGTCACCAGCAGCGCCTCCACCACCAGCAGTCACCAGCAGCGCCTCCACCACCAGCAGTCACACTAGCAGTACAGCAGCGCCTCAACCACCACCAGCAGTCACCACTAGCAGTACCAGCAGCGCCTCCACCACCAGCAGTCACCACAACAGCCACCAGCACAGCGCCTCCACCACCAGCAGTCACCAGCAGCGCCTCCACCACCAGCAGTCACCAGCAGCGCCTCCACCACCAGCAGTCACCACCAGCAGTCACCAGCAGGGCCTCCACCACCAGCAGTTACTAGCAGCGCCTCCACCACCAGAGTTACCACCAACAGTCACCAGCAGTGCCTCCACCACCAGCAGTCACCAGCAGCGCCTCCACCACCTGCAGTCACCAGCAGCGCCTCCACCACCTGCAGTCACCAGCAGCGCATCCACCACCAGCAGTCACCAGCAGCACCTCCACCACCAGCAGTCACCAGCAGCGCCCCCACCACCAGCAGTCACCAGCAGCGCCTCCACCACGAGCAGTCACCAGCAGCGCCTCCACCACCAGCAGTCACCCAGCGCGCCGTCCCACCACCAGCAGTCACCAGCAGCGCCTCCACCACCAGCAGTCACCAGCAGCTCCTCCACCACCAGCAGTTACCAACAGCGCCTCCACCACCAGCAGTCACCAGCAGTGCCTCCACCACCAGCAGTCACCAACAGCGCCTCCACCACCAGCAGTCACCAGCAGCGCCTCCACCACCAGCAGTTACCAACAGCGCCTCCACCACCAGCAGTTACCAACAGCGCCTCCACCACCAGCAGTCACCAGCAGTGCCTCCACCACCAGCAGTCACCAGCAGCGCTTCCACCACCAGCAGTCACCTGCAGGGCCTCCACCACCAGCAGTTACTAGCAGCGCCTCCACCACCAGCAGTTACCAGCAGTGCCTCCACCACCAGCAGTCACCAGCAGTGCCTCCACCACCAGCAGTCACCAAATGCGCCTCCACCACCAGCAGTCACCAGCAGCGCCTCCACCACCAGCAGTTACCAACAGCGTCTCCACCACCAGCAGTCACCAGCAGCGCCTCCACCACCAGCAGTCACCATCAGCGCCTCCACCACCAGCAGTCACCAGCAGCGCCTCCACCACCAGCAGTCACCAGCAGGGCCTCCACCACCAGCAGTTACTAGCAGCGCCTCCACCACCAGCAGTTACCAACAGTGCCTCCACCACCAGCAGTCACCAGCAGTGCCTCCACCACCAGCAGTCACCAACAGCGCCTCCACCACCAGCAGTCACCAGGAGCGCCTCCACGACCAGCAGTCACCAACAGCGCCTCCACCACCAGCAGTCACCAGCAGCGCCTCCAACACCAGCAGTCACCAGCAGCGCCTCCACCACCAGCAGTCACCAGCAGCGCCTCCACCACCAGCAGTTACCAGCAGCTCCTCCACCACCAGCAGTTACCAACAGCGCATCCACTACCAGCAGTCACCAGCAGTCACCAACAGCGCCTCCACCACCAGCAGTCACCAGCAGCGCCTCCACCACCAGCAGTTACCAACAGCGCCTCCACCACCAGCAGTCACAAGCAGCGCCTCCACCACCAGCAGCGCCTCCACCACCAACAGTTACTAACAGCGCCTCCACCACCAGCAGTTACCAGCAGCGCCTGCACCACCAGCAGTCACCAGCAGTGCCTCCACCACCAGCAGTCACCAACAGCGCCTCCACCACCAGCAGTCACCAGCAGCGCCTCCACCACCAGCAGTCACAAGCAGCGCCTCCACCACCAGCAGTCACCAGCAGCGCCTCCACCACCAGCAGTCACCAGCAGCGCCTCCTCCACCAGCAGTTACTAGCAGCGCCTCCACCAACAGCATTTACCAACAGCGCCTCCACCACCAGCAGTCACCAGAAGCGCCTCCACCACCAGCAGCGCCTCCACCACCAGCAGTCACCAGCAGCGTCCCCACCACCAGCAGTCACCAGCAGCGCCTCCACCACCAGCAGTCACAAGCAGCGCCTACACCACCAGCAGTTACCAACAGCGCCTCAACCACCAGCAGTCACCAGCAGCGTCTCCACCACCAGCAGTTACCAACAGCGCCTCCACCACCAGCAGTCACCAGCAGCGCCTCCACCACCAGCAGTCACCAGCAGTGCCTCCCCCACCAGCCGTCACCAGCAGCGCCTCCACCACCTGCAGTCACCAGCAGCGCCTCCAGCACCAGCAGTCACCAGGAGCGACTCCACCAGCAGTCACCAGCAGCGCCTCCACCACCAGCAGTCACCAGCAGCGCCTCCACCACCAGCAGTCACCAGCAGCGCCTCCACCACCAGTAGTCAACAACAGCACCTCCACCACCAGCAGTCACCAGCAGCGCCTCCACCACCAGCAGCCACCAGCAGTGCCTCCACCACCATAAGTTACCAACAGCGCCTCCACCACCAGCAGTCACCAGCAGCGCCTCCACCACCAGAAGTTACCAACAGCGCCTCCACCACCAGCAGTCACCAGCAGCGCCTCCACCACCAGAAGTTACCAACAGCGCCTCCACCACCAGCAGTCACCAGCAGTGCCTCCACCACCAGCAGCCACCAGCAGCGCCTCCACCACCAGCAGTCACCAGCAGTGCCTCCACCACCAGAAGTTACCAACAGCGCCTCCACCACCAGCAGTCACCAGCAGCGCCTCCACCACCAGAAGTACCACAGCGCCTCACCACACAGTCACCAGCAGCATCACCAGCAGCGCCTCCACCACCAGAAGTTACCAACAGCGCCTCCACCACCAGCAGTCACCAGCATCGCCTCCACCACCAGCAGTCACCAGCATCGCCTCCACCACCAGGAGTTACCAACAGCGCCTCCACCACCAGCAGTCACCAGCAGCGCCTCCACCACCAGAAGTTACCAACAGCGCCTGCACCACCAGCAGTGCCTCCACCACCAGCAGTCACCAGCAGCGCCTCCACCACCAGAAGTTACCAACAGCGCCTCCACCACCAGCAGCCACCAGCAGCGCCTCCACCACCAGCAGTCACCAGCAGTGCCTCCACCACAGAAGTTACCAACAGCGCCTCCACCACCAGCAGTCACCAGCAGCGCCTCCACCACCAGAAGTTACCAACAGCGCCTCCACCACCAGCAGTCACCAGCAGCGCCTCCACCACCAGAAGTTACCAACAGCGCCTCCACCACCAACAGTTACCTAACAGTGCTCCACCACCAGCACGCCTACCAGCAGCGCCCTCCACATACACAGCAGTCACCACAGCTCCTCCACCTCCAGCAGCTACCAACAGCACCTCCACCACCAGCAGTCACCAGCAGCACCTCCACCACCAGCAGTCACCAGCAGTCACCAGCAGCGCCTCCACAACCAGAAGTTACCAACAGTGCCTCCACCACCAGCAGTCGCCAGCAGCGCCTCCACCACCAGAAGTTACCAACAGCGCCTCCACCACCAGCAGTCACCAGCAGTGCATCCACCACCAGCAGTCACCAGCAGCGCCTCCACCACCTGAAGTTACCAACAGCGCCTCCACCACCAGCAGTCACCAGCAGCGCCTCCATCACCAGAAGTTACCAACAGCGCCTCCACCACCAACAGTTACTAACAGCGCCTCCACCACCAGCAGTTGCCAACAGCGCCTGCACCACCAGCAGTCACCAGCAGTGCCTCCACCACCAGCAGTCACCAACAGCGCCTCCACCACCAGCAGTCACCAGCAGCGCCTCCACCACCAGCAGTCACAAGCAGCGCCTCCACCACTAGCAGTCACCAGCAGCGCCTCCACCACCAGCAGTCACCACCAGCAGTCACCAGCAGCGCCTCCTCCACCAGCAGTTACTAGCAGCGCCTCCACCAACAGCAGTTACCAACAGCGCCTCCACCACCAGCAGTCACCAGCAGCGCCTCCACCACCAGCAGTCACCAGCAGCGTCCCCACCACCAGCAGTCACCTGCAGCGCCTCCACCACCAGCAGTCACCAGCAGCGCCTACACCACCAGCAGTTACCAACAGCGCCTCCACCACCAGCAGTTACCAACAGCGCCTCCACCACCAGCAGTCACAAGCAGCGCCTCCACCACCAGCAGCGCCTCCACCACCAGCAGCGCCTCCACCACCAACAGTTACTAACAGCGCCTCCCCCACCAGCAGTTACCAACAGCGCCTGCACCACCAGCAGTCACCAGCAGTGCCTCCACCACCAGCAGTCACCAACAGCGCCTCCACCACCAGCAGTCACCAGAAGCGCCTCCACCACCAGCAGTCACAAGCAGCGCCTCCACCACCAGCAGTCACCAGCAGCGCCTCCACCACCAGCAGTCACCACCAGCAGTCACCAGCAGCGCCTCCTCCACCAGCAGTTACTAGCAGCGCCTCCACCAACAGCAGTTACCAACAGCGCCTCCACCACCAGCAGTCACCAGCAGCGCCTCCACCACCAGCAGTCACCAGCAGCGCCTCCACCACCAGCAGTCACCAGCAGTGCCTCCACCATCAGCAGTTACCAACAGCGCCTCCACCACCAGCAGTCACCAGCAGTGCCTCCACCACCAGCAGTCACCAACAGCGCCTCCACCACCAGCAGTCACCAGCAGCGCCTCCACCACCAGCAGTCACCAGCAACGCCTCCCCCACCAGCAGTGCCTCCATCACCAGCAGTCACCAACAGCGCCTCCACCACCAGCAGTCACCAGCAGCGCCTCCACCACCAGCAGTCACCAGCAGCGTCTCCACCACCAGCAGTCACCAGCAGTCCCCGCCCTCCACCACCAGCAGTCACCAGCAGCGCCTCCACCACCAGCAGTCACCAGCAGCGCCTCCACCACCAGCAGTCACCAGCAGTGCCTCCACCACCAGCAGTCACCAACAGCGCCTCCACCACCAGCAGTCACCAGCAGCGCCTCCACCACCAGCAGTTACCAACAGCGCCTCCACCACCAGCAGCGCCTCCACCACCAGCAGCGCCTCCCCCACCAGCAGTCACCAGCAGCGCCTCCACCACCTGCAGTCACCAGCAGCGCCTCCACCACCAGCAGTCACCAGCAGCGCCTCCACCACCAGCAGTCACCAGCAGCACCTCCCCCACCAGCAGCGCCTCCCCCACCAGCAGTCACCAGCAGCGCCTCCCCCACCAGCAGTCACCAGCAGCGCCTCCACCACCAGAAGTTACCACAGCGCCTCCAAGCGCCTCCACCACCAGCAGCCACCAGCAGCGCCTCCACCACCAGAAGTTACCAACAGCGCCTCCACCACCAGCAGTGCCTCCACCACCAGCAGTCACCAGCAGCGCCTCCACCACCAGAAGTTACCAACAGCGCCTCCACCACCAGCAGCCACCAGCAGCGCCTCCACCACCAGCAGTCACCAGCAGTGCCTCCACCACAAGAAGTTACCAACAGCGCCTCCACCACCAGCAGTCACCAGCAGCGCCTCCACCACCACAGAAGTTACCAAAGCGACAGCTCCACCACCAGCAGTCACACAGCAGCGCCTCCACTACCAGAAGTTACCAACAGCGCCTCCACCACCAGCAATCACCAGCAGTGCCTCCACCACCAGCAGCGCCTCCACCACCAGCAGTCACCAGCAGCGCCTCAACCACCAGAAGTCCAACAGCGCCTCCACACCAGCAGTCACCAGCAGCGCCTCCACCACCAGAAGTTACCAACAGCGCCTCCACCACCAGCAGTCACCAGCAGTGCCTCCACCACCAGCAGTCACCAGCAGTCACCAGCAGTCACCAGCAGCGCCTCCACCACCAGAAGTTACCAACAGCGCCTCCACCACCAGCAGTCACCAGCAGCGCCTCCACCACCAGAAGTTACCAACAGCGCCTCCACCACCAGCAGTCACCAGCAGTGCCTCCACCACCAGCAGTCACCAGCAGTCACCAGCAGCGCCTCCACCACCAGAAGTTACCAACAGCGCCTCCACCACCAGCAGTCACCATCAGCGCCTCCACCACCAGCAGTCACCATCAGCGCCTCCACCACCAGAAGTTACCAGCAGCGCCTCCACCACCAACAGTCACCAGCAGTGCCTCCACCACCAGCAGTCACCAGCAGCGCCTCCACCACCAGAAGTTACCAGCAGCGCCTCCACCACCAGCAGTCACCAGCAGCGCCTCCACCACCAGAAGTTACAAACAGCGCCTCCACCACCAGCAGTCACCAGCAGTGCCTCCACCACCAGCAGTCACCAGCAGCGCCTCCACCACCAGCAGTCACCAGCAGCGCCTCCACCACCAGAAGTTACCAACAGCGCCTCCACCACCAGCAATCACCAGCAGTCACCAGCAGCGCCTCCACCACCAGCAGTCACCAGCAGCGCCTCCACCACCAGCAATTACCAACAGCACCTCCACCACCAGCAGTCACCTGCAAGGCCTCCACCACCAGCAGTCACCAGCAGCGCCTCCACTACCAGCAGTCACCAGCAGCGCCTCCACCACCAGAAGTTACCAGCAGCGCTTCCACCACCAGCAGTCACCAGCAGCGCCTCCACCACCAGAAGTTACAAACAGCGCCTCCACCACCAGCAGTCACCAGCAGTGCCTCCACCACCAGCAGTCACCAGCAGCGCCTCCACCACCAGCAGTCACCAGCAGCGCCTCCACCACCAGCAGTCACCAGCAGCGCCTCCACCACCAGAAGTTACCAGCAGCGCCTCCACCACCAGCAGTCACCAGCAGCGCCTCCACCACCAGAAGTTACAAACAGCGCCTTCACCACCAGCAGTCACCAGCAGTGCCTCCACCACCAGCAGTCACCAGCAGCGCCTCCACCACCAGCAGTCACCAGCAGCGCCTCCACCACCAGCCTGACTTCTCTGTTTAATTCAGATGGAATTTGCTGAACAAGTTTGTTTTCATATAATTTATATTATAAATCTTCAAACGACGATGACGAAGCATTGTTAATAATTATTATTACAGACATTATTTGTACAACTTAGACTATTTTACGCATCTTTAAAACAATTGCAAATGTATAAATATATTTGAGAACATTGTTCACAGTGTGTGTTGCTGATATTACACCATCTAAGACGGTGTAAATCTTTAATTAGCAAGAAGCATTATTTTCTAGTTTTAGTAACAGTAATATTAATAATGGAAGAAGAAAGTAATCACCTGGTGAGAATGTTAGATATTACTCTTTAAAACAAATCCCGGAATGTGGAATTTCCCTGTTTCCACGAACCACGTTGGAATGGAGATTTGAAATGTTTTTTGTTTTGTTTGCGCCCGTGTATAATCACTACTGATGTTTCTGTCACCTAGCATGACAGGTTCGTGTTCTCAGATGTTTGTCCTCCCGCCTCCAGTCTTGGTCAATTGATCCAACGATCCCTACACAGGGGAATCCACATGTACAGGTTTAAAACTTTTTAACTACGCTTGGGTCATTATGATGGCAAATTCGCCTGCAACTCTAATATCGATGAATCCCGCAGAATCGATTACAAAATATGTACACCTCTTGGTGCATATACACCAAGAGACAAACATTATCCATGTGTATACACGGGGGGAGACTTCTCGGAGATAAGATTCGACCCCCTACAACCAAATATAGGTGACTTCTTACTTCTCGGTGTGTATACCCTGAAAAATACACACCTCTAAATATTCCCTGTGTTAAAATCAGATTACATGAGTGTTAAAGGAAATACTGTGTTTTTTTAGTCAATTTCACCGGGAGGAACAATTTCAGGCGACATTCCATGCTTTCTCATTGGAATTCACGTCAGGCCGGTATCAAATATATATAACAACGCGGCTGTCAGTTACTGTTGTCAATTTGCATATATGATTGCGCTTCCGACACCGTTATCGAGTGTCATTATGTCTCGTGTTACAGTTTGTGTGGCCCTTTGTAGCTGCTGTCACTAGTGTAAAGGTGTAGTCTCTGTGTAATGTGTGTTAAGTAGCAGTTGTGTGGGTAGTTTGGGTGCCAAGTGTGTTGCAGTCCCAGTTTTGTGGGGTAGTTTGGGTGTCAAGTGTGTTACAGTCCCAGTTTTGTGGGTATTTTGGGTGTCAAGCGTGTTACAGTCCCAGTTTTGTGGGTAGTTTGGGTGTCAAGTGTGTTACAGTCCCAGTTTTGTGGGTATTTTGGGTGTCAAGCGTGTTACAGTCCCAGTTTTGTGGGTAGTTTGGGTGTCAAGTGTGTTACAGTCCCAGTTTTGTGGGTAGTTTGGGTGTCAAGTGTGTTACAGTCCCAGTTTTGTGGGTACTTTGGGTGTCAAACGTGTTACAGTCCCAGTTTTGTGGGTAGTTTGGGTGTCAAGTGTGTTACAGTCCCAGTTTTGTGGGTAGTTTGGGTGTCAAGTGTGTTGCAGTCCCAGTTTTGTGGGGTAGTTTGGGTGTTAAGTGGGTTACAGTCCCAGTTTTGTGAGGTAGTTTGAATGTCAAGTGTGTTACAGTCCCAGTTTTGTGAGGTAGTTTGAATGTCAAGTGTGTTACAGTCCCAGTTTTGTGGGTACTTTGGGTGCCAAGTGTGTTACAGTCCCAGTTTTGTGAGTACTTTGGGTGCCAAGTGTGTTACAGTCCCAGTTTTGTGGGTACTTTGGGTGTCAAGTGTGTTACAGTCCCAGTTTTGTGAGTACTTTGGGTGCCAAGTGTGTTACAGTCCCAGTTTTGTGGGTAGTTTGGGTGTCAAGTGTGTTAGTTCCAGTTCCGTGGGTAGTTTGTTTGTAGTGTGTGTGTACTGAAGTACCAGTTTGTTTACAGAATTTCTCAAGCTCTTTGTGGTGAGTGCTTATTAGTGTCTCCAGTTTGGACGTAGATCATTTTTACCAAGTCTCATTTTATATGTGAATAATGTTTACCAAGTCTCGGTTTGAATGTAGATAATGTTTATTAAGTCAAATTTTAAATGTGAATATTTTACTAAGGCTCAGTTTAGATGTGCATAATGTTTACTAAATCTAAGTTTAAATGTGAATAATGTTTACAAAGTCTCAGTTTGGATGTGGAGAGAAGCACATACTCTGTGGTCTTGTATGAGAGACGTGTGTGACGTTAGGTAACTCGATTAAGCAAACGTTTCGACCACCAGGGGAGCAAAACGTTTCCTTAATATTTACTTAACCTTAAGCACGTGTCTCTTTTATAATTTTTTATGTATTATATACCTCGTTTAATAAACTCTTGTGAATCACCCTCAAGAACACTGAACCTGGGGTTACACTGGTGTAGGATGGATGCTTGTAATCTGTCTGGTGCCGATGTTCCCTGTCTGGAGGGACGCGGCAGGTGTTCTTGTGGTGTCTGGAGGGACGCGGCAGGTGTTCTTATGGTGTCTGGAGGGATGCGGCAGGTGTTCTTGTGGTGTCTGGAGGGACGCGGCAGGTGTTCTTATGGTGTCTGGAGGGGACGCGGCAGGTGTTCTTGTGGTCATGTGGTGTCTGAAGGGAACGCTGCAAGTGTTCTTGTGGTCTGTGGTGTCTGGAGGGACGCGGCAGGTGTTCTTATGGTGTATGGAGGGGATGCGGCAGGTGTTCTTGTGGTCATGTGATGTCTGGAGGGACGCGGCAGATGTTCTTGTGGTCATGTGGTGTCTGAAGGGGACGCTGCAGGTGTTCTTGTGGTCTGTGGTGTCTGGAGGGAAGCGGCAGGTGTTCTTGTGGCCATGTGTCTGGAGGGGACGCTGCAGGTGTTCTTGTGGTCTGTGGTGTCTGGAGGGACGCGGCAGGTGTTCTTGTGGTCATGTGTCTGGATGGGACGCGGCAGGTGCTCTTGTGGTGTCTGGAGGGAACGCGGCAGGTGTTCTTGTGGTCTTGCGGGCCAACTCGGCTAGATCCTCAACCACACGGATCTCCATAGAAACCTTGCTGGTCTTTCCTGCCTTCTTGAACCTCTCACGATGACTCCATCTGACATGGGTGTATATTATCAAACTGTCTTCATTTTGATAAGACACACATGCAGCAGTTAGGTATCTTTATTCCGAAACGTTTCGGAATAAAGATACCTAACTGTTGCACATGTCTTATGAACTTGTATACCATTATCGTATTCACTGTCTTCATTTTACGACGTTGGTTTATTGACTTAGTATATAATCAGTATTAATGCCTTAATTCTTTCCGTTTTTTTTTCAAATCCTGTTTTAAGTCAGGTTAGGTTAATTCTCGTTAGGTTACATAAACTTATAAAAATATACATTAATCATAAATAATCATTACTGGCAATGTTCTGGGTGAGGGAGAAAAGAGAAAAACTTTCAAAAATGGAAGTATCACTCGTGGTGCAAGACTGGGCTGGGATTGTAGTGTGTTGACTTGCTCACTGGTCCTGTAACAGCTTGGTAAAGATACCAGTGTGACGTCTATTAGGTTGTGGCCTTGACGTCACAAATGAGATGTGTATATCTCAGTGATACATCGTCTTTCCACCACTCTTCTTCCTCCTCCTCCTCCTCCTGTTTCTCAGAGATATTAATGCTGCTGCCTGGTACCCAAATGACGTCTCCAGACATACGGCGCTCAGGAACATGTTCCATTACTCTGGAGGATATGTTTAAAAGCTTTTCCACCAATTCACGTTGGTGTATTTTGTTAACATCGTACATATACAATATTGTGTTGAAAGACTTTCGTTCCGGGCTCGTTCAATTCACAGCCGATGGAACCAAGTTCAGTCTTGGACGATAAGACGTGTGCAGTAATGAAGCTAATCCAGGGAGAATTGAGGCGAATGCACGTGTCTCCTCATATCTCTTGTTCTTTTCCACCTGGCATTAACTAGATACCTATGATAGTCGGCTGTTGTTCATCATTCCTTGGGTAGAGGACTATAGGACCCCAAGTGGAATTAAGCCACACTTCTTGATTTTCCTGGGTTATTCTGGATTTCTAATCTTCTGAGATTAACAGTTCGAAAAAAGTCTTCTACAGAATGTTACCGATAATATTGTAGTAGGAAAATGTGGGTACAAAGGTAATCTTATTAGAAGCAGCCAAACTTGAGGTGCTAAGCGGATTATCCTCAAGCCCAGGAAGATGCGTCTTCTAGAAGCTCAGCTACTCTTAGTCAGCCAACAAAAGCTAGGTAAAAGGACACAAGAACAACTAATGAAAAAATACTGTTATGTTTCACCTTGCAGGAGCTGTGAGTCAAGTGATTATCCATTTGGTTGGAGCCCCACACGTCACCTTTCCGGGTGGAGAAAAAGGAGGGGGGGGGGGGGATAGCGGGAGCTAGACACTGACCCTACCTTAACAAGCAGATGGGCAATCGAACTATCGTCACCATATATTCGCTGGCTACTCCTATCTGCTGAACTTTTCCCTCACACTCCCCCATACCAAGACTTATAGTCAAGGAGTATAAGAAGAATAGGCGAGGAAAAAGTTCTAACCTGGGAAAGTCGCGTAAGGTACCAAATCTTCTACTGTCAAGACTTAACCAGTCAGAGAAATAATTGGATGAACCATTAATATACACAATATGAAACTTAAAAGCTTGGAGTGCCAATGTCCCCCCAAGAGGCATGTTGGTTAAAAAGAAAAGATTTCTTTCGATTTTTAACCCCAAAGGGGTTACCACCCAGGATAACCAGAAGGTCAGTGCGTCATACGAGGACTGTCTAACTTATCCAGAGGGGGCCATCAACTATCCCCCATATTGCGGACCCACAACCTCCCTCACCTAACCCCATACCAAGTTTGCAAGGGTATAGAAGAAAGCGAGGAAAAAGTTAAGGGAAACGTGGTCCAAATGTTTCTTCACCCGCCGGGAATATGAAACCAGTGCACATATGACTTAAGCGGAGCCTTGTCCCCCCAGGGCACTGGGTTCCCTTAAAAGTTTCTAGGTATATCAAAGGTTTGTGATCCGTCTCTAAAATGAATTCTTTTCCCAGTAAATAATGGCCAAACATTCCTTTTCTATGGTGGAGTATCTCGTTTCTGCAGGAAGAAGTTTCCGGCTTAGGAAGCATACAGAAAAGGGTGTACCATCATGATACTGTAGTAACACTGCACCTAGGCCGGTATTGGAGGCATCAGTTCTTAAACAAAATGGCTTGTTAATATCTGGAATCTTAAGTATAGGGTCTTTCGAGATGTTCTTAATCTCATTAAACTTTTCTCGAGCTACGTCGGAAAGTTCAAGAGGTTCTTTCACAGACTTCTTAAGGTAATTGGATAAGATGCCTGTAAGATCGATAATGTTGGGGATAAACCATACATAAAAATTTACAGAACCAAGAAAGCTACGTATGAGTTTCTTGGCTTTGGGGAATTTAAACTCTAATAAAGCTTTGATCTTACTGGGGAGAGGCTGCAAAGAGTTATTAGAAAGAATGAATCCGAGATATCTAATTTTGTTATTCCCAAGGAAGCATTTCTTCGGCTTGGCAGTGAGGCCATGTGGGCGTAACCTACGTAAAACTGATGTTAATGTTTGGATATGCTCGCCCCACGTGGATGTCATTACGTAAATGTTATCCAAATAAACTAAAACATTTGGCATATTACCCAAGACCTTTCTCATCAGTCTCACGTAGGTAGCACAGGCAGTTACCAAACCGAAGGGCATAGTTCTATACTGCATCAGTCCTTGGTGTGTAGGAAAAGCGGTGTACTACTTAGAAGAAGGATCTAACATTACTTGATGATATGCTTGCGCAATATCAATCTCTGAAAAGAAAGGAAGAGTCATAAAATTTGTGTAGATCGCTATCTATTAAGGGCATAGGATCAGCATTAAGTCCTCTGAAGTCAATAGCAAGTCTAATATGAATTGTCTAGCCTTCATGTAACCCATCACATTTTTCATGTAAACAATATCAAATTTCTGAAAAGGGTTTTCAATGAATAACTTTGAATTTTGATAATTGTTATCCAGTCTAATGAATTTTTCCCTCTTAGTACTGAACTGGTAAATTCTACTTTTATAGGGTTCAGTGACTTTTTGTTTCTTAAGCTACCGTCGGTACAACTGGGAAAATCCCTAAGTGACTAAACTGAGAATTTACCATTCTTTTGAGTAGGGGTTTTCCTACTAAGTCATCAAGGACTCCGTGAGGGTAACATGGTATGTTGAAAACGAGTGGTTTTCCCAAGAGGTCACTTATGTCCGATGTTGGTTTTGGTTCCCTTTTTGTCATAGTTTTCTAAAAGTTTTAGAGGTGTCAATTAAGCACACCTTACATTCCCCAGTTGTCTTATCAAGTTTGTGGAAAAACTAAATCAAAGTAATTCAGGCAGTTAACCGAATTTCTTCGGTAATATTTCTTAAAAATGTTGATATGATAAAGCTTAGGTTTCTCCTTGACTTCTATGAGGTAATCAACCTTCCCACAAATTTTCAATACCTTATACAGACCTTTCCATGCTACTAATAATTTATTTGGCTTTATTGGTAAAAGTACCAGAACTTCATTCCCTACTTTAAAACTTCTCCTCTGGCTTTTGGTATCAAAATAGGTTTTGTACTGGTCCATTGACAAGCTTAAGTTTTTCGAAACTATGTCAGAGGTCTCCTCAAGTTTGGATCTAAGGTCAAGGAGAAACTGATAAGAAGACTGAACCTCAGCATTTACCCCCTCATTAATCCATAAATCATGAAGGATGGACAGTGGACCTCTGGCCTGTCTACCATAAAGAAGCTCAAAAGGTGAAAACTCCAAAGAGTTACTGGGAACTTCCCTCATGGCAAACAAAGCACAGGGTAGGTAACGATGCCACTCCTTAGGTTTAAGGAAGCAAAGTTTCCTTAAAACGGACTTGAGAATTGAATGCTCAATCCTCCCATTACAGCTGGGATGATATGGTGTTGTGAAGAGAGGTTTCACTCCCAGAAGTTGGTAGAGATGTTGCATTAATTCAGATATGAATTGTTTCCCACGGTCAGACAAAATTTCTCTAAGAATGCCAACTCTGATGATGGACAAAAGGGCTTCAACCACCTCTGTAGTAGTTATGGACTTTAAGGGTACAGCTTCAGGGAAACTCGAAGCATAATCATCTAATGTTAAAATATATCTGTGTCCCCCATATGAAAGTGGTGATAAAGGACCAACGATGTCAATAGCTACTCTTTCAAACGGTACCGTAAAGATTGGCATTTTGACCATAGGTACTCGCCGGGTACCTCGGGAGGATGACAGTTAACAAACTTTACACGATCTACAATATGTAGTGATATCTGAGGACATTTTGGGCCAAAAATAGGTTTCCCTAATTTTATTAAAGGTTTTACGATGTGAGAAATGTCCGGCCACTGGCAGGTCATGAGCCATTTTAAGAACAGTCTCCCTGCATTGATTTGGAACAACTAAGATGGAATAGTCTATCTCGTCTGAATTTAATTTGAATACTGATTTATACAAGAAACCTCTTATATATTCAAATTTATATGAAAAGTTTTTCATTTGGATTACTTGATTTTTTCTAGCAGCATTATGGCAATTCTGAAGAGAAGGGCAATTACGTTGTAAATTGGCAAAGGAGTCCTTAGATATATCTAAAGGCTTAAAGTCAGGGAAAAATCAAAGGATGGACAGTAGGAGAAGCCTGGGCTTTGGTCTGAGCCCTAGTCAAGACATTTATAGTATCGGAGGTGATATCCTCACTTTCATCTAACAAGTGAACCGGTGATCCTACTACCTCGCTTTCGAGAGTAGTATCACTGGTTTCTAACCCCACGTGAATATCACGAGACATTGTCTCCTCTGAGCTGTCGAGGGGCTTTTCTGACTTTACAGGAAGAGGAGCTGAAAAACTTATGTCCATCTTTGGTGATGAAAGGTCAACCTCAGAAGGAAGAATGGCACCTTTTACGTTACCTATTAGTAGGGAGCAAGAAGTGATGGGAGCTAGTACGGCTTTGGGCCAACCTGTGAACCATTTAGACCTAATGTAACAACGGATGGTAGGAAAAGTGTCTGTACGGCCCAAGTAGTCTGAAAGGATAGCAGAGGCATGAGTTTCTTTAAGATTAGGGAACAGCTTATCAGAAATGACTTTACACGTGCATCCAGTGTCTCCTAAAATGGTAGATACATTAACTGTCCCCTAACAGAAGGGTGCCCGGTCTTTACAGTCGGTAAAACATCTTCCAACTTTCTGCACTTTCTTAGAAGGACAGTCGGGACGTTTATGTCCCTTAACACCACATAAATGACAAACCGAAATAAAAGAAGTCATTTTACTTTTTACTAGAGGCATTGATTCCTTAAGATCTGGTGAACCCTTGCCCTTAGGGTTCGATCCTTTAGGTCTTTATAGGAATTGTGAGCCTCAGCATACAAGTCAGCAGCCTCAGCAACTTCGTCAGCTTTAATCAGGTTACGTTCTCTAATGAATGTTCGTATCTGGTGGGGAAGAGCTGTCAGGAACTGGTCAGCAACCATGAAGTCTCGAAGAGATTCATAACTGTGATCAGTTCCTGAGCTCTCTATCCAAAAGTTTTGGCCATGCTGTAAGGTGGCATACCTGAAATCTTTCCTATAAGAATTTGTGTTTTTTTGGTATGCTTTAAAGATTGCCTTCTTCAGTAGGTTATAATTACATATATCCTGCGACAAAGTTGCATAGATATTTAAAGCTGTACCAGAAAATAACATTCCTAACCTGGTAGCCCAAGTGTCAGCTGGCCATTCACAGAGGGTAGCGGTATTTTCAAACCTGATAATGTATGAAGTTATGTCTTCCCCCTCTGTGAAGAGAGGTAAATTAGGTGTTGGAATATGTGCACTGACTGCACGTTGTTCCATTACTCCTTCCTCTAATTGTTGTTGTGTAAAAGTTAACTTTTTATTTTCTAATTCAAGGCATGCTTTCTCTACCTCGCGATCTTTCTGTCTCTCTAGCTTTTTCCTCAAGTTCTCTATCTTTTGCTCTTTCCTCAGGTTCTCTTAATTTAACTTGTTCCTCACATACTTTAGCTCTCTTCTCACGATCAAGTCTATCACGCTCCTTTTTCTCCTCTCTTTCTCTTTCTGACTGTCTTTCTTGATTTTCTCTTTCATTTCAATCTCTCCTCTTTCTCCTCTCTCTCAGTTCTCTCTCCTTTTTCTCCTCTCTTTCTCTTTCTGTCTTTCCTTGGTTTTCTCTTTCAATTCGATCTCTCTCCTTTTTCTCCTCTCTTTTAAGGTTCTCTTTCTCCTTTCTTTCTCTTTCCTGGATCTTGGAGCTAATGAAACCTTCTAAATTTTTCCCCGTTATTCCTAACTTACTCCCATTGTTCATCCAAAACTGGTATTCCTCCATACTTGCAAGAATAACCTAAACTACCGGGGAAAATGAAACGGATATGCCAAAGAAAACGGAGGGTTCAATTCCTGCTCTGCTCAAACTGTAAATAAATTGGAGGGTTCGATCCCTGCTTGGATTAAACAGTATGTGTGAGTGAAAACGGAGGGTTCTATGCCGGCTCCGACCAATCTTGTCACTAACAAATCAAGAGTGTCCTACGACAGTTCCCTTGATATAATAAATAGAGCTCAATGAAACAACTTGTCACTGGAAAATCTCGGGTCCCTAAGTCTATTCCTCCAAATCGTTTCAAGCTCACATAAACAAAGGTTGGTAGACAGCAACCACCCAGGGAAGTACTACCGTCCTGCCAGATGACTGTGAAACAGAAACCTGTAACTGTTTTGCATGATGGTAGGATTGCTGGTTTCTTTTTCTGTCTCATAAACACGCTAGATAACAGGGATATCTTGCTACTCCTACTAACACTTTGGTCACACTTCACAGACACGCACATGCATATATATATACATACATCTAGGTTTTTCTCCTTTTTCTAAATAGTTCTTGTTCTTCTTTATTTCTTCTATTGTCCATGGGGAAGTGGAAAAGAATCTTTCCTCCGTAAGCCATGCGTGTCGTATGAGGCGACTAAAATGCCGGGAGCAATGGGCTATAACCCCTTCTCCTGTAGACCCCTTACTAAAAAAGAGAAGAAGAAAACCTTTATAAAACTGGGATGCTTAAAATGTGCGTGGATGTAGTGCGAATGACAAGAAACAGATGATTGCTGATGTTATGAATGAAAAGAAGTTGGATGTCCTGGCCCTAAGCGAAAAAAAGCTGAAGGGGGTAGGAGAGTTTCAGGGGGGAAATAAATGGGATTAAATCTGGAGTATCTGAGAGAGTTAGAGCAAAGGAAGGGGTAGCAGTAATGTTAAATGATCAGTTATGGAAGGAGAAAAGAGAATATGAATGTGTAAATTCAAGAATTATGTGGATTAAAGTAAAGGTTGGATGCGAGAAGTGGGTCATAATAAGCGTGTATGCACCTGGAGAAGAGAGGAATGCAGAGGAGAGAGAGAGATTTTGGGAGATGTTAAGTGAATGTATAGGAGCCTTTGGAATGTATAGGAGCCTTTGGAATGTATAGGAGCCTTTGAACCAAGTGAGAGAGTAATTGTGGTGGGGGGACCTGAATGCTAAAGTAGGAGAAACTTTTAGAGGGGGTTGTGGTAGGTAAGTTTGGGGTGCCAGGTGTAAATGATAATGGGAGCCCTTTGATTGAACTTTGTATAGAAAGGGGTTTAGTTATAGATAATACATATTTCAAGAAAAAGAGGATAAATAGTATACAAGATATGATGTAGGGCGAAATGACAGTAGTTTGTTGGATTTTGTATGGTTAGATAAAAGACTGTTGAGTAGACTTCAGGATGTACATGTTTATAGAGGGGCCACAGATATATCAGATCACTTTCTAGTTTGTAGCTACACTGAGAGTAAAAGGTAGATGGGATACAAGGAGAAAAGAAGCATCAGGGAAGAGAGGGTGAAGGTTTATAAACTAAAAGAGGAGGCAGTTTTGGGTAAGATATAAACAGCTATTGGAGGATAGATGGGCCCAAATGAGAGCATAGGCAATGGGGTCGAAGAGGTATGGGTAAGTTTTTAAAAAAGTAGTGTTAGAGTGTTCAGCAGAAGTTTTTTTGTTTTCAGGAAAGTGGGTGCGGGAGGGAAGAGGAGCGATTGGTGGAATGATGTAAAGAGAGTAGTAAGGGAGAAAAAGTTAGCATATGAGAAGTTTTTACAAAGTAGAAGTGATGCAAGGAGGGAAGAGTAATATGGAGAAAAAGAGGAGGTTAAGAGATGGTGAAGCAATGTAAAAAGAGAGCAAATGAGAGAGTGGGTGAGATGTTATCAACAAATTTTTTGAAAATAAGAAAAAGTTTTGAGTGAGATTAACAAGTTAAGAAGCCTAGAGAACAAATGGGTTTTTTCAGTTAAAATAGGAGAAGGGGAGTTATTAAATGGAGAGTTAGAGGATTGGGAAGATGGAGGGAATATTTTGAGGAATTGTTAAATGTTGATGAAGATAGGGAAGCTGTGATTTCGTGTATAGGGCAAGGAGGAATAACATCTTGTAGGGGTGAGGAAGAGCCAGTTGTGAGTATGGGGGAAGTTTCGTGAGGGAGTAGGTAAAAAAGAAAGGGGGTAAGGCAGCCGGGATTGAGGGGATAAAGATAGAAATGTTAAAAGCAGGTGGGGATATATTTTTTTGGAGTGGTTTGGTGCTTTTATTTAATAAATGTTGGAAGGGGCTAAGGTACCTAGGGATTGAGAGAGCACAATTTCCTTTTGTAAAAAGGAAAAGGGGGAAAAAGAAGTGCAAAAATTAAGGGGATAAGTCTGCTGATAACCTGGTAAAGTTATTAGAGTTATTATTGAAAAATTTAAGAGTAAGACGAAATAGGAAGCAGATGAAAAAGGGAGGTTTTAGGAAAGGTAGGGGGTGTGGGACCAGGTGTTTTCAGGAAACATATAAGGAAAAATTTTAGATAAGGCAAAAGGGGTCTTTGTGCATTTAGGGATTTGGAAAAGGCTTTATGACAGGGGGGATAGGGGGGAAAAGGGGCAGATTTTCAAGTGATGGTGTAGAGGTATTTCTGAAAACATGAAGAGTTTTTACGAGGATATGAGGGTCAATTTTTGAGTATGTAGAAAGAGGGGAAAAATTTTTTCCCATAAAGTAGGCCTTAGACAAGGGTGTGTGAGTCACCGTGGTTTTTTAAAAATTTATAATGGGGTTGTAAGAGAAGTAAATCGAGGGTCTTGACAAGAGGGGGGGAGTTAAAAGATAAAGAATCACACATAAAGTGGGTTTCACAGCTGCTCTTTGCTGATGAACGTCTCTTGGGAATTCCGAAGAAAGTTGCAGAGATGGTGGATAAATTTTTTAGGTGTGCAAAAGAAAAAATTAAAAGTGAATACAGAAAGGTAAGGTTTTGAAGATAACAAAAAGATTAGGTGATGAAAGATTGAATATCAATTGGAGGAGAGAGTATGGAGGAGGTGAATGTATTCAGATATTTGGGAGTGGACGTGTCAGCGGATGGGTCTATGAAAGATGAGGTGAATCATAGAATTGATGAGGGAAAAGAGTGAGTGGTGCACTTAGGAGTCTGTGGAGACAAAGAACTTTGTCCTTGGAGGCAAAGAGGGGAATGTATGAGAGTATAGTTTTACCAACGCTCTTATATGGGTGTGAAGCATGGGTGATGAATGTTGCAGCGAGGAGAAGGCTGGAGGCAGTGGAGATGTCATGTCTGAGGGCAATGTGTGGTGTGAATATAATGCAGAGAATTCGTAGTTTGGAAGTTAGGAGGAGGTGCGGGATTACCAAAACTGTTGTCCAGAGGGCTGAGGAAGGGTTGTTGAGGTGGTTCGGACATGTAGAGAGAATGGAGCGAACAGAATGACTTCAAGAGTGTATCAGTCTGTAGTGGAAGGAAGGCGGGTAGGGGTCGGCCTAGAAAGGTTGGAGAGAGGGGGTAAAGGAGTTTTGTGTGCGAGGGGCTTGGACTTCCAGCAGGTATGCATGAGCGTGTTTGATAGGAGTGAATGGAGACAAATGGTTTTTAATACTTGACGTGCTGTTGGAGTGTGAGCAAGGTAACATTTATGAGGGGGTTCAGGGAAACCGGCGGGCCGGACTTGAGTCCTGGAGATGGGAAGTACAGTGCCTGCACTCTGAAGGAGGGGTGTTAATGTTGCAGTTTAAAAACTGTAGTGTAAAGCACCCTTCTGGCAAGACAGTGATGGAGTGAATGATGGTGAAAGTTTTTCTTTTTCGGGCCACCCTGCCTTGGTGGGAATCGGCCAGTGTGATAATAAAATAAAAATAAAATCCTGCCTTGACTTGACTTACAATAAATTGAGACTATAACAATCACCAAATCTTTTAAATACCTGTACTGTAGTCCTACCATAGAGAATGATTACTCATGGCTGGTGGTAAACGTCTATGGTATGCGGCGTTGAAGTTCCAATGGTAGATTCGAGATGGAGTTGAATCTTGCTTCAGTCGAGTTGATCCTGGCAAGGTTGCCACTTGTGAAGGCTTACTTAGCCCTGTAGCAACTTCAGTAAGTATTACCAAGGCTGGCTCCTCCTCAGGAAAATTAATGAATAGAAAAAGAATGATAACAGTCAAATATAAACACTTTATTATTTAGAAATGAAAATATAAAACAAATATGAATTTTTATCCTACTTGAAAGAGAAATGTACAGTTAGACTGGGGTGTCTGGTGGATGTTGTTGACACCGCGTATTGTAGAAATTGTAGCTGTTGCTGATGATAGGGGGGTCACAGATGTTGAGTGACAACCCAACTAGTTCTTCACAGTCTCTAGCCTTGAATAGTCCGTCAAGATGATAGGAACACAGGTTCTTCACCACTACAAAGATGAGAGGTAGTTGCCTGGGGTTAACTACACTTAGGTACGTAGATAAAATGGAGACGTCTCAGAACTTATGTAAAGTTCGTCTCCTTCAACACTGTTTCTTGGTTGCCAGATGACCCAAGCTGACATTCCAAGCTAGAAAGAGACAAAAGTTACCCATTGCCTAAGAAATCACTCTCCATGATAAGTAAAGTATTTAAAAAACATGGTGATTATCTAAAAGCACATGGAAATCAAGGTAGAATGAACTGTCTTAAAATTGGTTAAAAGTGAAGCTTTTAACCAATATATCCACTAGAATAGGAACAGAGGCTTTTACTTACAGTTGTGCTGGGAGCTGTGAGTCAAGTGATTATCATTTGGTTGGAGCCCCACACGTCACCTTTCGGGGTGGAGAAAAAGGGGGGGATAGTGGGAGCTAGACTGACCCTACCTTAACAAGCAGATGGGCAATCAAACTATCGTCACCATATACTCGCTCTCTACTCCTATTTTTTGAACTTTTCCCTCACAAAATATAAACACTTTATTGATAGAATTGAAAATATAAAACACTTAAATATGAGCTTTTATCCTACTTGGAAGAAATGAAAAATGAAATGAAAAAAAAGATATTTAAATTCAACGCTAACAGCACCTTTCAAGGCAGGTGAAATTGCCGACCTAGAAAATGTACAGAGAACTTTCACGGCGCGCATAACGGAGATAAAACACCTCAATTATTGGGAGCGCTTGAGGTTCCTAAACCTGTATTCCCTGGAACGCAGGAGGGAGAGATACATGATTATATACACCTGGAAAATCCTAGAGGGACTAGTACCGAGCTTGCACACGAAAATCACTCACTACGAAAGCAAAAGACTTGGCAGACGATGCACCATCCCCCCAATGAAAAGCAGGGGTGTCACTAGCACGTTAAGAGACCATACAATAAGTGTCAGGGGCCCGAGACTGTTCAACTGCCTCCCAGCACACATAAGGGGGATTACCAACAGACCCCTGGCAGTCTTCAAGCTGGCACTGGACAAGCACCTAAAGTCAGTTCCTGATCAGCCGGGCTGTGGCTCGTACGTTGGTTTGCGTGCAGCCAGCAGCAACAGCCTGGTTGATCAGGCTCTGATCCACCAGGAGGCCTGGTCACAGACCGGGCCGCGGGGGCGTTGACCCCCGGAACTCTCTCCAGGTAAACTCCAGGTAAACTCCAGGTAATATGTACAGTTAGACTGTGGTGTCTGGTTGATGTTGACAGCGTGCTGTAGAAATTGTAGCCGTTGCTGATGATGTGGGGGGGTCACAGCTGTTGAGTGACAACCCAACGACTAGTTCGTCACAAAGTCTCTAGCCTTGAATAATCCGTCAAGATGATAGGAACGCAGGTCTTTCACCACTGCAAAGATGAGGGGTAGTTGCCTGGGGTTGAGTACACTTATCAGGTATGTAGATTAAAAAGTGACATCCCAGAACTCATGTGAAGTTCGTCTCCTTCAACACTGTTTCTTTGGTTGCCAGATGACCCAAGCTGACATTCCAAGCTAGAAAGAGACAAAAGTTACACACTGCTTAAGAAATCACTCTCCATGATAAGTGTAAGGCACTGAAAAGAATGGTGAGGATGTAAAAGCAAAACCTGGGAAATCAAGGCAGAATGAACTAAGTTTTAGCATTGGTTACAAGTGAAGCGCTTAACCACTATATCCACTAGAATAGGAGCAGAGGCTTTTACTTATAGTTGTGTTGGGAGCTGTGAGTCAAGTGATTATCCATTTGGTCGGAGCCCCCACACGTCACCTTTCCGGGTGGAGGAAAAGGGGGGGGGGTGGATAGCCGGAGCTAGACACTGACCCTACCTTAACAAGCAGACTGGAAATCACACTATCGTCACTATATATTTGCTGGCTACTCCTATCTGCTGAATTTTTGCCTTACGCTGGGTGTCATGAAGTGGCTGGTGGTGTTGAGTGGGTGTCATGAAGTGGCTGGTGGTGTTGAGTGGGTGTCATGAAGTGGCTGGTGGTGTTCCGGTGTTGTACACTGATTGTTAAGGTCGCTTGCTTAAATGTAGTAATAATGGTAGAATTACCAATAATATGTTAGATAAAAATGCACGTTTACCTGGAGAGGGTTTCGGAGGTCAACGCCCCCACGGCTCGGTCTGAGACTAGGCCTCATAATAGATCAGGGTCTGATCAACTAGGCTGTTACTGCTGGCCATACACAAGCTGACATATGAACCACAGCCAGGTTGGTCAGGTACGGACTTTAGGTGCCTGTCCAGTGCCTTCTTGAAGACAGCCATGGGTCTATTGGTAATCCCCCTTATGTATGCTGGGGGCAGTTGAACAGTCTTGGGTCCCGGACACTTATTGTGTTGTCTCTCAGTGTACTCGTGGCGCCCCTGCTTTTCATCAAGGGAATGTTGCATCTCCTGCCGAGTCTTTTGCTTTCAAAGGGAATGATTTTTCGTGTGCAGGTTTGGTACCAATCCCTCCAAGACCTTCCAAGTGTATATTATCATGTATCTTTCTCGCCTGCATTCCAGGGAGTACAGATCAAGGACCTTCAACCATTCCCAGTAATTTAGGTGCCTTATGGTACTTATGTGTGCCGGGAAAGTTCTTTGTACACTCTCAGGTCTGCAGTGTCGCCAGCCTCAAAAGGGGGCCATTAGCGTACAGCAGTATTCCAGCCTAGAGAGCACAAGCGATTTGAAGAGAATCATGGGCTTGGCGTCCCTAGTTTTGAACGTTCTCATTATCCATCCTATCATTTTTCTAGCAGATGAGGTAGATACATTGTTGTGGTCTTTGAAGGCGAGGTTAGAATTTGTCATATACCCTGATACATTTTTTAATTTCCTCAAGTTTCCCATATCTGAGTAGTTGAAATTTCTCCTCGTTGAACTTTATATTGCTTTTAGTGGCCCATTCGAAGATTTGGTTGCTGTCCACTTGGAGTCTCGCGGTGTCTTCGATGAGCTATGGCGTACATCTCTGTCTATGTCAGAAATAAGAACATAAGAACATAAGAACGAAGGAACACTGCAGAAGGCCTACTGGCCCATGCGAGGCAGGTCCAAGTCTCCTACCGGCTTAAGCCAATGCACCCAACCTAGACAGGTCAGGTCACATTGACTTAAGGGAGGAACACGGCAACCGACCTGTTAGCACAAGCTATCAGGTCTAACTCACACCCACCCACATCTACTCATGTATTTATCCAACCTATTTTTAAAGCTACACAACGTTTGGCCTCTATAACGGTACTTGGGAGTTTGTTCCACTCATCCACAACTCTATTACCAAACCAGTACTTCTATATCCTTCCTGAATCTGAATTTTTCCAACTTAAAACCATTGCTGCGAGTCCTGTCTAGGCTAGATATTTTCAGCACACTATTTACATCCCTTTATTTATTCCTGTCTTCCACTTATACACCTCAATCATATCCCCTCTAATTCTACGTCTTTCTAGAGAGTGCAGTTTCAGGGCCTTAGTCTATCCTCATAGGGAAGGTTTCTGATACATGGGATCATCTTTGTCATCCTCCTTTGTACATTTTCCAGAGAATTTATATCCATTCTGTAATACGGTGACCAAAAACTGTGCAGCATAATCTAAATGAGGCCTAACCAAGGATGTATAGAGTTGAAGAACAACCTGAGGACTCCTATTATTTATGCTTCTTGATATGAAGCCAAGGATTCTATTAGCTTTATTGCGAACACTTATGCACTGTTGTCTTGGTTTCAGATTACTGCTAACCAGAACTCCTAAATCTTTTTCGCAATCCGTAATATTAAGATCAACATTATTTAGTTTATATGTGGCATGGTTATTGTCCTGTCCAACATTTAGAACTTTGCATTTGTCTATATTAAACTGCATCTGCCACTTCTCGACCACTGCATCAGTCTATTCAAATCTTCCTGGAGTGCTCGAATGTCCTCGTCAGAATGAATTCGACGGCCTATTTTGGTGTCATCGGCAAACTTGCCGATGTCGCTCTTTATGCCCTCATCTATGTCGTTTATGTAGATTGTGAACAGCAGGGGGCCCAACACTGACCCCTGTGGAACACCGCTCGTGACGCTTCCCCACTCTGATTTCTCCCCATTTATGCAAACTCTCTGCTGCCTATTTGTCAACCATGCCTCTATCCAGGAAAAAATTTCTCCTCCTATTCCATGTGCTTTAATTTTCCTCAATAGTCTCTGATGTGGGACCCTGTCAAAAGCCTTACTGAAGTCCATATACACAATATCATATTCATTACCATGATCTACCTCCTCAATACCTTAGTGAAAAAAGTTAATAAATTCGTAAGGCAGGAACGCCCCTTTGTAAAACCATGCTGAGATTCGTTGATTAATTTATGCTTTTCAAGGTGGCTACGAACTGCCTCGGCAATTATTGATTCCATAAATTTTCCCACTATGGAGGTTAGGCTTATTGGTCTATAGTTCGAAGCTAAGGACCTGTCACCTGTTTGAAAATAGGTATCACATTTGCCATTTTCCACTTATCTGGCCCCATGCCAGTTTGTAGTGATATGTTGAAAAGATTAGCCAAAGGTGTGCTAAGCTCCTCTTTACATTCCTTTAGAACCCTTGCATACAGTTCATCAGGGCCTGGGGATTTGTTAGGTTTTAATTTATCTATTTGCCTAAGGACCATGTCACTTGTGACCCTAATAGTGCACAGTTTATTATCGTCCTGTTCTACATAATTTATCATTACTGGAATATCGCTGGTATCCTCCTGTGTAAAAACTGAGAGGAAGTATGTGTTAAAAATTCTACACATTTCCTTATCACTGTCAGTGAGCTGACCCGAGGAACTTTTGAGTGGGCCTATCTTGTCCCTGATTTTACTTCTGTATACCTGAAAGAATCCTTTTGGGTTAGTCTTCGATTCTCTTGCAACTTTAACCTCATAATCTCTTTTTGCTTTTCTAATTCCCTTTTTTATTTCTCTCTTTAACTGAATATATCGATTTCTTAATTGCCCCTCTCCCCTTTTGATTTGCCTATATATGCCTCTCTTTTGACCAATCAGATATTTTAATCTATTGTTCATCCATTTAGGATCATTTTTGTTTGATCTGATTTCCCTATTTGGAACATAATTTGACTGAGCAGCTAGAACTATGCCATGGAAAGCATCATATCGGCAACCATCACCACCTACCTGACCCTTAGTCAGGTCATTCCAGTTCAGCCCACCTAAGTAATTTTTCAGTCCTATGAAATCAGCCAAGCGAAAGTCAGGGACGGAGACTTGATTGCCATTATTAGGGGAATTCCATGATATGTTAAAACTGAGTGATTTGTGATCACTCCCCCCAAGCTCTCTTAAAACCCAAGTTTATTAATTGTTTTTTCCCATGGAAAGAAAAAAAGTCAAGGAGGTTTTTCCCCCTAGTTGGCTCTGTCACAAACTGTTTAAAAAAAAATCCTGGATCTATAAGAAAGTCCCCCACCTAATTTCCTGTAAAAATTGCTCCTCAATCTGTCTTTTGTTGAATCCCCCATTAGCACAACATTTTCGTATGTAGATCCCTTACGAATTTGTCCCATAAAGTTTACTGCACCCCCTATCAAGTTTTGGGGGCCCTGTAAATAAACCCCCAAAATTATTTTTTCCGGGGCCCTCGAAAAGCTGAAACCCAAAAACAGATTCAGTGGCTGACGCTTCTAATTTAATATTTGTTAAACACAAAAATTTAAATGGTCTCTGACGTAATCGATCCACCACCTTTCCTGTTGACCCTGTCAGTGTGGAATATTTATAGCCTTGTAGTGACATTAAAGGGGGATCTCCTATCTTTCAGATTGGCCAGGTCTCTGTTATGCAATAAATCTATTTTTCCCTGCACTTGCAATTAATCTTAGCTCATCTATTTATTTCTAACACTTGTTTTAGTTTTGTAAACCCTTAAAGGGGGACTAGTCCTTGCTCCCCTTGCTGTCCCCCTTTGTTTGTGACCTGTTCTATTGTCTTTATTTATAACTTCTGGAAGCCTTTTATACATTTACTGTTTCCAACCCCTAGTGTTGAAAACCTGCTTTTTTTCCCACACACACCCATACCTTATTTCCATCAGTTAAAATCATAGGATTTCCAATGGCCTTCTCAATCGGTCTGAAGTGCTACCCCCCGCCCCAAGAGATGTACCCCATCCTGCATAAATTTCATGTTTGCCAAAAAAAAGTTGTTCCAGTTTCAATGAAGGGGATTGCAATTTCCTTCAGTATCTGTTAGCCAGCTTTACCCCAATTTGCCCTGACGCCATTCTTTTTTCTACCCCCCTTCTAGGCAAGATGCTACTAGTTTGGGGATCCCCCCTTAACTTAAGAAATTTATGACCTGTATTATTAGCGCTCTTCTCTCCCCCTTCCAATATCATTTCCACCAGCCTGGACAGATAATGGGCTTGTTCCCTTACCTGACTGATATTATCAGCCCGTTTTTCAATGTCCCCAACCCGTCCGGGAAGCACACTCTATCTTCATCTTCTTATTCTATTACAAAAAACACGGTCAAATACTTACCCGAGAGTCACCAACCCCAAAATGCGCTTACCTTCATTACAGGGGGAGTGTCCCTTACCCTTTCCTGGCCCTGAAGTACATTCTCCTGGAGAACGAGAAGCGTTTTTTCCTTCAGATCTTCACTCTTAAGTTTCCCTTTCTCTGATGGCCCCCCATTACTGTGAAAACTCGCCCCTTTTTGCAGGTTGGGGTGCACTCACTGCTGGAGCCGTTGTACCCCCCCCACTACGCCTCCTCACAGTGAGAGAAGACTGCACCTCATGCTAGAGCTCATTCCCACTCTCCAACCACCCCCACCCCCCCTTTTCCAGGGCCCCCTTTAGGGGGACCCTTTAGCCCCTAATTCCTCCCGGAGAAGCAAGCCTCCCCCTTCAACTCTCCAACCTCGTTTTAAAACCTGCAGAAGCAAGCCCTGCTTTGTAACCCCCACGCTAATCCCCCAAAAATCAGGGTCTGTGACCTCACGTGACGACTGACCAGACCCCGAGGATGAGGAATAGATTGGGAGCAAATTTAGCCCTTTTGGAACGAACTTTTTTAAAGTGGCTACCTGGGACTTTGTCTGTTTACTTTATCTTTTTTGTTTTATTTGTCAGGAAATTATAGATTATCTACCCAAATTTTCCTGTTATTTCCCTTTTCACACATTTTGTGTGCTATTACACGATGGTCACCTCGTCGAAAGCTTTTCAAAGTCTGTGTTACATATGTATTTTTTTTTCCCCTACATCAGCATCCAGGACCTTGTCAAAAGGTCCATAGGGGGCAGGCAGGAGCGACTTTCTCAAAAACCCGTGTTGCCCGGGGGTTTCGTAATTGATGGGTATCTAGGTGGGTTTGGCGATCTTGCTTCTTAGAATCCTCTTGAAATTTTTTTTATGATATGGGATGTTAGTGCTATCGGTCTGTAGTTCTTTGCAGTTGCTTTACTGCCACCTTTGTGGAGTGGGGCTATGACTTTTGTTTTTAGTGTGTGTCCATGCTCCCTCGCTATAAAATGCCGAAGGCACACAATAGGGACTTCTTGTAATTCTTAATGAACACGGAGTTACATGATTCTGGGCCTGGGGCAGAGTGCATGGCATGTCATTTATTGCCTCTTCAAAGTCTTGTGGAGTTAGAATAATATCTGAGATTTTTGAGATGGCCAAATTTTGGGTTTCGTTCATAAAGAATTCATTTGGACTGTCGATCCTTAGTCTGGGCAGTGGCTCGCTGAACACAGTTATATTGAGACTTTAGTATCTCATTTCTTGGCTGTCATCTGTGTATGTCCCATCCTGCCTAAGCAGGAACCCAATACTGGATGTTGTTTTTCCCTTAGATTTGGCATAAGAGAAGTATTTTTTTTCCTTTATGATTTTTAGTTCTTCTTGTGATTCTTGTCTCCTGTAAGATTCTTTCAGCTTAAGCTCGATATCTGCAATTTCCTTGACTAGTGCCTCCCTTCGTATTTCAGATATATTGACCCCACTCAGCAGCTCTGTGACTCTTTGCCTTCATCTGTATAGGGAGCGTCTCTCTCTTTCTAGTTTACATCTTCTCTTTCTTTTTCTTAATGGAATGTGTCTTGAGCAGATCTCAAGAACCACAGAAATCATTTTTTCAAGGCAAATGTTCGGATCCGCGTTGTTTAGGATACCTTCCCAGCTTGTTTCATTTAGGACATGGTTTACTTGATTCCATTGTATGTTTTTGTTATTGAAATTGAATTTCGTGAAGAAACTTTCATGACTGCTCACATTTTGCTGGTCAATATCCCTGTGCATACATGTCTGTACCTCTATTATGTTGCGATCTGAGTGAATTGTCTTTGATATGGTTATATTATGTATCTGATTGTCGTTGTTAGTGAAGATGAGATCCAGCGTATTTTCTAGTCTTTTAGGCTCTACTGTTTGCCGGTTTAAGGTGAATTTGGCACAGAGATTTAATAGTTCGTGTGTGTGAATTTTCATCTGAGCTGCCTCCCGGGGTAATCTCTGCTGAAACATTGTTTGCTATACTCCTCCATTTTAGGTGTCTCAAGTTGAAATCTCCTAGTAGTAAGATGTTTGGGGCAGGAGTTGGCAGATTTTCTAGACAGTGGTCAATTTTCACAAACTGCTCCTGGAACTGCTGGGAAGTTGCATCTGGAGGCTTGTATACCACCACAATGACAAGGTTTTGGTTTTCATTCTTTACTGCCAAAACTTCAACTACATCATTTGAGGTGTTTAGTAGTTCTGTGCAAATGAGCGACTCTGTGATGTACAGGCCAACCCCCCTTGTTGCCTGTTTAGTCTGTCGCATCTGAATAGGTTATAACCTGGCATCCATATTTCGTTGTCATAATTATCCTTTATGTGGGTCTCTGTGAAAGCTGCAAACATTGCATTTGACCCCGTGAGCAGTCCCTTGATGTAAGGAATTTTGTTGTTTTTTGACCCTGTATGTTTGCAAAGACGAATGTCGTTATATTGGTGGAATTTAGGGGGGGGCGGTTATTTGCTGACTCTAATATCTGTTGTTCTGGAGCAGAGGCCAATGTCCGTGCCTCTGCACAAGAAGGTGTTTTCCCTCCTGGCCCTAAAAAACTTCTGTTCCTGGAGAGGTTGTGGCTCTCCTCTTTTGTTTCCCATAGTCTGGCTGGTCTGTGTCTTCTAGTCCCTTTTAGGTGATGTGCCTGGCAGTATGCGTTGTAGCATTTTCTTTCATGGATTGATTAGTGACATGAGTGACAAATACCACAATAAAATGTCACAGTCGCACATGTGTCCTTTCATCTAACATAATTTAGATGTCTTCCTAGGTTTTGCGCTGTCTCCCTGATGTTTATCTTGTCACAGCCTCCACATGGGATTATGTCAACCCTGTGTTGGCTAGTTCAAGGTTCTCCACTTTGGTGCTGGTGAAGCCTTTCATGGATGTGCTGATTGCTATGGCGACTTTAGCATTGCCTTGTAAGTGTGCTTTGTAGATGTTCAGAGCATCGTAGAAGTTGGGAAGGATGATAAGTTTGTTTGGTGTCTGTGGAATGCACCGACCTACACTTTCCTTCTTCAACAAAGTCTACAAGAAATATACCTTTCACATCACCGATTCTCCACGCACTAACACCACTTTGAACAAACTAGGACAGATCAGTGAGTATATATACTCATACCACACTGTATATATACTCACTGTTCTCCTGGTATATACACAGAGGCTTTATACAGTTTTACCAAGTAATACATAGACTAAATATAATATCCAAATGTTGCAGATATGTTTATTTCCTCAAAAAATATCCACAGGCTGAAGAGTATGGTGTAGTTGCAGGGATCAGGTCACAGCTCCTGGCCCGGGTGTTTGACTGGACGTGGGTTTTTGGTCATTTTTTACAACTCTCAACCAGAGATGCTTATGAGGAGTCGTGCTTTTTATGTGCAGCTTGCGACCCATAGTCGACTGTGAATCACATATTAAGATGCCGTAGGTTTTGGTGTCACTAGTTAATGTGTGATTTATAACTTAGTAGAAGTTACTGGAAGAAGTTTTAGTTCAGTTCGCCTCATGATATTTACAATTTATTTTGCTGCTTTTCATTTGTTATTGTTTTATTTGTTTTAAAAAAAATTTAATGTTATATGTACATTGAGATGTGCCTGCCCTAGAAGTGACCGAGCATAACTAGGAAACATTCAAATCTGCGTATCTAGGAACACGTTCAAAAATGCGTATCTAGGTTACTGCAACTAAGTAACCTGTTTTGCCTTGCGATTAGCGGCCGGAGGAGCGAGCCTCCACCACTCTATGTACTGAATGGGTGACACGGGTTTAGTTCTTCACATAAACACAAATTCACTATCACCACTGGAGTGAGAATGGGTTGACGAGCCACGAGGATAGGGAGGTCTGACCAAACCATCAACCCCAACACATGAGTTTGTTATTGTTGGGAGATTATGCTGACAGAGAGGGGACCACCCCTTTCCCTGTCCAGGGAGGCAGAGCAGAGAAGTAATTGAGAGATGTGAAAGGAGACTATATGAGTGGGGTGGATGGAGGAGATTATGTGAGAGAGATGGATGAGGAGGCTACATGAGAGGGATGGGTGAGGATGTTATATGAGAGAGTGGATGAGGACGCTATATGAGTGGGGTGGGTGAGGAGATTATATGAGAGGGATGGATGAGGAGGCTATATGAGTGGGGTGGGTGAGGAGATTATATGAGAGGGGTGGATGAGGTGGCTAAATGAGAGGGGTGGTTGTAGACGCTATATGAGAGGGGTGGGTAAGGTTATATGAGAGGGATGGGTGATGTTATATAAGAGATATGAGTGAGGTAATATAAGAGGGGTGGGTGAGGTAGAGAGGAAAATAAAACTAATACAAATAAATGGATATGTGGAAAAAAAGTGATGAGTGAAAGAATAATGAGTAATATGAGGGAAAGAGAGAATGAGAGAGAATGGAGTAGACGAGGGAGCAGTGAAGGAAGAAAAAAATATAAAAGAGATGTTTGGAGGGAAGGGAAACGGGCAGGCAGAGCAGAAAGAAAAGGATGAATTATGCAGGAAGACAAAGATAGAAAAGAAACGGTGGAATAGATTAAATTGAGATGAAGAGGAAGAAAGGAGCGAGGAAGAGGTAGATAAAGAATGGAGCGAGGAAGAGGAAAACAATAAAGCAAAAGAGGAGAGGAATAAGGAATAAAAGAGGAGTAAGATACTGCAGGGTGGCATGACCTCCCTTGATGGTCAATACATGTTGACAGGAAACAGTCGGGGGTCACTGTATTTTCTCCATTAAACACACACTTTTTTAACCCTGTAAGCTGTAAAAATACTTCACCGTTTGACATTTAATGTCTTTTTGAAACATTTATTGATGAATGAAAACTGAGAAGAAAGACGAGAATGCGCCGTTATTCCACGATACTGCACTCTGAAGAATTAGCAGGTGATTTGACGAGGGAAAAGAGCTGAGGGGAGATGTGACTGTTGATAA
>NC_069402.1:86032096-86054596 GCF_026875155.1 Cherax quadricarinatus | reverse complement strand
AAGTGAGATCCTCGACATTACTACTCCCAGGTCCCTTACATTATTTTTCCGCTCTATTGTATGGCCAGAGTCAGTTGTATTTCTCTGTTCTAGTTATTATTCCCCCAGTTTTCCATAACGGAGTTGTTGGAATTTGGGCCTCATTGAACATCATATTTTTTATCGTTGCCCATTGGAAAACTTTGTTTATATCTTCTTGGGATTAAAACCCCGTCCTCAGCAGATGACAGCCTCCCTGCAGATCCTAGTATCATCCGCAAAGGATGATACGGTGCTGTGGTGTTGTATATCTCTGTTTATGTTGATGTGAGGATAAGGAATAAGATGGGGGCGAGTACTGTGCCTTGTGGAACAGAGCTCTTCACTATGGCAGCCTCCGAATTTAACTCTGTTGACCATACTCTTTGTGTTCAATTTGTTAGGAAGTTGAAGATCCATCTCCCACTTTCCCAGTTATTCCTTTAGCCGTATTTTATGGGCTATTACGCCATGATCGCATTTGTCAAATGCTTCTGCAAAGTCTGTGTATATTAAATCTGCATTCTGATTTTTCTACAGTGCATCCAAGGCCATGTCATAGTGATCCAGTAGTTGTGAGAGGCAGGAGCGACCTGCTGAAACCCCATGTTGCCCTGGATTGTGCAGATTTTGGGAATCCAGGTGATTTGCCCAATCCTGCTTCTTAGCACTCTTTCAAGATTTTTATGATGTGGGGGCGTCAGAGCTATTGGTCTATAGTTCTTAGCTAATGCTTTGCTGCCACCTTTATGGAGTGGGGCTATATCCGTTGTTTTAAGTGACTGTGGAATTTCACCCATGTCCAAGCTCCTCCTCCATAGTGTACTTAGGGCACGCGGGGAGGGGTTTCTTGCAGTTCTTAATGAAAACAGAGTTTTCCCCGTGTTGGGCCGGGGTGAGTGCATAGGCATTGTTGTCAATGGCATTTTCGAAATCTATCGGAGTTAGGGTAATGTCGGAATCTGGCATACATTTATGGAGTTTTGAGGCTCATTCATGAAGAAATCATTTGGGTCGTCGATCCTCAGACCGATTAGTGGATCACTAAACACAGAGTCGTACTGGGATTTCATATTTCACTCATTTCCTTGTAGTCATCTGTGTAAGTCCCATCCTGTCCAGAAGTAAGGTCCGATACTAGAATGGTATTTGCCCTTTGTATTCTTATTGGCTATCTTCTAAAAAGAAATCATTTGTATCTAACTTTTTTCAATGTTCACCTAAATAGCTATACACACTAAGCTCCTCTGCTCACCTGGTAATCCGGGTATAAAGTCATTTAGTATTAAGTTTGTCTTTATCGCGATAGAGTTTCCGACATTCCCAGGACACGCCTCCATTCGTGTATCAGATGTTCAAAGCACTCCAGAAGGAAGAGCTCCAGTGACACTTCATCGTCTATCCTGTAGATGGAGCGTCCATTTTCTTCTCCAGTTTTTAACTCCTCTTCTCTACTTCCATTCTCTTAGGGAATATGCCCTAGAACATCTTCGGCTACCCAAGGAGTTTGATTCCTTCAAGGCACTATCTGGTTATGGATCCATGTCATTAAGACCTCTTCCAACATGTTTCGTTTAATGACATGGTTTATTACCTGGTACGTGACCTGTTGTAGAGGGAAGGTGGGTGTTTTGGTGACTGTATTTGAGGGAATGGTGGTGTTTGGGACTGTTTGGAGGAAGGGTGTTGTTGGTGACTGTTGAGGGAGGGTGAGGTGGTTGGAGAATGGTTTTGAGGAGGGGTGTTGTTTGGTGGACTGTTGAGGAGGATGGGGTTGTTTGGGTGGGACTGTTGGAGGAGGGGTGGATGTTGGTGACTGTTTTGAGGGAGGGGTGTGTTGGTGAACAGGTTGAGGGAAGGGTGGTGTTTTTGGGACTTGTTGAGGGGAGGTGTGGTGTGGGTGACTGTTTGAGGGAGGGGTGGAGTTGGTGGGACGTGTTTTGAGGGAGGTTGGGTGTCTGGTGACTGTTGAGGAGGGTTGGTGTTGGTGGACTTGGTTTGAAGGAGGGGTGGTGTTTTGTGACCTCTTGATGGAAGTTTGGTGTTTGGTGACTGATTAATGAAGGTAGGGAGGTTTGTGTGGACTGTTAGGGAGGGGTGGAGTTTTTGGTGACCTGTTGCGAGGGAAGGTTGGTGTTTTGGGTGGACTGTTGAAGAGAAGTCGGTGGTGTATTGTGGACTGCGTTAGGGAGGGGTGGTGTTGGTGACTGTTGAAAGGAGGAGATGTGTTTGGTGGATGTTGAGAAGAGAGGTGTGCCTGCGAACTTGTTGAGGGGGTTGGTTGTAGTGTACTCCTTGAGGGAAGGGTGGGTGGATGGTGTGAACGGTGCTGAAGGGAGGGGGGTGTGGGTGACATGTATGAGGGAGGGGTGCTATTGGAGTGACTGTTGAGGAAGGGTGGTTTTTATGGTTGACTGGTTGAGGGAAGGGTGATGTTAGGGGGGTGCAAACTGTGATGGAGGGAGGGGTTGTGTTGGTGACTGTTTAGGGAGGGGTGGGTGTTGGTGACTGTTGAAGGAGGAGTTGGTGTTTGGTGAGTTGTTTTGAGAGAGAGTGGTGTTTTGGCGAACTGTTTGAGGGAGGGGTGGTAATTGTGTACTGTTGTTGGGATTTGGTGGAGTTGGGTGTACTGTGTCCAGTGCGAAAGGGTGGGTGATTGTGAAAGTTGAGGGAGGGGGGTGATGTTGGGACTTGAGGGAGGGGTGGAGTTGGAGACTGTTTTTAGGGAGAAGGGTGTGATTTTGACTGTTAGAGGGAGGTGGGGTGTTGTGTGACTGTTGAGGGAGGGTGCTGGCAGGGTACTGATGCAGGAAATGGTGGTGTATGGTGAAACTGTTGGCGGTATGGGTTGCTTAATAGGGCGACTGATTTTTGAGGGAGTTGTTTGAGGTGGTGAGTATTGCGGAGAGAGGTGCTGTATTGCGAACTGTTGAAGGAGTGGTGGTAAATTGTTGACTTGTTGAGGGATGTTGTGGAGTTTGGAGCAATTATAGAGCGAACGGGTGGTGTTGTGAATGTTTGAGGAGGGGTTGGTGTTTGGTGACTTTAGGAAGGGGTGGTGTTGGTTGACTGATTTGAGGGAAGGGTGGTGTAGGTGACAGTGAGGGTAAGGGTGATGGTTAGAGTCTGTTGAAGGGAAAGGGTGTGTTTGGTGGCTGTTTGAAGGAAGGGTGGGGCGTTGGTGTTTGACTATGAGGAAGGGAGTAGTTGGTGACTGTTTAGGAAGGTGTTGATTGTGACGTGTTGAGTGAGGGTGATGTGTGACTGTGATTGAGGTAGGGTTGGGTGTTGGTTTGAACTGTTGAGGAAGGAGGTGTTTTGCTACTGTATAGAAGGAAGGGTGGGTGGTTGGTTGAGTGTTTGAGAGGGATGGGTTGGTTGTTGCTGACTGTGTTGAGGAGTGGAGTGTTTGGTGAACATGTATGAGGGAAGGGTGATTTGCCGACTTGTTTGAAAGAAGGATGGAGTTGGTGACTGTTGAAGGGAAGGGTGTGTGGTGCCCCATGTAGAGAGAAGTGTGTGGGTGAGTTTTTGGTTAGACCTGTTGATGGGATGAGTGGTTGCTGGTTACTGTTGAAGGGAATGAGTAGTGTTGGTGGACTGTATTGAGCAGGTGGTGCCTGTAGACTGTGATGAGGGGTTGGATTGAGGAGACTGTTTGATGGAAGGGTGGTGTTTGCGACTGTTGAAGGAATTGGTGTGGTTTTTTTGACTGTTGAATTTTGAAGGGTGTGTTGGCGACGTTGACAACTGAGTGTGGTGATTGGCGAACCGTTTGAAGGAAGGTTCTGATGGTTTCTGTTTAGGAAGGGGTCCAGGTGTAGGTGACTGGTTTGGAGGAAAAGTGTTGTGTTTGGCAAACCTGTTTGAGGGAAGGTGGTGGTTTTTTAGTTACTGTTGAGGGAGTGAGTGGAGTTCGGGGACATGTAGAGGGAAATGGTGTGTTGGTGACTGGTTGCGGGAGGTGGTGTAATGAGTGAACTGTTGAGAGAAGGATGGAATAGGCGACTGTTCGAGGGACGGGTGGTGGTTTTTTAGGCGACGTGTTAAGGTGAAAGGATGTGTTTGGCGGAACTGTTTGAAGAAAGGATGGTGTTTGCGATGACTGTCTATGCTGGAAAGGCAGGTGTTGGTATGACATTTTAGAGGGAAGGGAAGCGGTTTAGGGTGACAGATGATGGGGGGGGTGTTGTTCACTGGTTGAAGGGAAAGGTGTGTTTGTTGACTGTTGAGAGAATGGTGTGGTTGGTGACGTTTGAGGGAAGTGTGGTTTTGTTGGTGACTGTTTGAGGGAAGGGTGGTGTTGGTGATTATAGTGAGAATACGTGTAGTTGGATTGACTGATTTAACTGTAGTCCTTGGTTATACATCAGATTACTGCTAAACCAGAACACCTCAATCTTTTTTTCGAGCAATCCGTAATATTAAGAACCAACATTATTAGGTGTAATAAGTGGCCAATAGGTTTATATTTGTCCAGTACAACCATTTAGAACTTTTTGCATTTGTCATAATTAAGACTGCATCAGCCCACTTCTCCGACCATGCCACAGTCCTATTCAAATCTTCCTGGAGTGCTCGAAATTGTTCCCCCCCCACGTCAGAATGAAAATTCGACTGCCTATTTTGTTGTCATCGCGGCAAAACTTGCCGATGTCCGCCACTTTATGCCCCCATCTCATGTCCGTTCTTTGTAGATCTGTGAAAACAGTCAGGGAGGCTCACCCAACGACTGACCCCTGTTTGAGAAACCGCTCGTGACGGCTTCCCCCCCCACTTCTGAATCCCTCCCCATTTATGCAAGACACTCTGCTTGCCCTAATTGTCAAAACCCATGCCTCTATCCAGGAAAAAAATTTCTCATCCTATTCCAATTTCATTAATTATTCTCAATAGCCTCTGATGTGGGACCCTGTCAAAAAGAGCCCTCAACTGAAGTCCATATACACAATAATCAATTCATTACCATGATCTAACCTCCTCAAAAACCTTAGTGGAAAAAAAAGTTAATAAATTTCGTTAAGGCAGGAACCCCCTTTTGTAAAACCCAGGGGGCGGGGGGGGGGTGGGGGGGGGGGTAATTCGTTGAATAATTTATGCATTCAGGTGGCTACGAACTGCCCCCTCGGCAATTATATTGAATTTTCCATAAATTTTCCCACTATGGAGGTTAGGCTATTGTCCTATAGCTCTCCGAAGAGCTAAGACCTGTCACCTGTTTTTTTAAAATTAGGCTATCACATTTACCCAATTTATTCCACTTAATCTGGCACCATGCCAGTTCTTGTAGTGATAGTTGAAAAAAGATTAGCCAAAGGGTGCTAAGCTCCCTCCTTTTACAATTCCTTTAGAACCCTTTGCATACAGTTCATCAGGGCCTGGGGAATTTGTTATGGAGTTTTTAAATTTATCTATTTGCCTAAGGACCCATGTCCGACTTGTGACCCAAAATGTGCACAGTTATTATAGTCCCTGTTCTACATAATTTTATCATTTACTGGAAATATCGCTGGTATCCTCCCTTTTTAAAAACTGACGAGGAAGTAATGGTAGTTAAAAATTTCTACACAAGTTTCCCTTTCACTGTCCAGTGTAGCAGACCGAACATTTTTTTAGAGTTGGGCCTATCTGTCCCTGATTTATTTACTTCTGTATACCTGAAACGAATCTCTTTTGGGTATCTTCGATCCACTGCAAACTTTACACCTCAAATAATCTCTTATTGCTTTTCAATTCCCTTTTTTATTTCTTCTCTTTAACGCAAATATACGATTTCTAATTACCCCCTCTTCCTCTTTTTGTTTTAGCCTATATATGCCCTCACTTTTGACCAATCAGATTAATTTTTTTTAAACACACAGTTTCAATGGGGAGTTTTCCATTTAGGAACATCATTTTTGTTGATCTGATTTTCCCTTATTTGGAAACATAATTGACTGAGCAGCATAGAACTATGGCATGAAAGCATCATAAAACGGCAACCATCACCACTAACCTGAAAACCCTTAGTCAGTCAATCCAGTTCAAGCCCACCTAAGTAACTTTTCAGTCCCTACTGAACGTCAGCCCAAGCGTCAGTCTCAGGGACGGAGACTTTGATTGCCAATTAATCTAGGGGAATTCCATGATATGTACACAACGTATGAATTTGTGATCACTCTCCCAAGCTACTTCATAACCTTCAAGATTATTAATTAGTGTTTCCCCCTACTGGCAAGACTAAGTCAGGAGGCGTTAGTTCCCCATTTGGCTTCTGTCACAACGGTTTTAAAAAACAATCCTAGATTCGTAAAACAAGAAAAGTCCACCCCGCTCCTAAATTTTCCTGTCAAATATGGCTCCAGTCAATCTGGTCATATTGAAATCTCCCATAGCACGAACATTTTTTCGTATGTAGATGTCCCTTACGAATATCGTCCCAAGTAGAAGTTAAATACTTGCGCTCTCCCTATACAAGAATTTGGGAGGCCTGTAAAATCACACCCAAAAATTAGTTTTTCTTCTCGGCCCTCGAAAGCTGTAACCAAACAGATTCATGGCTGACGCCTTTCTAATTTAATAACTTGTCCAAACCCAACAATTTAAATGTCCCCTGACGAACATCGCTACTCCACCCCACCATTTCCTGTTTGACTCCTGTCAGTGTGGGAAAAATAATTTATAGCCCTTGTATAGTTACATTCAAGACAGGGCCATCTTCTATCTCTTTCCCAAATTGAGCCAGGTCCTCAGTTTATATGCAATAATTATCTAAGTTTACCTGCGCACTGGCAATTAATCTTAGCTTCATCAATCTTATTACTAACACTCCTGCAATTAGTAAATTAGTGAAACCTTAAGGGACTAGTCCCCCCATTTTGCTGCCTCTCTGCCTGTCCCCCTTTGATTTGCAGACCTGTTCTATTGTCCTTTATTTATAACTTCGATGGCTGAATGCCTTATTATACATTTTATAACTGTTTCCACACCCTGATGTTTGCAACCTGCTTGTTTTCCCCACACACACCCCAAACCTTCTAACTTTCCATTCATATTTTATTTAAAAACAAAGGAGCATTATCCAACCAATGGCCCTCTCAATCGAAATCAGCAAGTGCTACCACCCCTGCCCCAGAGGAGAATGTAACCAAGCCCCTTGCATACATATCAATGTTTGAGCCACAAAAAAAAAGAACACGTTACGTTATTCCCAGATGTCAATGAAATGGAATTGAGCGAGCAAGATTTCCCATGCAGTATCTGTCCCCCATGCCCCACCAACTTTACCGCCAATAGTACCCAGAACCAGTCCAGTCATTTTCCAACTCACCCCTTCTAGGGCAAAGATGCTACATAATGAATGGGATTCCCTCCCCAATAGACTTAAATGCAAATTCTTTATAGCGACCTGTACTTAATCTAAGCAGCTCCTTCGTCTCCTACCCATCCCAATATCATTTCCTACCCGAGCACGTGAACAGATAATGGGCCCCTTGTACCCATTACCTGACATGATAAATAATCCCGCCTGTTGACAATGTCCCCCAACACCAGCTCCATGGAAGCACACTCCTATCCTCTCTCAATCTTCTTCTATTCCAATTACAAAAAGCAACGGACCAACAAACTCTTATCTTTACCTGAAGTCACCAAACCACACGGAATTGCGCTTATACCTTCATTAGCAGGGGCAGTAGTACCCTTAACCTTCACTGGCCACTGAAGTACTTTTCATCCGGAGAACAGAGAAGGCTATTTCCTACCCTTCAGATCTTCACATCTTATAGTTACCCTTACTCTGAATGCGCCCTCCATTACTGTGAACAATCGCCACTTGAGCAGGTGCTGAGCCTGGCACCTCACATGAGCTTGGTATCCGTTTGGCACCACTCTCCCACCACCAGCCTCCTCACAGTGAGAGACAGACAGCACCTCACTGAGCTAGAATCCTCATTCCCCCACATTTCTCCAACCACCTCCACACTCTACTCCCAGGCCCATTTGAGGTGGAGACCTTTCAGCCCTCCAAATCTCCCTCCCTGGAGAAGCAAGAACTCTCCACCCTTCAACTCTCCAACCTCAGATTTATAAAACACTGATTAGAAGCAAGCCCATGCATTGTGTAACCCGAGTCCACGCTTAATCCCCAAAGCCAGCTCATGATCTTGTGAAACCCTCACTGGACGTACTGACCACTGACGCGCACTGAGGTATGAGAATAGAATTGGTGAGCAAGTATTTAATGCCTTGTGAACAGAGACTTTTTAACGTGGCCTACCTGGGACCTTTGCGCTCTGTTACTATTACTCTTTGGTGTTCTATTTTGTCCAGGAGTATAGCTCTCAATCACCAACTAATGCCTGTTATTCCTCTTATCACACGATTTTGTGTTGCTATTACACGATGGTCACACCGTCGAAAGCTTTTTCAAAGTCCTGTGCGTATATACGATCTGTCCTAATTTTTGTTTATTCCTCCTTACACCCTCAGCCATCCTAGGACCTTGACATAAAAATGGTCCCCCACGAAGCTGGTACAAGGCCTGAAAGGCGACTTGCTCTAAACCTGTGTAATTCCCTGGGTTGCGTATTGATGGGTAAAATCTAGTGTTGGCGATCTTGCTTCTTAAATCATCATTGAAATTTTTTATTATGATAAGGGATGTAGGTGCCTATCGGTTCCTGTTAGTTAGCTTATTGAGCAGTTTCTTTAACTGCCACCTTTGTGGCGTGGGCTATGACTTTTTGTCTTAGTGTTGGTGTCCCACCACCCCTCGCTAGAGAAATGGCCGAAGGCAACAAAAATATGGGACTACTTGTGTAATTTTCTTAATGAAACACGGAGTTTATACAATTTATTCTGGGATCCTGGGGCAGAGATCATGGCATGTGTCAATTATTGCCTCTTCAAAGCTTTTGTGAGTTAGAGAATAATAATACTGAAAAGATTTTTTTTGAGATTGTCTCCAAATTTTGAGGGTTTCGTTCATAAAGATAAATTCAATTTTTGGACTATTCCCGATCCTAGTCCTTGGGCATGGCTCGCATGACAACAGTTATATTGAGAGCGGCTTGTTAGTATCACATTTTCTTGGGCTGTCAATCTGTGGTAATGTCCCATCTGCCCTAACAGGCCAGGAAGAACCCAATACTGAATGTTGTATTTTCCCTTAGATTTAGGAACAATAAGAAATGAAGTATTTTTTTTTGCCTTATTATTTTAGTTCCTTCCCTTTGTGATTTCCTTGTCTCCTTGTAAGATTCTTTTTCAGCATAAGTCTCGTACAATCTGCCAATTTTCCTTGACGAGTGGCTCTTTTTGAATCCCTTCGTATTTCAGATATATTGACCCACCCAGACAGCTTCTGAGATCGACTTTGCCTTTCATTCTGTGTATAGGCGCGATTCTCTTCTCTTATCTAGTTTACATCTTCTCTTTACTTTTTCTTAATGGAAATGGCATGAGCAGCTTCTCAAGAACCACAGAAATCATTTTTTCAAGCAAAATGATGTTCGGATCCGCGTTTGTTTTAGATACGCTTCCCAGACTTTTGGTTTTTACATTTTATGGAAACATGGTTTACTTTGATTCCATTTATTGGTTTTTGTGTATTGGAAATTGGGGGGAATTTTCCCGTGGGAAGAAACTTTTCATGAACGGCTCACATTTTGCTGGTCAATTAAACCCTGTGCATACATGTCCCCCTGTACCTCTATTATGTTTGCGATCTGAAGTGAATTGTCCCCTTTGATATGGTTATATTATGTATCTGATTGTCCGTGTTAGTGAAGATGAGATTCCAGCGTAATTTTTCTAGTCTTTAAGCTCCTCAACTGATTGCCGGGTTTAAAGGTGAAATTTGGCACAGAATTTAAATAGCTTCGTTGTTGAATTTTCATCGAGCTGCCTCCCGGGTAATCCACCTGCTGAAACATTGTATTTGCTATACTACCTCCATTTAGGTTCTCAAGTTGAAAATTCTCCTAGAAGTAAGATGTTTTGGGGCAAGGATTGGCAGTATTTTTCCTAGACAGTGGTCAATTTCACAACAGCTCCTGAACTGCTGAAAGTTTTGCATCTGGAAGGCTTGTAAAACCCCACAAATGACAAGGTTTTTGGTTTTTTTCAATTCGTTAACTGCCATAACTTCAACTAACATCCCTTATTTGAGGTGTTTTAGTATATCTGTGCAAATGACGACTCTGTGACTGTACAGGCCAACCCCTCTTGTTGCCTTTTAGTCTGTGTTCGCATCTTGAAAAGTATAACACCTGGCATCCATATTCGTGTCCATAATTATCCTTTATGTGGGTCTCCCTGTGGAAGCTGCAAACTATTGCATAATGAACCCCCGAGTTGAGCAGTCCCATGATGTAAGTAAATATATTTTGTTGTTTTTTTGCGACCCCTGAAATTTTGCAAAGAGCGAATGTCGTGTATATTGGTGGAATTTCGGGGGGTGCCGGTATATTTGCTGACCTCCTAATATCTGTTTTGTTCCTTGATCAGATGGCCAATTGTCCCCGTGCCACTCTGCACCAGAAGGAGATTTTCCCTCCGGCCCTAAAAAACTTCTGGTTTTCCAGGAGAGGTGTTGGCCTCTCCACTTATTGTTTCCCAAGTCTGGCTTGGTCTGTGTCTTCTAGTCCCTTATAGGTGAATGTGCCTGGCAGTATGCGTTGTAGCATTTTTTCTTTCATGATTGAATTAGTGACATGAGTGGACAATTACCACAATAAAAATGCACAGACGCACATGTTGGTTCCTTTCAATCTAACAACAAATTTTAGAATGACTTCGCTAGGTTTTTTGCGCTGTCTCCCCGAAGTGTTTAGTCTGTCAACAGCCTCCACACTGGATATGTCTAACCCAGTGTTGGGCTAGTCAAGGTCTTCTCCACTCCCCTTTTGGTGCTGGTGAAGCCCATTCAACATGAAGTGCTGATTGCTAAGGCGACCTTAGCCATTGCCTTGTAAGGGTGCTTTGGTAGAATGTTCAGACCTCGTTAGACGTTGGGAAGGATGATAAGTTTTTGTTGGTGTCTGTGGAATGCACCGACCAACACTTTCCTTCATCACAAAAGTCCTACAAGAAATATAGCCTATTCACATCACCGATGTCTCCACGCACTAACAAACTTTGAACAAACTATAGGACGACATACAGTGGATTATATATTCACATAACCACACTGTATAAAATACTCACTGTTTTCTCCTTGGTAAAGTACATCATGAAGGTACTTTATAAATCAGTTTATTTAGCTTAGATGAAGAGGTACATAGACTGTAAATATTTTAGTAAACCCCAATGTTTTGCAGATTAATATTGAAAATTCCACAAAAAATATACCCCAGGCCTGGAAGAGTTATGGTGGTAATTTATGCATGGGATCATGTCAGCCGCACCTGGCCGGGTGTTTAAGGACTAGGTGGACTGTTGGTTTTATGTATCATTTTTTTACAACGTCTCAACCTAGGAAGCGACATGCTATATTATATAGTAGCTTCGCTGCTTGTTTACTATGTGCAGCTTGCGACCCAAGTAGTCGACCTGGAATGAGACATTCACATATTTAAGATCCGTTAGGTGTTTTATGGTGTCACTGCAGTTAAGTGATAGTGAGCGAGATTTTTCGTAACCTTTAGTATACGTTACTGAAGAAGTTTTTATAGTGTATTCCGTTTCCGTCCCTCATGCATAGATTACCCAAATTTTTATTATGCCCTGAGCTTTTCATTGTTATTGTTTTATTATGTTTTAAAAAAAACATTTTAGCTGTTTTATATGTATCAATGAGATGTGCCTGCCCCTAGAAGTGAACCCGAGCAATTAACTAGAAACAATTCAATCTGCGTAATCCAGAGGAACACGTTCCACAAAATGCGTATCTAGGATACTGAGCAACTAAGTCAACCTTTTTGCCTTGCGTCATTAGCGGCCGGAGGAGCCGAGCCCTCCACCACTCTATGGTAACTGAATGGGTTACACGGGTTTTAGTTCCATTCACATAAACACAAATTTTCCCCTATCACCAAAAGGAAGTGATGAATAGGGGTTTCAACGACGGAGCCCACGAGGGATAGGGAGGTCTGACCAAATCATCAACCCCAGACACAATGAATTTTGTTATTTGGGGTGGGCACTTATGCTGGACAGAGAGGGGACCTTAACACCCTTTCCCTGTCCAGGGAGGCAGAGCAAGAGAATAATTTGAAGAGATGAAAGGAGACCTATATGAAGGTGGTGGGATGAGGAGAATTAAAGAGTGTAGAGATGGGATGATGGAGGCTACCATGAGAGGATGGTGAGAGTATGTTATAATGAGAGAAGTGGATGAGGACGCCTATATGAGTGAGGTTGGCGGTGGAGGCATAGTTAATAGAGGGATTGGGTACATGAGAGAGCTATATTTGAGGTTGCGTGTGGGTGAGGGAGAGAATTATTTGAAGAGGGGGTAGACTTATGAGAATTGGGCTAAATGATGATGGGGGGTGGATGTGTAGGAGCCCGCTAAATGAGAGGGGAGGGTTAAAGGTGTATATGAGAGGTGAATGGTGAATTAGAATATTAAGAGAAATGAGTGAGGAGTAATATAAGAGGGTGGTGAAGGTAAGAGTAGGGAAAATAATAACCCTAATACAAATAAATGGATATGTTGGAAAAAAGTGATTCAGTGACAATAATAATGAGATATAATAGAGGGAACAGATAGAGAATGATGAGAGAGTATGGGGATTAGACGAGGAGCAGTGTAGGAAAGAAACAAAAATAATAAAAGAGGCATTTGTGGAGGGAGGAGGAAACGGCTAGGCCAGAGCAGAAAGAAAAGGATGAGAATTTTGCCAGGAAGACAAGTGGTAGAACAGAAAACGGTGGGAAATAGATTAAATTGAGAGTGAAGAGGAAGAAAGGAGCGAGAAAGGTAATAAAGAATGGAGCGCGAGGAAGAGAAAAAACAATAAAGCAAAAAAGAGGAAAGGAATAATAGGAATAAAAAGAGGAGTAAGATACGGCGACCAGGTGGCATGACACCTCCCGTTTGATGGACCAAATACATGTTTTTGTAAACAGGAAACAGTCGGGGTCACTGTAAATTTCTCCATTAACACACACTTTTTTTAACCTGTAAGCTGGTAAAAATACTTCAACACCCGTTTGAACCTTAATTGTTCTTTTTTTTGAACATTTTATTGCTGAATGAAAACCCGCGAAAAAAGAAAGAACGAAAGAATGCGCCCGATTATGTTCCACGATACTGCACACTGCTGAAGAATTAGCAAGGTGATTTGACGGAGGGGAAAAATCTGAGGTGGAAGAAGTGTACTGTTAGATAAGAGAGCCGATTGTGAAGAAAAAACTTGTCCGTAAGAGCACTTGATCACGTTTCATCCTCCTTTTTAGAAATTTTATATAGTCATCGATGCTTAATCTCAAGAGCAACAACCATGAAGATCTTCCCCAGCATCGATGAGGTAGAGTGTGAATAATCGTCGGTACACACTGCCATTGGCACGACTTTGAAAAACACCTTCCGCAGCATGGCGAGTAGGTCCAGACCTCGGTCAATATACAAGAAGCCCAGACCACACTTCCAGCAGAGAGTCGCAATGCTTTCTGGTGAGCTGGTTTTTAGATAATAATAATGAAAAGTAATACTAATGAATCAGGTAAAAGAAAGGTGATCATACTCTAACGTAAACAGAACCAAGTACCGCCACAGCAACTCTGAACAGGGATAGTCAGGTTTTATGTCTGTACCAGTCAGTCGAGATGATGAAACAGATGTTTAACGGATCAATGATCAATTGACATTCTGTCTGTGACCGGCAATAACCTGGGTAAATAACCCCAATAAGTTTGTTAGGTGTTGATGAGGCAAGCTGTTTGTTTATAATGAAATGACAATATTTTTGGTAAGTAACCGACCTATATTTATTAATTATTCAATTTTAATATTATAAATTATTAATATAATTATTTATAATTATTATTATGATTAATTATTTATTTTAAATACCATAATTTCCCCATCCAATCATTTAGATTAGTGAAATATTACTATAGAAATTTAATCCATTATTAGTTTATTCTGAGATTTAATACTCTATTTCCCTAATGATATCTAAGAAAAAAAACAAGAAGAGTAAATAACATACGCCGTCATTCATTACAATCGCTGTTCTTCCTAAAGTTCCCTAGTGAAATACGGAATGACCTCCGAATTGCAAACACACCCCCACCCATTCTTCATGTGTATTAACGGTACTTCTCACCTCCTTTATCCCCCTTTCCTCATCCCCTCTCTCCAACCCCTTCTGGCACGACTCCCTTTCCTTCAGCCTAGATTTGTATACCCTCCTAGTCACCTTTATTGTAGGCCACCATCCTCTTATCATAATGATAAATTTTTTAAATGAGTTAATGGTTTATGAACCTATTATTAGGGAATTAATATGCTTATGAATGTATTCCAATTATATTGAAATTATAATGCTAGTTGCTACTAGTTTTTATCGAAAAATGGTTTATTAATATTTAATGCTAAATTAAATCAATGGGTGTATTAATATAATTATTATTATTAAAATTAATTTATTACGAGATAGCAAGTAGTAGTAGTAAAGAAGAATTAGTAGAAGTAGTCTTTAGTAGTGTATTGCCTATAAAGGGTTCCCCCGAAGGAGAACGACCTAAGAACATTTTTTTGATAGACACACCAGGTTTCTCTAGTACTACATGTTTAACACAACAGATTACTAGGATGATTTGAGTTGTTTGCGCGGTAAAACGAGTTCGTCTTTGCCGGGAATCAAACCCAGGCCTTTTTGGTCCGTGCGAGTTGACCCAGTCTCCTTTCGTTAATTGATTCATCAATATCATATTTTAAACACAAAACATTCCAAATGGCTGCACATGTACCTCGTTTGGTGGTGTGTGTGCACCATTTGTGGGTTGCAGGAATCGATTTCCCCCCCCCCCCCTCCCAGCCTCCTGGTCCCCGCCTCTTCTCTGGTGGGTTACAAGGTTCCAACTCGGGGTGTTTCAAGACATTTTATCAGCCGCTTCATACAGAAGTACGTGTGTGTGTGGGGTGTTTGTGTGTGTACACGCGCTCATTATGTTCCGTGTTGAAGGCATCACAGTAAATTCTTTGTCCCAGTTTGAGAAACATTCGTTTTCTTGCCTTCCCCCAAGTCCAATTTTACTACTGCTTATAGACACAACATTTCTATGACAATACAAAAAACGTCGACCTTCAAGAATTTTATAATTTTCAAAATGGCCTGAAATAATTTATTTTTTTCAATTTTTTTTTTGTTGATTTTTTTCCTAGTTTATTTGCAATTATGAAAGAAGTTTTCCTTACCAAAGAAGGGTGTGGAATGTTTTTTTTCTACCGGAAGTAAAGGGGGTTATTTTTCCGAGGAAGATTTTTTGTTTAGTGTTCCCTGGGAGGTTACCTGGAGGTTATTCCGGTGGAAAGCAACGCCCCCCGCGGCCCGTCGCATGACAATGCCCTCATCGATGGATCAGGCCTTGATCAACAAGGCTTTACTGCTGAGGCCCGCACGCAGTCCCAACGTACTAGCCAGACAGCCCCGGCTGAATGTCCGCACTGACTTTAGGTATATCTCTGGTCCACTACTCCTCTTGAAGGCAGGCCAGGGTTTATATTGGTAAATCCCCTAATGCTTATGGAGCTGTTGAACAGTCTTTTTGCCCCGGACACTTATTGGTGTTTTTTTTCCCGTTAGTTGTACCAATGGCGCCAATGGCGCCCCGCTAATTTTTTATATTGGGGCTCACTTTTGCAATCGCCTGCCCATCTTTTACATTCGTGAGTGGAGTGATTTCTGTTTGCCAGATTTGGATCCATCCTTTCCACGATTTTCCAAGTGTAGATTCTATGATATATCTCTCCACTCCTGCGTTCCACGAGTTCAAGTCCCAAGCTGCATCCAGCGATCCAGTAATTAAGGTGCCTTTGACATAACTTAAGAATTAAACGTTGCAGTAAAGGATCTCTGGCGATTTTTCCACCTGCTTGAATGGGAGATGTTAATGTACAGGGCAGTATTCCAGCCTAGAGAGGAACAAGTGATTGAAAAGGATCACATGGGCTTGGCATCTCCTCGTTTGAAAGTTTCTCATAATCCATCCAAACATTTTTCTTTTGGCAACGTCTATCGTGGCACTGGTTGTGATCCTTGAAGTGAGATCTGCAGACAGTTACTGACGTCCCAGGTTCCCTTACATTCTTTTTCCGCTCTATTCTGTTATGGCCAGAGATCAGTAGTAATACTCTGGTTTTTTTCTAGTTATTATCTCCGTTCCATTTATTTCCATAACGGAAGTAAGTTTGAATTTTGTACCTCATATGAACATCATAATTGTTTTTATATCGTTTTTTGCCCATATGGCAAACTTGTTTTATATCTTCTTGGAGATTAACCGCGTCCTCAGCAGATGACAGCCTCATGCAGATCCAAGTCTCATCCTGCAAAGGATGATACGTGTGCTGATGGTGTAAAACTCTTGTTTTATGTCTGGAAGTAATATAAGGAAATAAGAGGGGGTCAGTACCTGTGCCGTTTGTGGAACAAGACTCTTCAACTATGGGCAAAGCGCCTACTCGAGATTACTAACTCGTTACCACAACTCATTGTGATTCATTTGTTAGGAAGAATGAAGATCCATCCCTTACCCTCTCCTCACGTATTCCCCAGTTATTCCTTTAGCACTGTATATTATAATGGGCTATTCCTCCATGAATCGCATTTTTGTCAAATAGCTCTGCAAAAGTCCCTGTTAATAATTTACTCTGCATCCTGAGATTTTTCTACCAGTGCAATCCAAGGCCCATGTCAAAGTGGAACCATAAGATATTTGTGAGAGGCCAGAGAGCGACCCCCGTTTCGCCCCTCTGTAAGCCCAAGTAGCCCTTGGATATGTGCAGCATATTTGGGAGGATCCACGGTGTATTCTGCAAATCCTTGTCATCTTCAGCACTTCTTAGTTCAAAATAATTTTAAAGACACAATAGTGGGACGTCATAGCTCTTGGTCTATAGTTCATAGCTAAATGCTTTGCTCCACCTTATGGAGTGGGGGTCTATATCCGTTGTTTTAAAGTGGACCTGTTGGAAATTTCACCCATGTCCAAGCCTCTCCCTCCCTATAGTTAACTTAAGTGGCACGCGAGAAGGGAGATTCTTGCAGTTTTCTTAAGGAAAAACAGAGTTCCACGTGTCGAGGGCCCGGGCTGAGTGCATATGGTCGATGTTTGCAATGGCATTTTTCGAAATCTTCGAGTTAGGGTAAAAAAGTCGGAAATCCTGGCAATACATTTATGAAAGTTTTATGAGGCTCTATGTTTTTATTTCCAATTGAATGATTTCATTGGGTCGTCGATACCCACCAGACCGATGAGTTGGGAATCACTAAACACAGAGACGTACGGATTTTTCCCAATAATTTTTCACCTCAATCCTTGTAGTCATCTGTGTAAGTCCCATCCTGTCCAGAAGTAAGGTCCGATACTAGAATGGTATTTGCCCTTTGTATTCTTATTGGCTATCTTCTAAAAAGAAATCATTTGTATCTAACTTTTTTCAATGTTCACCTAAATAGCTATACACACTAAGCTCCTCTGCTCACCTGGTAATCCGGGTATAAAGTCATTTAGTATTAAGTTTGTCTTTATCGCGATAGAGTTTCCGACATTCCCAGGACACGCCTCCATTCGTGTATCAGATGTTCAAAGCACTCCAGAAGGAAGAGCTCCAGTGACACTTCATCGTCTATCCTGTAGATGGAGCGTCCATTTTCTTCTCCAGTTTTTAACTCCTCTTCTCTACTTCCATTCTCTTAGGGAATATGCCCTAGAACATCTTCGGCTACCCAAGGAGTTTGATTCCTTCAAGGCACTATCTGGTTATGGATCCATGTCATTAAGACCTCTTCCAACATGTTTCGTTTAATGACATGGTTTATTACCTGGTACGTGACCTGTTGTAGAGGGAAGGTGGGTGTTTTGGTGACTGTATTTGAGGGAATGGTGGTGTTTGGGACTGTTTGGAGGAAGGGTGTTGTTGGTGACTGTTGAGGGAGGGTGAGGTGGTTGGAGAATGGTTTTGAGGAGGGGTGTTGTTTGGTGGACTGTTGAGGAGGATGGGGTTGTTTGGGTGGGACTGTTGGAGGAGGGGTGGATGTTGGTGACTGTTTTGAGGGAGGGGTGTGTTGGTGAACAGGTTGAGGGAAGGGTGGTGTTTTTGGGACTTGTTGAGGGGAGGTGTGGTGTGGGTGACTGTTTGAGGGAGGGGTGGAGTTGGTGGGACGTGTTTTGAGGGAGGTTGGGTGTCTGGTGACTGTTGAGGAGGGTTGGTGTTGGTGGACTTGGTTTGAAGGAGGGGTGGTGTTTTGTGACCTCTTGATGGAAGTTTGGTGTTTGGTGACTGATTAATGAAGGTAGGGAGGTTTGTGTGGACTGTTAGGGAGGGGTGGAGTTTTTGGTGACCTGTTGCGAGGGAAGGTTGGTGTTTTGGGTGGACTGTTGAAGAGAAGTCGGTGGTGTATTGTGGACTGCGTTAGGGAGGGGTGGTGTTGGTGACTGTTGAAAGGAGGAGATGTGTTTGGTGGATGTTGAGAAGAGAGGTGTGCCTGCGAACTTGTTGAGGGGGTTGGTTGTAGTGTACTCCTTGAGGGAAGGGTGGGTGGATGGTGTGAACGGTGCTGAAGGGAGGGGGGTGTGGGTGACATGTATGAGGGAGGGGTGCTATTGGAGTGACTGTTGAGGAAGGGTGGTTTTTATGGTTGACTGGTTGAGGGAAGGGTGATGTTAGGGGGGTGCAAACTGTGATGGAGGGAAGGGTGGTGCTGGTGACTGTCGAGGGAGGGGTGTGTTTGGTGACTGTTGAGGGAAGGGTGGTGTTGGTTGACAGATGAGGGAATGGTAGTGTTGGTGTCTGTTGAGTGGGGGGTGGTGTTGTGACTGTTGAAAGAAGGATGGAGTTGGCGACTGTTGAGAAAAGGGGTGTTGGTGACTGTTGATGGAAGGGTGATTTTGGTGACAGTTGAGGAAGGGTGGTGTTGTTGACTGTTGAGGAAGGGGTGGGGTTGGTGACTGTTGAGAAAGGGTGGTGTTGGTTGACTGATGAGGAAAGGGTGGTGTTGGTGACTGTTGAGTGGGGGGTGGTGTTGGTGACTGTTGAAAGAAGGATGGAGTTGGCGACTGTTGAGGAAAAGGTGGTGTTGGTGACTGTTGAAGGAGGGGTGGTGTTGGTGACTGTTGAGGTAATGGTGCTGATGGTGATTGTTGAGGAAGGGTGCTGTTGGTTGACTGTTGAGGGATGGGTGGTGTTGGTGACTGTTAAGGGAAGGGTGGTGTTGGTGACTGTTAAGGGAAGGGCGGTGTTGGTGACGGTTGAGTGAAGGGTTGTGTTTTTGATTGTTGAGGGAAGGGTGGTGTTGGTGACTGTTGAGGGAAGGGTGGTGTTGGTGACTGTTGAGGGAAGGGTGGTGTTGGTGACTGTTGAGGGAAGGGTGGTGTTGGTGACTGTTGGGGAAGGGGGGTGTTGGTGACTTTGGGGGAAGGGGGTGTTGGTATGTTGAGGGAAGGGGGTTGGTGATGTTGAGGGGGGGTGTTTGGGTGACTGAGGGAAGGGGGTTGGGTTTTTGTGACTGTTGAGAAGGTGGTTTTGGTTTGATGTTGGGGGAAGGGGGGTTTTTTTGGGACTTTTGAGGAGGGGTGGTGTTGGTGACTGTTGAGGGGGGTGTGTTAACTTTTTGGGGGAAGGTGGTTTGGTGACTTTTGATGGGGTGGGTTGGTGACTTTTGAGGAAGGTGGTGTTGGGACTTTGAGGGAGAAGGTGGTGTTGGTGATTTTTAGGGAAGGGGGGTTTTTTGGTGACTGTTGGGGGAAGGGGGTGTTGTGGCTTTTTAGGGAAGATGGTGTTGGTGACTGTTGAGGGGGGGGTGTTGGTGACTTTGAGGAAGGTTTTGTGACTTTGAGAAAGGGTGGTGTTGGTGTTTTTAGGGGGGGTTTGTGTGGTGACTTTTTGAGGAAGGGGGTGTTGGAGGCTGTTAGGGAACGATTGTTGTGACTGTTGAGGGAAGGGGGTGTTGGTAACTGTTGGGGAATTGTTTTTGTGACTGTTGATTGGGGTGGTTTGTTCACTAGGAAGGGGGGTGGGTGTTGGGGTGTTAAGGGGAAGGTTTGTTGGGTTCTGTTAGGAGGGTGGTGTTGGTGAATTAAGGGAAGGTTTTGTGTTGGGACTGTGAGGGGGGGTGGTGTTAGGGACTTTTTTAGGGAGGGTGGTGTTGTGACTTTGAGGGGTGGTTGGTGACTTTTGGGGGGAAAGGGGTGGTGTTGGGATTTTGAAAAAGGAGGGTGTTGGGACTGTTGAGGGAAGGGGGTGTTGGGACTGTTAGGGGTGGTTTTGGGACGTTAGAAGGGTGGTGTTGTGACTGTTGGGGAAGGTGGTGTTGGTGACTGTTGAGAGAGGGGTGCGTTGGCGACTGTTGAGGGAGGGGTGTATTTGTTACTGTTGAGGGGGTAGGGGTGTGTTGGTGACTGTTGAGCGAACAGGTTTTGGTGGGTGTGTGAGGGAGGGGTGGTGGTGTGTGAAGGTATCTAGAGGAGGGGTGGCGTTGGTGATTGTTGAGGGCAGAGGTGGTGTTGGTGACTATTGAAGGAGTGGTGGTGTTTGGTGACTTGTTGATGGAGGGGTGGTGGGGCTGAGACTATTGAGGGATCATGGTAGTGTTATGACTGTTGAGAAGGGGTGGTGTTCGTGACTGTTGAGAGGGAGGGGTGGTGTTTGTGACTGTTAGTGGGAGGGGCGGTGTTGGTGACTGTTGAGAGAGAAGGGTTGGTGTTAGCGACTGTTGAGGAAGTGATGGTGTTGGGCGACTGGTTTTGAAGGTTGGTGTTGGTGACTGTGAGGGAGGGTTGGTGTTGGTGACTGTTGACGGGGGGTGGTGTTGGTGATTGTTGAGGCTAGGGGTGTGTGTTGGTGACTGTTGAGGGAGGGGTGCAATGGGTGACTGTTGAAAAGGGTGGTGTTAGGCGATTAGCGACTGTTGAGGGAAGGATGTAGGTGGTGTCGAATTTGAGGGAAGGGTGGTGTTGTGTCACTGTTGAGGGAGGGTGGTGTTGGTGACTGTTGAGGGAAGGGTGGTGTTGGTTGAATGTTGAGGGAAGGGTAGCGTTGGTGACTATTGAGCTTGGGGTGGTGTTGTTCACTGTTGAGGGAAGGGTGGTGTTGGTGACTGTTGAGGAAGGGGGGGTTTTGGGTTTAAATGTTGAGGGAAGGGTTAGCTTTGGGGTGTTTTTGACTTGGGGTGGGTTGTACTGTTGAGGGAAGGTGGTGTTTATGACTGTTAGGATGATGGTGATTTAAACTGAGGGAGGAGGGGGGGTATCTTTGAGGGTTGAGTGGTGTTTGTGACTTTTTTGTCAAGGGAAGGCTGTGACTGGCTGTTTGCAGTACGGTAGTGCAAAGACACACACCTTACGAAGCCTTCACTTGGACAATGTTTCACTCAAAAGTGAGCAAAATTTTGTAGTACTACCATATTACTGCGCACTGACAACCCTGTTTAAGGCAAGCGAAATTGTAGACCTGGAGAATATGCAGAAAACTTTCAGTGCCTCTGCAAATTCAGTCTGGCTCCTAAATTATTGAGAACGCATGAAGTCCCTGGTAATATACTTCTTAAAACATAGGCAAGCTTACACCTGAATTTTTTTTTAGGAGGAGGAAGGATTGGTCCCAAACCTGCACACTGAAATTACTCCTTCGACAGCAAGAGACTTGGTAGATCATACAAAATATTGCCAGTAAGAAGCAAGGGTACTGTACAGCAAGATATAAATTCACTAAGTGTAAATCGGCCAAAACTCTTCATATATAAGGAGGAATACAAGCAGACTTCTATGAGGTAAGGTAGGATAACAGCTCTTTGCCAGATATACTAGACACATGTGCAACACTTGGGAATCTTTTCTCAGGAAACGTTTCGCCACATATTGGCTTCTTCAGTCCCTCAGCCTTGAGTCGACTCAAGGCTGAGGGACTGATTACCTCAGGATCCTCCTTTACTTCACCATTCTCCTTTGTATGAACTGATGAAGCAACTATGTGGCGAAACGTTTCCTGGGTAAAGTTACCCAAGTGTTGCACATGTGTCTAATATATCAACTTCTCGGTTCTCTGGATCATTTATCTACAGCTCTTAGCCTGTAAAACTTATTTTTGTAACAAAAACGGAGTTAATGGTTAGATTACTGATAAAGTGTTAGGTAAATGGACACAGATGTAACTAATGTGACATTTTGTTGTGGCAAAAGTTTCTCTCTCAAGGAGCTTTGTCTGCCCTCCAAGCTCCCGGATGCGAAACGTTGTTTATAATTTTAAATGTCACTTTGTTGCCCTCTCTTTTACTTTACCAACAAAGAGAAAGTTTTCTAGTTGGGTTCATTGAGTTAGTTCCTTGGTGC
>NC_069402.1:86021107-86031596 GCF_026875155.1 Cherax quadricarinatus | reverse complement strand
CATTCCTCTTCCCTTTAGCCAGGTTCTCTCTCTCTCTCTCTCTCTCTCTCTCCTCTCTCTCTCTCTCTCCCATACAGCCACCACTTCTCTACTATTACATCAACTCCTTTCTTTCCCTCATAGTGTTTCGTAGCTGGGTTGGTAGCGCACTCAGCTCACACATTGAGGTCTGTGGTTCGATCTCCGGTGCGAATGGAAACATTAGGATGTGTTTCCTTACATCTGCTGTCCCTGTTCACCTAGGAGGATATAGATACCTGGGTGTTAGTCGACTGGTGTGGGTCGCATCCTGGGGACAAAATTAACCTAATTTGCCCGAAATGCTCTGCATAACCAGAGTCTTTCCATATAGTATGTCATTGATGTCAGCTATGGTCTGTATACTTTGTATCATGTACTTGTAGAAATAGAGATTATTATTATTATTATTATTATTATTATTATTATTATTATTATTACTACTACTTGTACTCTTCACTAGGTTAAAGTGAGCTGGCGAGGGGGGGACTGAGGAACGTAGTTTCACAGTATTACAACAGATATTATTGTTACATTCACTGAGGAAGAGCTGAACTCCTTGGAGGGGTCACATACAACTGTTGGGGAATGCGAGGTAATTAGATTTGATCCGGGGACTAGATTATTATAATCATAACTAAGCGCTAAACCCACAAGGGTCATATAGCAATGCAGAGTAGGGCGTGCTAAAGGTTTAATATATGTTTAGTCAGAGACTAGCGAGGGAGGAGAGTATAACAGAAGTAGGAGGAAAGTAAGAATACCTTCAGTTAACTCAAGATTCTTAAATCGGCATTAACCTTCCTTGAAGAAAGGTGGATAGATATCCCCTAAACCACGAAACGGGTGGGGTTTAAACCCATGGCAAGCGAGTCATAAGACTCGAGGCCAGTGCGTATAAGCCACTGGGACATCTGGCTACAATAAGATTCACCCAACTAGGTATATTTGTACACCATGTTTACCTGGAGTTTACCTGGAGAGAATTCCGGGGGTCAACGCCCCCGCGGCCCGGTCTGTGACCAGGCCTCCTGGTGGATCAGAGCCTAATCAACCAGGCTTTTGCTGCTGGCTGCACGCAAACCAAACGTACGAGCCACAGCCCGGCTGATCCGGAACTGACTTTAGGTGCTTGTCCAGTGCCAGCTTGAAGACTGCCAGGGGTCTGTTGGTAATCCCCCTTATGTGTGCTGGGAGGCAGTTGAACAGTCTCGGGCCCCTGACACTTATTGTATGGTCTCTTAACGTGCTAGTGACGGTTTGTGGTTTGAAATCGTGTTACTACGATTTCGGGAGTCATTATGACGTAAGTATTGTCTTGTATGTTTGCTTACCATTCCTGTTGAAATACGTACAGGTGCAAAATCTCGAGGAAATACGAAAAGTGTACAGTTTTGTAGAAATACGATAAACAGTGTATAATTTAGTTCTTATTGTGATGGAGTAACGTATACAGTTTGTGGTAATACACTAAACCTGTAGTTAGCAGCGGTCACAATATACACAACGAAAATCAAATATTCCACCAGTAATCTCTTTGGAGTCCAGTCCCTGGACCAATTATGTACCTCTGTAATCTTTTGACTACCGCCCACAGGATGGGTATGGGGTGCATAATAACATATTAAACTAAAAACTAATCTTCATCTACAGAAGCCACCGGCGCCCAAACATGCAAGTTATACTTTCTGTATCAAACTGAACACATATTACTCTGTTTAATATTTTTCCAGTAGTCCTTTTCATGAGCTAGTCCAAAATCACCCAGTGAGCCACTAATCTGGATTCGTCCAATGACCGGATTAAAACGGATTCATCGATAACTAGGTATCCTCTGACTGGTTTCACTAACTGACGGGGCTTTATGCACCCTCATCAAACACCCAAACAGTAACTACAACAAATAGATACAATACAGAAAGATAGATCTACTGTTAAGGTGATTACTACTAAAAATATAAAGTGATCCACAAGCCGGATTCGTCCAGATTCGCCGGATTCGGGCGGATTCCAACGGTTTCGTTGAAAATAAAGCCAAACCGGAAGATCTGTTACAAAAAATTAAAAAGTTCTAGGATTTATAGACTAGCTAGCTAGGAGAGTTGTCAAGTATTGTAAGATGACCACCACCATGAAGATCTGTGTAGTCTGCAGCAAGGGTAAGGAACGAAAACTTACCTGGATTGCTTGCAATCTCTTTGGTCAATGGTCCCATGGTATATGTAGGGATTTTAAACCAGTGACCACACTTGACATAAACTCAGAGAGATGTTTTTGGGTCTGCCCAAACGAGATACAGCTGTATGAGGAAATTACATCTATATTAAAAGACAAGAACACCATGTCAGCAAGGTATGACAGCTGGGAAAATACGATGGGTGGTAGGGAAAGGGCTGTTTTCGACAGTGCTCCTCAGGGTGCTAGTGTTGTCCTGGAGGAAAGTGCTCCAGAGGGTGCTAGTATTGTCCTGAAGGAAAGTGCTCCATAGCGTTCTAGTGATGTCCTGGAAGACAGTGCTCGTGAGGTTACTAGTGTTGTCCTAGAGGACAGTGAAGACAACGTTATTCAGTCCACAGAGGCTCAAAATAGAGATACTGCTGGAGATGGATCAAAAGGGGATGATGCCTCACGGAACAGTGTCGACACACTACCAGCAAAACCTGGTGAAAGCACTGATGTCCATACAGGGGTGAAAGATAGGGAGGAAACAGAAAAAAATAAATGCACCAGCAGTGAACGCAGCTACAATAAAGTCTAGGAAACAGAATTACAATCTATGTATCTTGGGTATCTGCAGGCACGGTATATCTGGTAAAACAGGTGGGACATGCACCTTTGACCATCCCAAAAAATGCCGCATCCACATGACAACAGGAGAGTGCAACTTCCCTTCTTGCAACTTATTTCACCCAGAAATGTGTCACTCATCAATCCATGAAAGAAAATGCTACAATGCATACTGCCAGGCACATCACCTAAAGGGGACTAGGAGACACAGACCAGCCAGACTATGGGAAACAAAAGAGGGGAGCCATGACCTCTCCAGGGACAGATGTTTTTTAGGGCCAGGAGGGGGAAAAAAAGACTGGCAAGAAATGACAATAATCCTATACCACCTGAAAACACTTCTGGAGCAGAGGCACGGACATTGGCCTCTACTCCAGAACAACAGATATTAGAGCCAGCAAATAAAAGCCTCCTAAATTTCACCAGTATAGCGACATTTGTCTTTGCAATCATACAGGGTCTAAAACCGTCAAAAAACAAATTCCTTACCTCAAGGGACTGCTCACGGAGTCAAATGCAATATTTGCAGCTTTCAGAGACCCAAATAAAAGATCATTATGACAACGAAATATGGATGCCAGGTTATAACCTATTCAGATGCGACAGACTAAACAGGCAACAAGGGGGGTTGGCCTGTACATCACAGAGTCGCTCATTTGCACAGAACTACTAAACACCTCAAATGATGTAGTTAAAGTTTTGGCAGTAAAGAATGAAAACCAAAACCTTGTCATTGTGGTGGTATACAAGCCTCCAGATGCAACTTCCCAGCAGTTCCAGGAGCAGTTTGTGAAAATTGACCACTGTCTGGAAAATCTGCCAACTCCTGCCCCAAACATCTTACTACTAGGAGATTTCAACCTGAGACACCTAAAATGGAGGAGTATAGCAAACAATGTTTTAGCAGAGATCACCCCGGGAGGCAGCTCAGATGAAAATTTACACACACACGAACTATTAAATCTCTGCAACAAATTCACCTTAAACCGGTAAATAGTAGAGCCTACAAGACTAGAAAATGCTGGACCTCATCTTCACTAACAATGATGATCTGATACGTAATATAACCGTATCAAAGACAATACACACAGATCGCAACATAATAGAGGTACAGATATGTATGCACAGGGATCCTGACCAACAAAATGTGAGCAGTCATGAAGGTCTCTTCACGAAATTCAATTTCAGTAACAAAAACATACAATGGGATCAAGTAAACCATGTCCTAAATTAAACAAGCTGGGAAGATATCCTAAACAACACGGTTCGAACATTTGCTTTGAAAAAAATGAGTTATGTGGTTCTTAATATCTGCTCAAGACACATTCCATTAAGAAAAATAAAGAGAAGATGTAAACTAGAAAGAGAGAGACGCTTCCTATACAGACGAAGGCGAAGAGTCACAGAGCTGCTGAGTGGGGCCAATATATCTGAAATACGACGGGAAGCACTAGTCCAGGAAATTGCAAATATCGAACTTAAGCTGAAGGAATCTTATAGGAGACAAGACTCACAGGAAGAACTAAAAGCCATAAAGGAAATTGAAAAAACAAACAAAATACTTTTTCTCTTATGCCAAATTTAAGGGAAAAACAATATCTAGTATTGGGCCCCTGCTTAGGCAGGATGGGATATACACAGATGATAGCCAAGAAATGAGTGAGATACTAAAGTCCCAATATGACTCTGTGTCCAGACTAAGGGTCGACAACCCAAATGAATTCTTTATGAATGAAACTCAAAATTTGGCCATCTCAAAAATCTCTGATATTATTCTAACTCCACAAGACTTTGAAGAAGCAATTAATGACATGCCCATGCACTCTGCCCCAGGCCCAGACTCATGGAACTCTGTGTTTTTCAAGAATTGCAAGAAGCCTCTTTCGCTTGCCTTTAGCATTCTATGGAGAGGGAGCATAGACACGGGTCATTCCACACACCCTAAAAACAACAGGCATAGCCCCACTCCACAAAGGTGACAGTAAAGCAATTGGAAAGAACTACAGACCAATATAAAAATCTCTGAGAGGGTTCTAAGAAGCAAGATCGCCAACCACCTAGATACCCATCAGTTACACAACCCAGGGGAACACAGGTTTAGAGCAGGTCGCTCCTGCCTGTCCCAGCTACTGGACCACTATGACAAGGTCCTGGATGCTGTAGAGGATAAACAAAATACAGATGTATGTACAGACTTTGCAAAAGCTTTCGACAAGTGTGACCATGGTGTAATAGCACACAAAATGCGTGATAAAGGAATAACAAGAAAAGTTCGTAGATGGATCTATAACTTCTTGACAAATGAAACACAAAGAGTAATAGTAAACAGAGTAAAGTCCCAGGCAGCTAGGGTAAAAAGCTCTGTTCCACAAGGCACAGTACTCGCTCCCATTCTATTCCTCATCTTCATTTCTGACATAGAGATGTACACCATAGCTCCGTGTCTTCCTTTGCGGATAACACCCGGATTACCATGGCAGTGACCTCCATCGAAGACACCGCGAGACTCCAAGCAGACATCAACCAAATTTTCGAATGGGCCACTCAAAACAATATGAAATTCAACGAGGAGAAATTTCAACTACTCAGATATGGAAAACTTGAGGAAATTAAAAATGTATCAGCGTATACGACAAATTCTAACCATACAATAGAGCGGAAAAGTAATGTGAAGAACCTGGGAGTGATGTCAGAGGACCTCGCCTTCAAAGACCACAACAATGTATCTACCTCATCCGCTAGGAAAATGATAGGATGGATAATGAGAACCTTCAAAACTAGGGATGCCAAGCCCATGATGATTCTCTTCAAATCGCTTGTGCTGTCTAGGCTGGAATATTGCTGTACACTAACGGCCCCCTTCAAGGCTGGCGACATTGCAGACCTGGAGAGTGTACCAAGAACTTTCACGGCACACACAAGTGTGATAAGGCGCCTAAACTACTGGGAACGGTTGAAAGTTCTTGTTCTGTATTCCCTGGAACGCAGGCGAGAGAGATACATGATAATATACACTTGGAAGGTCCTGGAGAGATTGGTATCAAACCTGCACACGAAAATAACTCCCTATGAAAGCAAAAGACTCGGCAAGAGATGCAACATTCCCCCGAAGAGAAGCAGGGGCGCCTCGAGTACATTGAGAGACAACACATTAAGTGTTCGGGGCCCAAGACTGTTCAGCTGCCTCCCAGCATACATAAGGAGGATTACCAATAGACCCCTGACTGTCTTCAAGAAGGCACTGGACAGGCACCTAAAGTCAGTACCTGACCAACCGGGCTGTGGTTCATACATCAGCGTGCGTTACCTGGAGGTTACCTGGAGGTTATTCCGGGGATCAACGCCCCCGCGGCCCGGTCCATGACCAGGCCTCCCGATGGATCATGGCCTGATCAACTAGGCTGTTACTGCTGGCTGCACGCAGTCCAACGTACGAGCCACAGCCCGTCTGATCCGGCACTGACTTTAGGTATCTGTCCAGCTCTCTTTTGAAGGCAGCCAGGGGTTCATTGGCAATTCCCCTAATGCTTGATGGGAGGCTGTCGAACAGTCTTGGGCCCCGGACACTTATGGTCTTTTCCCTTAGTGTACCAATGGCGCCCCTGCTTTTAATTGAGGGCATTTTGCATCGCCTGCCCAGTCTTTTACTTTCGTAGGGAGTGATTTCTGTGTGCAGATTTGGGACCATTCCTTCCAAGATTTTCCAAGTGTAGATTATGATATATCTCTCCCTCCTGCGTTCCAACGAGTACAAGTCAAGTGCTTCCAAGCGTTTCCAGTAGTTAAGGTGCTTGACAGAGCTTATACGTGCAGTACAGGATCTCTGTACACTCTCTAGATCTGCAATTTCACCTGGTTTGAATGGAGATGTTAATGTACAGCAGTATTCCAGCCTAGAAAGAACAAGTGATTTGAAAAGGATCATCATTGGCTTGGCATCTCTCGTTTTGAACGTTCTCATTATCCATCCTATCATTTTCTTTGCACGTGCGATTGTGGCACTGTTGTGATCCTTGAAAGTAAGATCCTCAGACATTACTACTCCCAGGTCCCTTACATTATTTTTCCTCTCTATTGTATGGCCGGAGTCAGTAGTATACTCTGTTCTAGTTATTATCTCCTCCAGTTTTCCATAACGGTGTAGTTAGAATTTGTCCTCATTGAACATCATATTGTTCACCGTTGCCCACTGGAAAACTTTTTTTTATATTTTCTTGGAGGTTAACCGCGTCCTCAGCAGATGACAGCTTCGTGCAGATCCTAGTATCACCCGCAAAGGATGATACGGTGCTGTGGTGTATATCTCTGTCTTTGTCTGATAAGATGGGAACGAGTACTGTGCCTTGTGGAACAGAGCTCTTCACTATGGCAGCCTCCGATTTAACTCTGTTGACCACTACTCTTTGTGTTCGATTTGTTAGGAAGTTGAAGATCCATCTCCCCATTTTCCCAGTTATTCCTTTAGCACGTATTTTATGGGCTATTACACCATGATCGCATTTGTCAAATGCTTTTGCAAAGTCGATAAATGACATGCCCATGCACTCTGCCCCAGGGCCAGACTCATGGAACTCTGTGTTCATCAAGAACTGCAAGAAGCCCCTATCACGAGCCTTTTCCATCCTATGGAGAGGGAGCATGGACACGGGGGTCGTCCCACAGTTACTAAAAACAACAGACATAGCCCCACTCCACAAAGGGGGCAGTAAAGCAACAGCAAAGAACTACAGACCAATAGCACTAACATCCCATATCATAAAAATCTTTGAAAGGGTCCTAAGAAGCAAGATCACCACCCATCTAGAAACCCATCAGTTACACAACCCAGGGCAACATGGGTTTAGAACAGGTCGCTCCTGTCTGTCTCAACTATTGGATCACTACGACAAGGTCCTAAATGCACTAGAAGACAAAAAGAATGCAGATGTAATATATACAGACTTTGCAAAAGCCTTCGACAAGTGTGACCATGGTGTAATAGCGCACAAAATGCGTGCTAAAGGAATAACAGGAAAAGTCGGTCGATGGATCTATAATTTCCTCACTAACAGAACACAGAGAGTAGTCGTCAACAGAGTAAAGTCCGAGGCAGCTACGGTGAAAAGCTCTGTTCCACAAGGCACAGTACTCGCTCCCATCTTGTTCCTCATCCTCATATCCGACATAGACAAGGATGTCAGCCACAGCAACCGTGTCTTCCTTTGCAGATGACACCCGAATTTGCATGACAGTGTCTTCCATTGCAGACACTGCAAGGCTCCAGGCGGACATCAACCAAATCTTTCAGTGGGCTGCAGAAAACAGTATGAAGTTCAACGATGAGAAATTTCAATTACTCAGATATGGTAAACAATGAGGAAATTAAATCTTCATCAGAGTACAAAACAAATTCTGGCCACAAAATAGAGCGAAACACCAACGTCAAAGACCTGGGAGTGATTATGTCGGAGGATCTCACCTTCAAGGACCATAACATTGTATCAATCGCATCTGCTAGAAAAATGACAGGATGGATAATGAGAACCTTCAAAACTAGGGAGGCCAAGCCCATGATGACACTCTTCAGGTCACTTGTTCTATCTAGGCTGGAATATTGCTGCACACTAAACAGCACCTTTCAAGGCAGGTGAAATTGCCGACCTAGAAAATGTACAGAGAACTTTCACGGCGCGCATAACGGCGATAAAACACCTCAATTACTGGGAGCGCTTGAGGTTCCTAAACCTGTATTCCCTGGAACGCAGGAGGGAGAGATACATGATTATATACACCTGGAAAATCCTAGAGGGACTAGTACCGAACTTGCACACGAAAATCACTCACTACGAAAGCAAAAGACTTGGCAGACGATGCACCATCCCCCAATGAAAAGCAGGGGTGTCACTAGCACGTTAAGAGACCATACAATAAGTGTCAGGGGCCCGAGACTGTTCAACTGCCTCCCAGCACACATAAGGGGGATTACCAACAGACCCCTGGCAGTCTTCAAGCTGGCACTGGACAAGCACCTAAAGTCAGTTCCTGATCAGCCGGGCTGTGGCTCGTACGTTGGTTTGCGTGCAGCCAGTAGCAACAGCCTGGTTGATCAGGCGCTGATCCACCAGGAGGCCTGGTCACAGACCGGGCCGCGGGGGCGTTGACCCCCGGAACTCTCTCCAGGTAAACTCCAGGTAATATTACATCTGCATTCTGATTTTCTTCCAGTGCATCCAAGGCCATATCATAGTGATCCAGTAGTTGTGAGAGGCAGGAGCGACCTGCCCTGAACCCATGTTGCCCTGGATTGTGCAGATTTTGGGAATCCAGGTGATTTGCAATCCTGCTTCTTAGCACTCTTTCAAAGATTTTTATGATGTGGGACGTCAGAGCTATTGGCCTATAGTTCTTAGCTAATGCTTTGCTGCCACCTTTATGAAGTGGGGCTATATCCGTTGTTTTAAGTGACTGTGGAATTTCACCCATATCCAAGCTCCTCCTCCATAGTGTACTTAGGGCACGTGAGAGGGGTTTCTTGCAGTTCTTAATGAAAACAGAGTTCCACGAGTCTGGGCTCGGGGCTGAGTGCATGGGCATGTTGTCAATGGCTTTCTCGAAATCTATCGGAGTTAGGGTAATGTCGGAAATCTGGCATACATTTATGGAGTTTTGAGGCTCATTCATGAAGAAATCATTTGGGTCGTCGATCCTCAGACTGATTAGTGGTTCACTAAACACAGAGTCGTACTGGGATTTCAATATTTCACTCATTTCCTTGTTGTCATCTGTGTAAGTCCCATCCTGTCTGAGTAAGGGCCCGATACTAGATGTGGTATTTGCCTTGTTTTTGGCATATGAAAAGAAATATTTTGAATTTCTTTCAATTTCACTAATAGCTTTAAGCTCCTCCTGCCTCTCCTGGTTCCTGTAAGAGTCATTTAACTTAAGTTCGATAGTTTCCACTTCCCTGGTCAGCGCCTCCTTTCGTGTATCAGATATTCTTGCACTCCTGAGGAGCTCAGTGACTCTTCGTCTTCTGTAGAGGGAGCGTCATTCTCTCTCCAGTTTACTCCTGCGGCGGCCAGCAGTAACACCCTGGTCGATCAGACCCTAATCCACCATGAGGCCTGGTCTCAGACCGAGCCGCGGGGGCGTTAACCCCCGAAACCCTCTCCGGGTAAACTCCAGGTAAACCTGTTTTATTTTTTCCATCTTCCCTCCCTCCTTCCGACATATATTCTGATCTTCTCCCCATATTCTCGCTTATTTGTGACGACATTAATGACTGGATGGGCAAGACACGTGTGCAACAGTTTCGTCTTCTCAGCAAGCTCAGTCGAATACCGAGGCGGCTTAATGGAGACGGCAGAAGCAATGTTGATGTAAATATGAGGTGATCTGTCCCTCTATCTTGAAGCAATTTTAAAGTGATCAGTTTGCTGTGTTCATTATTTAAGCCGCCGCCTCTGTATTCGACTGAAGAAGCCTGCTGAGTAGGCCAAACGTTTCGGCATTAAAGATACCCAACTCTTGTACGTCTCTTACCAGTTATTATTATTTTTATTGCAATCAGAACTAAGCGATAAACCCACAAGGGTTTATAACTTGATAATTTTATAACTTGATTATAACTTGATAATTTTTCAAGACGGACCGAAAAGTCGTCTGTAGTTATTGTTCACTCGTTCCAGCTAAGGTATTGTGACTT